>OZ024921.1:13245065-13845065 GCA_964017225.1 Netelia inedita
ATATCCTTGCTTCGTAACTCGATATTCAATCGATCATTGAATTACGCTTTTACGGTATTAAAATTGAAATAATTCATATTTTACAGAAATTAATTTTATTCGATTATGTAATACTTAATTAAGAGAGTTTAATGTCGAATTAAAATTTTCGTGTATTCGTTAATTGTACAAATATTTTTTTTTCGTTTAATATCACTTTCTTAAGAATTTGAAATTAACGTTTTTTTATAATAAAAAAAATGTAAATATTGATTAACCGGGCTGTAGAAATAATATTATCTGGCATCCGCTGATCTAAAGATCTGTCTACTCTCAGGATTGTCAGGATGAAACAAAAGATGTGTTGTTCGAGAATCGGTCACTCGAGTCACCATTATCATCGAGTCTCAAATATTCATATATAGGGAAAAAGTCTAGGATCGACCGAATTCGTCACTTGCTCTCATTTATCACGGGTCAACGAGGTGTGCAAGAATCAATCGGGTGATCGGACAATGAAGTTTAGATCGTTTTCACGTCCAAATTCGCGTTTCCTCCGACGTGCAAATGTGACAAATGTAATATATATATATAAAACATTTCCTGTGTCTGGCTATTCTTCTTCCTGTTTTCATCGTTTCTCGGAACGAGGCCAATTTTCCGTTTAACAATAAGTTACAAACCTTAAGATTGCCTGCGCCAGACGAATTGTTTTGTCGACGCGACACGTGAGCGCAGCCGGAACCACGTGGCCTCGCGTTACGACACTCGACGAAAACGTGGAAATTTTGGACACAACAAGGGTGACGAGTGTCAAAGTCTGTTCCCAACACGGTTCGTTATAACGATCGACGACTCTCGCGTCGTCGCACATATTCGCGTGACGGAAAAATCAAGCTAAAGAAGAAGAAGAAGAAGAAGAAGAAGAAGAAGAAGAAGAAGAAGAAGAAGAAGAAGAAGAAGAAGAAGAAGAAGAAGAAGATGAAGAAGAAGCAAGTGACGTTGAAAAACCCAGAAAATTTGACGAACATGACGAATCTGGCAAGGATACTGAGGAACAAGAAGCGAGAGGTACCTAAGGGACAAGACAAACAAGAAGAAGAAAAAAATGAAGAAGAGGAAGATATATCTCGGTGTGGTTGGCATCGCGACATTCCCTCGGTCCGTTCCGCGGCTTTCTTAATTATCATCTGTCTATCTCGCGGCATTAGGGTGTAGAGAGGAAAAAGGATCCATGCATCGGGAGAGGGGGTACCGGGCAAGGGCGGCAAGGGTAAGGGCGGGGGTTGAGAAAGGAAATGCCGCGAAAGGAAGAAGAAAACCGGGCGAGTGGCTACGAGAGAGGGCGAAATATGCGAACCGCGAGTGAGAAAAGAGCGCCGGAGAGTCGAGGGATGTAGAAAGAGAGAAAAAGATGAGGAGGGAAAGAGAGAGAGAGAGAAAGAGAATAAATGAAGGGAGAGTGAGAGAAGCCCGGCGCGTTTCTTACTCCGCCCAGCATCCAAGATGGCGTTTGCCCAGAGCGCCTCTCTCTCTCTATCTCTCTATTTCTCTTTCTTTCGCTCTCTCGGCCTTTCTTTCTCTCTCTCTCTCTCTCGCCCACTCGCGCCCTCTCGTCATTAAAATCAATAATTAAAAAATACATCCGCGTGCACGACGACGCTGGGGCCACCTTCTCCTTTTCTAGAACGCGCGACGCGTCGCGCGCCTCGGCGACGACGACGACGACGACGACGACGACGACGACGACTACCACTACATCGATGACGAACGCTACCGGGCCGTTTTTTTCCCTTTCTTTAACCAAATGAGAACCTCTGAACGAACAGCATGCTCGCGCTCCGCGGGGTGTGTTCCTCTAGCTTTATATATGTATTTTATAGACATATATATGTGTATAGAGTACTGTTGGTACCAGGCTGCACTGCGGACTCTCGCGACCCGATACGCTCGTACGAACAAACGATTTTATCCCACCCACCCCGAAATTTGTCGAATTATAATTGGGGATGCGAGCGAAAAAAATGTACAGCTTCGTTTATAAAGATCGAAAGCGTTAAGCAGGATTTGGTACTTTAGATAACGTCAAGAGAATTTTAGACGTCGATTGATCGAGGGTTGAATTTCGAACGTACTATGCTCTTCGAGAGCGCATTGAGACATTTTTCGAAAAAATCGAATATTTAAAGATTTTCACCGATGTAAAAAAGTATTTTAATTTGTATGAAATGTTTAATAAGCAATATAATTTACTTTAAAAATCACGTCTAAAAACGTTTAGACTCACTATGCAAAATTCATTTTTTCAACTCGAGCAAGAACCTTTCAATTTTTCTATTGCCGTATCTATAGGCCTAATATAAAATGAAATATATGTATTTCTGTTCGAGGCCTTTGTACAATTTTGCATCGAAATAAAAATTCTCGACGAAAAGATACTTAGCGAGTAGGTAGACATAGTTTTCGGGTGTAATAAAACATAGGCATTAATATTTAGGACGATCAAAGGTGAAATTAAAAATTTTTGGTGGGGGGTCTCGAGGAAGAAGATTAGCAGTTTCGTGGCTTAGCTGGAATGGAGTAGCCTCGTCCATAAGTAAGTACGACTATAATGCATGTGTACCCTATGTGTGTCCGAGTCCAACTACGGTCAGGCCATCGGAGTCTCGTCGAAGAAGGTTCGAGGGTGTGTCGAAGGGACCATACACATATATATATATTAGGGGTAGGTAGCAATATATTATATCGTCGTACCACCTTGGGGGTTGAAGAAGACTTCACGCTGTGTATACGACCCCCCCCCCCCCCCCCTATACATACGCATTGTATATATACGTACAATATATACAATATATTGTACGTTAGTGTGGTCGAAGGAAGAGCTCCCGAGGGTCGAGTCCGAAAACGGTACAGGTGCCCCTGTGGCCTAAGGCCGCTCGGTGCAGGTGTATTATACTCTAATGTTCGAGTACGTGTAAAACCGAAAATAGCGAGAACGAACGAGACGGAGGGCTAACTTCTTTTCGAATTTCCTCGAGCTCTCTTTTGCGCGTGAACAATTTTTCGTCTTGTTCAAACTCCTGAATGACTCACGACTCTCCAATACTCGTGTATACGCATATCGTCGCAGGTATATGAACAACGTCTCGGGCACACTCATCGACGACGTTCCATGTATTGTTATAATTGTGTAAATTACGGTACGCACAAGGGGCCATAAAATTGCCTGTTCGAAATATTTTTCCGCGTCTCACGTGTTTGCGGACTGTGAAGAGATTTAGGTTGACATTTTGAGAGATTGCAAATACGAGGAACTAATTTTTCGTATTTGTGTCGTTTTAAATCAGGGCAAAGTAATTATCGATATATTTTCTTAGTGAAAATTATTATAGGTAATATCTGTTTCGATTGGTTGATATTTTTTATTGAAAGTTTACGTTTTAATGGAAATAACGATAGTTTGAGTTTCGAGCTATGAAGTTATGAAGAACGTTCTAGTCCCTTCTGCGTCGGCATTTTCATAATACACGATTCTTGTCATCTTCTATACTTTTCAACGATCCAAGTTTTACCAATAAGACTTGTCCTAAACTACTTATCAATTTTTAAGTATTTCACTCCACTTAGAAATGAAATATTATCGAAACATAATTTATTATAAAAATTGTATTAAATTACTTTAGGTTTAAATTTCCTACGATAATTTCATTCCCTGTGAGACAGTAAGAAATATTCTTTGCATTGAAATAGCGAAAATGTTGATTAGCTAATAAAAATTAGGTCTTTATCGCGTTTATCGCGTCATTGAAAAATCTGCATGATCGGTGATCATTTTTTCTCCTCTCGTTTCGTATATCGAATTCTGTCCATGCCACTGGAAGAGATCGATGGGAGTGTCTTTCTAGTGAGATTAGCGTTTTACAGTCTGGTTCTCGTATCGCACGCAACGAAAAATAGGCAGACTAGAGAAGACGAAGAGATGAGCATGGAGCCGAAGAGGTTGACCACAGCGACGAGGGAAGCGTCGGAGAGCTGAGATAGGCTTGCGAGGATTTTTCGCGTTCTCGTGGGAGCGCGTGGAGAGAGAGAGACAGCGAAGAGAGAGATAGAGAGAGAGAGAGAGAGAGGAAACAGAAGATAAAATGGGAGAGAAGAGAGGGAACAAGGACGAATAATATCAGGGATGGGAGCGATAGAGAAAGAGTAAGAGAGATCGTTGAATAAAACGCAAGCGATGAGGGAGGACAGAGATAATGACGAACGATAAAGAAGTCGAGAGAGAGAGAGAGAGAGAGAGGTAGGGAGAGAGAGAACGAGAGAGAGAGAGAGAGAAAGAAGGAGCTAGAGAGGGGGGAGTCCAGTGGGCTGGTATCCTCGCGCTTGGAGGTGGCCAAGAAGGTGGGACTCTACTTCGTGGCTTCGACGACCTCCGGCTCTCTCTTTCCTTTAACGTATATCTATATCTCTCTCTCTCTCTCTCTCTCTCTCTTTCTCACTGACTCGCGGCTCGCGCTTCGCCGCGGTTCCTTTACCACTAGCGAACAAACGTAGGCAGTCTCAACGCGACCGTTCCGCGAGCCCTTGGACCGATAACCTTATCAATTTCAATAAATATAGACGCGCACGCATTGGACAACATTTTGTACGAAAAAAATTGTTATTCGTGGTATCGATCGGATCGTGAAAAAAAAACGATTAGTTTTTGGTGGATTGTTCGAACGAGGAGGCTGACATAATAATTCGCGGTGATGGAGAAATAAATAAAAAGGAACAACAATTCCTTCTGTCTTTGTTAATCGTGTTGTGAAGGAAAAATAGGGGTGTCTGTGAAGCTAGAATTCGTGATGATCAAGAAAATCGGTGCGGGTTGAAGAATATTGTGTCGGTCGAGTTAATTCGGGATGGTCGAGTGACAAAAGTGCGTTTAGGGGTGCGTCACTGTGCGAAACGTTTGGATTTTCAACGTGTCTTTGTGGCGACAGGACAAGAGAGGGAGAGGGAGAGGGAGAGAGAGAGAGAGAGAGAGAGAGAGAGAGAGAGACGTAGCGAGGATTAAGGGGTGGGGGTCGTTCCGGACCTTGCACAGGTGAGCCTCCTGGAGTTAGTATTGGTTAACCCTCGTTCGCACACGCGCGCGCACATACACACACACACATACACACAGAGGGAATTCTCACTACCCTGGCGTGCGAGAGGCACGTGCTCGGCTTGGAATTTTGCACCTGAGAAACGAGGGTAGTTCTCGTCAAGAAGCCTACGAGGGAGGACCTGTTTTTCTGCGAGTATTTCGTCAAAAATATTATTCTTTTTTTGACCGGTTCGGGACGCTCGCGCTGATTTTTTTGTACTCACGCATCGTACAATGTTCGCGAGAGTTGCATGCGAGCACAAGTGCCAAGAGGGATGAAACACACGAGGGTAGAAATAATCGTGAAATTATGACAAAGACGTGAAATAAGACGTTACATTGTCGATATAGTTCGTTACAAAAATCGACGAGATCGTCTCAATGAAATCGTACGGCGAAGATTCACCGATCGACCGGAAGTGCAGGCGTTTCAAGTCACCGGCGGGAACACCGAGAGTACGAAAACCTCGCTGATGTATCCGCCATTTTGTAGTCGTTAATTTTTTTTTTCAATTGGTGCTTGTTTTACTTTACTTTCATTCTGCTGGATTCGTGGTCGCGTGGTGTTGTGAAAATTGTATGGTGATCGGTATTGGTGCGGCGATGGAAAAAAAATATGGGAGTAAAAATTGAGTGTTTAGCGCGAAAGGATTGAGAACATTGGACAGAATATTTCGGAGAGGATTTCCATCTTTTATCGTCGCTGGAGAACGCGAAAGCCACGCTGTATGAGACTAAAAGGTATTTTTCCCCAATTTCGACACACAAAAATTGTTCAAGTTCATATTTTCAAGATGAGACGAGTATTATTGTTTCTTGAAAATTATGAAAATAAAAAATGTCGCAGTCGTGGTGTATGATTAATCCGATTGCTCGGTTGGGTCGCGACGACCAAATTTTAGAATAGATCCGTTGACGTGAGATTCCAATTTTCAACTGTTTAAAATCGAAAAGGAATATCTGAAATCGAAACAGCAATTCGATCGACGTTTGTGAATCAAGTTCCCAAATTTGGTTCGATAGTTTCTATTTGGCCAATATTTCAAAGTGAGACGGTCAAATTCTTATTTTACGAAGTTTGGGTGGTATCTACTGAAATTTATATTTTACAGAAATTTTCAATTGTCAACTCACATTTGTATTTGATATAAATAAAAAAAATCAATCAATTCTATTTTTAGGGATAACAATTTGTTCATGTCGGACTTTTATTCCCCGTCTCCTTTAAAATAGATTCGAATTCGAGTAAAATAGAAATATTAATTCAATAATCCTCGCGGATTTATCCGCATGGATAAATAATGTAAATAAATTCCAATTTCAAGCAAATTACAATTTCTAAATTAATTACCAATTTAAGTAGACGATTTATCTGTTGAAATTTATATTTTATTAAAATTACAATTAAGTCCGCACTCTCCCTCTCGCTGTATCTTTCTTTTAATTACAATTCCTAATTAATTAACGTGATAAACAAATATAATTCCTAAAACTCTTCGATCTAAAATAATTAAGAAACTCATAAAATTTGATGTGTGAAAATTTTTGCCTCGTCGACCGACCTAACATTTCAAATAAATCTCGATCCTCACATATTTGACGTGATGCGCACTAGACAATTATTATAAGCATTACACTGACGATCACAAGTCGCGTGTCTTCGGCAAATCTTAGACAGTTTCGTGCGACTAAGAGACAGAGCGAGAGAGAGAGAGAGAGAGAGAGAGAAATCGGCGGGGGCTGAATCCGAAATACAGACCGCACAAGTCATATACGTATACAAACACACACACACACACACACACACACACACACACACACACACACACACACACACACACACACACACACACACACACACACACACACACACATATACACACACGCACACACACACACACATACACACACGTACAAATTTATATATATACATGCATGTATCGCATTAGAACGGTCTAGGGACTAGGGGTTGGTTTTCAAAGTGGTAAGGGTAGTTCGCGGTCCGCGGATGTTGGTCGTCCAAGGGGTTTGAGAGAGAGAGAGAGAGAAAGAGAGAGAGAGAGAAAGAAAGATAGACGAGGAGCCAGCATGGCGGGCGAGGAGGAGGAGGGGGGTGGTAAAGGCAGGGGCGGGGTTAAAGGAGCGAGTATCGAGGTGGGGGATTTTGCGGGCTCTCTTTCCACCTCCGTGCGAGAATTCCGTCTCTCTCTCTCGCTCTCTCTCTCATCTCGTCCTTCTCGCGCCGTGTACAACACCCCCTTGCAACCCCGCGCGTTCGCCGACAACGTTCGGTGGGACACAGGGGCAAAGCGCTGGGTTGAAGAAGGAGGAGGGGTGGGGAGGTCTTAGGAGGGGCGCCTAACGTCACGGCGCATTCACTCACCGGCCGTCGCCGACGCCGTTGTGCCCGCCAAACGCAACTTTATCGCCACGGTCAGTTTCTTTTTTCTCCTTTTTTTTTGCTCTCTCGATTTTCAACCCGTATTTTTGTTCATCCCTCGTTCCGACCCCTCGGTACAAAATTAATAGTCCTTGACATTTGTCGAAATTTCGAATTCAAAATTCGTACGCGATTTTTAAATTTCGTGCGTCGTTTACGTTGACGACAGTGACACGATTGTTATGATGATTTGTTAATTCGTTCGAAACGAGCCCGAGGCACGTTATCGCGCTCGTCGATCTGGTGAAAAATTATAAAGTGTGTGTGTATTGAGAAGAAAACAAAAATCGAAAAAAAAGAAAATGCATCGATTGCGTCGTAAGGATTTCGTGAAATTTGGTTCGTGCGTTATGTGTGAAATTTCACGAGGGCAGTGAGAAATTTGTGATACGACGTGTGTTCGTTAAAGAGATAGTGCGTTGAAATATTACGACCAGAATTCGAAAATTTGGCGAGAAAGAGAGAGAGAGAGAAAGAGAGAGCGAGAGAGAGAGAGAGAGAGAGAGTGAGTGAGGGAGGGAGCCAGGGAGGGAAGATTTCGTAGATCAGCTGATGGATTATAGTGCGTTGCCATAAACTTCGTGGGTGGCGCAGGGGGTTGAGGGAGGGTGAAACAAAACTTTTGGCGTTCGGGGAAAACTTACTCGCGCGCGGGAAAACGTCGCCGGGAGATTGTCAAATGATGTTATCGAAAATAAAAGAACATTTTTCTGATCCATTAATTTTTCATTATCATCTTTCTTTTTGTATTTTTGTTTGTGACATATCGGGAAGAAACGAAGGGAGTGTCTAATTAATTCGGATAGTTTGATCGATTCCGTCGGCACAGTGACGACCGAGAGAGAGGGAGAGAGAGAGAGAGAGAGAGAGAGAGAGAGAGTGTGTGAGAGAGAGCGAGATGGGACGATAATAAAGTTACTTGCACGATAAGCCAGCTCACGTTCCAACGCTAAACGCATAAATCATACAAGAATCTCGTTTCTTTTTTCTTGGCCGCTTCTGTGCCTACGTCGTCGTCGCGTGACGAAAAAAAATCTTTCTTTTGCCCTTTTTCTTTATACTTTTCGTTACCCGAACGAATACGACGAAAATTTACGGATCGCGAGTCGAAGAGACCGAAATTATTGGAATATAAATTTTTATCGAGATAATAAAATAAACGAAAATTTGTAATAAAATAAAAATTACAAGCAACGAAATATGTGAATTTACGCCGTTAAGTCTTGTCGATCGTTACACCAACGTTGCGTTAAGTGAGAATTTCGGGGAGTTTGGGAAACCAGTGCAAGAATATACAAATTAAAAAAACAAAAACCAAAAAAAAAGTACCAAGGCGAAAAAAGGGAAATTAAAAAAAAAAAAAGAAAATCGAAACTGATGCCCCTTTCTTTCTTATTTCTGTCTCTCTTTCAGTTTCTCCCTCTCTCTCGCGCGCGCTCCGTCCCTTTTGTAACATTTTGAATTGTTACAAGATCGTTTCCCGATACGCTGGCTCGCGGGACCACGAAGCACACGTGTAGAGTCTGACAACAAAGTTCGCGAGGAGTTTTCGATCGGGCGCACAGTGACGTGCCGCGATCCTCCAAGAGCCCGAGGATTTTGAGAACGGACGCGCGCTTTTCTTTTGTTTTTTTGATAAGGGTTATTTTTCTTTACGACGCGCTTTTTTTTTCATTTTTCTTCCAGACGGCAAAAGAAAATGCTCGGTGCGTTTAGCTCGCTACGTTCCGTTGCGGAGTTACGTATACGAAAAAGCCCGAGAATTGCGCGACAAACGGAATCGCGACAGCTTCCCGCGTTACATGAACGGTTTTCATATGTGTGTATATCTATATTATATATGTTATACATGCATAACTTATATATATATATATATATATGTGTGCTTCGATCTCACGATGTAATAGCAAGAAGCCGAGTGTTGTGTAATAAATAAAGAAAATCGCGACTGCATTCTCGGCTTCAAAGAGCAAAATGACTTCTCGAGAAACGTGTCTCGAGTTAAGGAATCGAAAGAAAAAGGCGTATAGCAAATAAGTGAAACAAAAGGGCATCGGAAAAAATCGTATCGATCGGTTTCTTTCGATATAAAATAAATCGCTGAAAATATTTTAAATAATAATTATTTTCAAAAAGTGGACGGATGAGTGTCGACTCGATTGAAAACAAAATTCGTTTAAAACGTTGGTCGTACTTTCCGGCGTAAACGAAAAGAGCGAAGAAAAGGAAAAGAAAAAAGAAGGAACGTTTCTCACGTCGTTGAACAACGAGATTGTCAATGTACCCGAACGAGTGCGAATGAGAAAGTCAATCGGCAGTTTCGCAGTAAAACGCTCGTGCAAGCTGCAGCGCAGGAGGGAAGGAACGACTTGAGAGACGGAGAATGAGATGAGCGCGAGGGTGAGAGAGAGAGAGAGAGAGAGTGAGAGAGAGAGCGCAAAAAAAACGTCGAATCGTAAAATTGATCGACTTTCGTGCACGAATCGTTAACAATGAAAATTTAACGGACTGTGATCGCGCATCCGCGACGATACCCGCTTTGTTACATTCGATATTCCGCGAGTGAAAGCGTCCCGTACACGATCGTGTCCGCGCGAGTTTTTCTAATTTCTTGTCTTTTGTTTTTCTCTCCTGTCCCTATTGTTCGAGTCGTCATTTGCCTCGATCACTCTCTGTCACGGGATGTATCGCACGCGTGCGGTTTTCCGTTAGATATACAGAAGACAAGAAGAAATTTACGAATCGAGTTCACAGCCTGACCACAGCTCGACCGCTTCATTTGCAATAAAAAAAAGAAAGGAAAAACAATGTGCAAAAAGATTTGTGTGTTATCGTTTTTTAAATTATTTTTAAAACATCGTCCATTCGGTATATTATAATGTAATTTTTGCGTTGGTACATTTTTTCTTTTTTCGTTTATTTTTTCTATCGCAAATTTCCAAGCTCAAAGAGAACTTCCGAATTTTGTTTGCAGAGATCACGGCTAAATCGGCGACAAAAGACTGGAGGAAAGGACGACCGGAAAGATCGTCGTGACGAAGGAAGCCAAAATTACTCAACATTTCGAATACGAAAAGAAAGAAATAAAAACAAACCAAATACAAAAGTGCGAGTGTCCGGGATAAAAAAAAAGATTTTAAAAAAATACAGAAGAAAATAATATAATATTTCGCAAAGTGTTTGTAAATCCATTCGAATATTAAGGGAACGAGGAAATCCAAGAAAGAGTGAAAAATTATTATTTCATCGTTGGTTTTTTTTCTCTCTCAAGCCAAAGTGCATGGAAGAAACGGCGAGAGATCGCGTTGTTTTTCTACGTCCGCGTGGGTCGCGCGGTTTTCGAAAGCGAACGAGTGAGACGAAAAAATATCCGGGATCGTGGTGGAAACGAGCCACGGGAGCAAGGCGGCTCCGTGGTCCAGACTGAGACCACCGTCGACGTCATCATCGTCGACCTCACGGTGGACGAGACGTGGGCAAATGTCGAGCCCCGCGGATAGCCCCGACGCGACAATGGCACTGCAGTCGCACTATTCGTTACGATGGAACAATCATCAAGCTCACATATTGCAGGCCTTCGAGGCGCTGCTACATGCCGAAATACTCGTCGATGTCACCCTCGTGTGTTCGGAAACGAGTCTCAGAGCTCACAAAGTCGTTCTAAGTGCCTGCAGGTAAGAAATACTCTGTTCATTTTTACAATTAATTTTTGGCTATAAGGCTATATGAACATACGGGTAGAATCGTCTAGATCGCGTAGATCGCGCAAACTTCGAATCATTCTTTTAAATCCATGAGCTTGAGTCGATAAAAAAATTATTATTGGTAATATCGATTGTTGGCTAATGGAATTGTATATATATTTCTTAAATATAAGTCAATTGAAAAGATTAAACGATACGATCGACGACCGAGTTGAAATTTCTCAGAGTTACTTAGCGCGAACAACTGCCTGAGTTACCTGGACGGATAATTTAAAAAAAACGGTGATAATAAATTCCCGCCAGCATATTATATAGAATGAATTAAGAATGCTGTGTGTATGCAGTTTCGTTCGAAAGTTAGATACGAGTAAAAGTCAGGGACTATCCGATTTCAAAGTTTATCTTTTGTTCATTAACCAGTTTTAAACAGCGTATGATCCCTAAAAAATGTTCAGTATCATACGTTGACAAAATGAAGAAAATGGTAATTGGCAAATAGCAGGTCCAACTTTTCTTCATCAAAATTCGCGATGTAAAGAAAAAATCCATCACCGATCTGTCAACCCTCGTTATTTTCCAGTCCATTCTTCGAGAGGATATTCGCCGAGCATCCTTGCAAACATCCTGTAATAGTGCTGAAAGACTTTCCGAGACGGGAGGTCGCAGCCCTGATAGACTTCATGTATCGGGGTGAGGTGCGAGTGGGTCGCGAAGAATTACCAGGTCTGATGAGAGCAGCGGAGAGTCTTCAGGTACGCGGCCTAGCATCGTCGGAGCCAAGACCGGCGAGTCCACCGGAAACACCAACGACGGAGCTCTTGGGCGAGCCATCGACGCCGGAGGGTGCGAGACAGGAAAGTCCAACGATAGACGACGATAATCTCGAGACGACAGCGACGAGGGTCGATTGTCAGGGTGGCGTATTGCAACGCGAGCAACGTTTACCTCACATGGGACACTTGAATTTTTCGGTACGAGATCTTCGCGACCTATGCGGTTCGCCGTTGATGCCGAGAAGAAAACAAGCGAGACCGAGAAGAAGATCGGGGGAGTTGGTGCCGCAGGACCTGAGCCGACCCCAACCACCACCAAGTCTGAGCCCACCGAGCGGTTTGAATCTCGCCGGAGCGAGGCAAGAGTGTCATCGTCAAATATCACCCCCATTGAGCGTCCCAACAGCGTCAGCCCCACCTGGAAACAGCCTGAACAACAATTCGATCAACAGCAACAACAACAACATCCATCAGAGTCAGCAGCGAAACGACGAAATAGCCGAGAATCTTTCCCTCAAGAGACCCGAATCAACACCTTCACCCTCGGACCATCAGAGCCGTATAAAGATCAAGCGCGAGTCGCCGAGCAGTCCTCGAGCTTCACCGCTCACGATCGCGAATCCACACCACGAGAGTCTCCAAGATCTTCCGGTCGGCGCTCATCCGGCGATGTCGTCCCTCTCACTGACGCCACCGCATCATCACAGCGAGTACCTGACGAGCCTCGGCCAATTTGCAGCCCAATGGCTCCCGAATCCGAATCACATGAACCAATCTTCCTCGTCGCATCATCAACGAGACGGTAGTCCGCACAGTCGGAGTCAGCACAATCATTATCAGCAGCATCAGCAACAAGCGAGAGAGGCCCAGGCGTGTCGAGAGGCGCAGGAAGCGAGACAGGAACAGGACTCGTTACCGTCGATAAGAAGCGTAGCTGTCTTTCCCATGGACGGAATGTCGCCTGTCGGCAGCGCCGCGAGTCTCTTTCCTCATGGTGGTGGCTCCCTCCTTGCTGACATCCACGATAGTTTCAATCCCGAGAACCTTCACGGTCTCTTCGGGAGTGCGAGCCTGGGACATCACCCTACAAAAAAATCGAAGAAACATCGTGGCGACGGGGCTGGTTCGAACGCGAGAAGATGGTCCGATCACGGAAGGGGTGGAATGCCGATCGGAAGACCCAAGGGTCAACACAGCGCACCACGCGGCGGTCCCCCAAGGTCATGGACAAACGCCGAATTAACGATAGCGCTTCAACACGTCTGGAATAAACAATTGACGACTTCACAGGCGAGCCGATTATTCAAAATTCCCTACAACAGTTTACTGATGTACGTTCGTGGAAAGTACGGGAAGAGTCTCAAGCTCGAACAACTGAAGAAGGATTGCACGGGTGCTACGACGGGTGAAGTCATGAATTCACTCAACAACAACGTCAAGGCCTTGCCGTGTCTTCCGCAGATGAGTCATCCCTTGGCAGGACTGCCCCATCCGGGTGATGATAGCTTTCCCCATCATCCTTTACTCGGTGGAAATCACTCGCAGGGCTTTTTCCCGGACTACAGCGCTGCTTTTCCGGTACCGGTCAGCATGGTTCATCTTCTTCCACCCAGCGAACAAAAAGCTCTCGAATCCGCGACGAATCTGGGTGGGACGCTGCCGTGTCCGACCGGCCTCGTCGGTTGTCCAACCGCGAGTCCACCCGGTAGCGACTTGGCCCAGAGAAGTCGAACACCGTCGCCATCCGACACTCATAATCACAATCACGAGACCTCGTCGTCCTCGTCGATGACGCCACAGGCGCCTCAATCGGCACCCGCGCTTTTACAACAGAACGGATCCGATTGAATCTTTCGTTGGATTAAATCGGCGAAAAAACACAAACACAAACACAGACACACACACAGACATACGCGCACAATCGAGAGCCTCGAGTCGGCGCACGGGGGATGATACCTGCTGTGTTTTTTGGCTGCGTCATCAATATAAGGGTGGAGACACGAGCACGAGTGTCCTGACGTCGTATTTTTTCACTCGGGAGAAATGAAAGAAGGAAAAATATTTCGAAGCTTTTGACACGTTTGAAATAAGCAGAGGGAAGGAAGAAGAAGATTATCGAGGCTTTCAACGATAATTACCCACCAAGGACGAGATTTGAGAAAGCTCCTGGAACAAGACTGACTCTTCGACGCTCTCCGGTGCGAGACCACGGAGATATAGAGGCGGTTTTTCATCGATACGCGATCATCGTCGAAGTTTATCGTAATATGTCGGACCAAACGCTCCGATGCAATACAAGGAAACAAAAAAACACCGGCGTATTTTTTAATTGTTTTGTTCGATCGATTGTTTCGTTTGTCTTCGTTAAGCATCTCAACCAATGACGCTCGCGCGTCGGGCTAATGAATTAATACTAATGTTAAAAGAAAAAAAGAAGTCGAAATCTCTTCGAAATCCCCCGGAGTCTTTTCTATTTCACACCGCTCGTGGATGATGAAAAGTTTTTTTTTTTACGGGGGAATTCGAGGAGGGGGGACTTGACTATACAAAAAAACCAAGTCGTGAACCGTTTTCACGAGGCTGTTCTCTCCCTCGTCTCTCTCGCTCTCACTCTTTTTTCTCTATCTCTATCTTTCTCTCTTTTTGTACACTGTTGCGCGCTATGCGAAACCGCTAACGCCGTTAATGAAAAAAGTATTGAGAAAAACTGAGACGAGGGCTAATATACAGAGTATTATATTCTCGGTGACACGGGGATACGACCAGCCGCAGCACACTCGGAAAATGAATAATGATCGTGAGAAATGTAAAGCGACGAGGATGATTATTTCGTTCGTCGAATGTAAATTATCAAATACTTCCATCGACTAATGAACAAAGTTAAATCGACGTTTTTTTTTTTTCATAATCGTATTAACTATCGAGAATGATTCCTTCAATCATTCTTCACAGTTGCTCGAACTACGAAATCATCGCGAACGCTTTATGATTTTTCATACCATTGCGATTTTTCAGAGTGCATCACACTATAAACAGTTCCTGCTACAATGAAGCGATCATATACCAAATAGTAAATTACTGTTAATTACTGTAAAATCTTCGAAAAATTGCGCGATAAGGCAACGGAGATGAGATATTGAGCCGAAAAAGAGTGAGAGGGATCGTAGAAAGAAGGAAAGAAAAAGAGAATAATAATTGAATTAAGTGATAGAAGGTGAAAAAAAGAGAAATCATCGCGATCCTCGTGGGCGTCGATTGTCGAGCCCGGATCGAGTCACAGAATCGGTTTGACCAATAATTATAATCATCTTATTATTATTAATATTAGTATTATTTCTATTATTATTTCTATTATTATTATTATTATTATTATTATTATTATTATTATTATTATTATTATTATTATTATATTTTGATATTATTACCGATATTATTATTATTAATCGTGAATTCGAGTGTTTCTTTGGTGCTCGTTGCAGTCTCTCAAGCAATAAAGTTTGGGTCGCAAGTCGCGCGTTTGAAAAAGTAAAAGATAAAAGAAACTTTCGTACACGCGAGTTTTTAAATAACGGTTGATGTATAAAATTTGCGAAATCGTCGCTATCTCGAGTCATCTCGCACGAGAGTCACACGACGTGATGAACGCGGAACATTGTCAAATGTTTTTTTTAGCTGAAAAAGTAACGATGATAACAAAGTCGACCCATCGATTTTCACGCGTGCACGAACTGAGAGGGATTAGTGCAATAATCGTAGGAATGCAAAATTTGTTCGTTTTTTTTTTCTTCTCAATTGTAAATAATAGAACATTTTAACGAATCTTTCTCTCCCTTGTGCATTTGTTCCTTTTGCTCTTCCGTTCCTTTTTTTTCTTTTGACTTCGTGAAAAAATAGTTGTCAAACAAAAGATTGTGTCTCGTTCGGTCGTTTATCGTTATATAAATTATTTTATAATCGTGCGCGTTTGGTTATTCGTAATTTTCTTTTTCGTTCCTTTCGTTTTCCCTTGTGAATAAAATAATTCTGATCGACTGACTTTGCTACAACGTTACTCGTTTCGCCAGTAAAGAGTCGCCAGTCCAAACCTCCCTTCCCTCAACTATTTCACCCCTTCTCTCAAAAAACACCCCCCCCCCCCCGAATTAACGTGACATGACAAACTAGAGCAAATTTCAGCAAGGAAGACAAAGAAAACGATAAATCATTTTTCGGACAAATTTCGTTGTTGCGTCGAACCAGTGAGGTGTATCTAAAAGTTGCAAAAACAAAAACTTTCGACCGACCGTACGAAAGAGTGGGACTAACATACACAAACACGCATATGCGCACGCATGATGAAATGAATAAATAATGATCTATACGATCTATACGATGAGGCAATTTGATTAAATCGTAGACCAGTACAGAGTTTGACAACCAAAAGAAGAAAAAAAAGTAACAAAACAAAGAATTTAAAAAAAAATGAAAAAACAAAAATATTTCGACAACCAGACGGAAGCGCAGGGTAACTAACACATCAGGGATAGCCACAGACAAATCTACGATAGATAAATGAGAGAAAAAAAAGAGAAATTTGAAGATGAAAAAAAGCTACATATTAAACTATAAAATGTAAAGACGAGGTGGAAGAAGAAAGAGAGAGAGAGAGAGAGAGAGGAGAGAGAGAAAAAAAACAGAGGTAATTCATAAATCTATAATACGATACGATTATTTCGTTTTGGGATTCTCAAGCCGCGAGACACTCATCGAAAATAGAAAAGGGGGACAAATTTCGATTTTCGTGGCGACAACGGTGAGCGCAATTGCTGGAAGGAAAGCGCTAAAAGAAAATATTCTCTCGACGAAATAAACGCGATTTGGTAAAAATATTCGATCGAAAACAAACGCTGCAATTTCGTACCATGATTAAATTTCGGCTAGAGAAAAGAATCGAAAAATGCGGATAAAAATGAGAGGAAAAATAAAAAGACCGAAATAAAAGGACGAATGAAGAATTATATTATTAAAAATTAACGATTAAATTATATAATGTGTAAACGAGGAGGAAACCCCGGGGGAGAGTGTATCGAGGTACGGGATTAAGAGATGAGAGTTAGGACGGCGTAAAGTTAAATGGGGGAAAAAGAAAAATTAAACAAAATAACAAATAACAAATAATGAAAAAAAAACACTTCTAGTAAGACGTAAGCGATTTTAGAGACACACACGAGAATTACACGAGGCAAAGGTGACGACAGGATGACAGGCTTTCGGCCAAATCCCTTCCAGAAAAAAAAGAAAGAAAAAAATCCCAGAAAATAGAACGCAACCCCCTCTCCGAGTCCCAACGTTTCACGACACGAGTCCTTAATAATTCCCCCAAGAATAAAAGAAAGAAAGAAAGAAAGAAAGAAAGAAAGAAAGAAAAAAATAGCCTGTACAATACAAAACTGATATTATTGATTATTATTACGATATTATATATATTATTCTATAAAAAAAAACAGGGTGTTTCGAGGAAAGAAAAAAAAACGGAAGAAAAGAAAAAAACCTGAAAGAGTTTATCGTTCACCTCTGAGAATTTTCCAGGGGGAGCCAAAGAGTAGATTCGTTGTCGAAATGGAATACAAATTATCGGCTAAATTTGCCTTTCTCGTTCTCGTGAAAATAGGAGAATATCGACAACGAGCCTGCTCTCCCATTCTCGACGAAGACGAACGAGAGTGTGGCAACGACAATTTTTTATTCACTCTGTGCGGTATGAGATTGTGCTTGTCCGTGTGCTCGTGCTAACGTGCACGTGCGCGCGTGTGTCCGTGTGTATGTGTGTATGCGTGTGCGTGCGATTATTAATTATTATCACTAAGAGCGTGAGTTTTTTGTCTATCTGTGTATACGAGAGCAAACGATAATTGCGAATAATGCAAAACGTAAGATTTAGATAATAAACAAGAGAAAATGATACGAGAAGAAGAAGAAGACGAAAAGAGAAGGAGAACGAGAAAGCGAGGGACAGAGAGAGAGAGAGAGAGAGAGAGAGAGAGAGAGAGAGAGAGAGAAAGAGAAAAAATACATAGATGACATATATAATGTGATAGGCACCACATGTGCGGACTTCAGTATTATTTTGCAGTTAAATAAAAGATGAACGAATCGTGTGTATGTGAGTGTGTGTGTGTGGGTGCCCGTGCGTGTGTGTATGTGTCTGCGTACGTGCGTATTTGCGAGAAAATAAGAATGAAGAAAACGAAAATCTCACTGAGCCCGTTGGTTAGTCTTAAAAAAACAAGCCTGTTTCGTTGTTGTATAAAAGAAAAAGAAAAATAGCCGCGTTCCCTCGTAGATCCTCGAATAATTGACACGGATAGTTAAACGCCCATTGGCTAATTTATTATTATCATTATAATCATTAATCTTATTATTTTATTACTATTATTATTATTTTTTTTATTGTATCATTATTACTATTATTATTATTGATATAATTATTGATTATTGATTATGTGAATCGCGAGGAACGAACGCGAGCGTGAGAAGAGAGAGGCAATGACACGAGTTAGAAAGCGAATGAAATTTTCGGCCGGTCGAGTTTAAGGATCGGGAAAAAAAAGAACCTGGCTCGTACCGGTCGCCAATAATCATTACGATAAATCACTGTTAAATTTAAACGAGGGAACCGAAAGAAACAGTCGTCGATCCTTTTTTCATAGCACCACCGTGTACGCACAATAATGTGAGATGTTTCGAGCGAGTGAGAATAATGAGTGGCAAACGAGAATACGGGACGTGAAAATGTCGTATTCGAATTTAACCGAGGGATCGCTCTTCGACATATCATTGATCGATAATTTAACGTGATTCGAAAGCAATCGTAAATTTGTCGCGTCGATATTTTTGTTTATTGCATATTTATAATTTGTTTAATTTGTTTGTTCAATTAACGTGATTTTACACTCGTAAAACGAGAATTTATTAGCAAAATTGTTGAAAAACTTTCGGGCTTTCTGAACAGTATTAGATGATCTATCGCTAATTTGTTTTTATAGTGATAAGGTGTGAAGTTTTTTTTTTTTTAATCGCGATATCTATCTGTATTCGAAGATCGATCGATCGATGATCCAAAGAAATATCGTTCTCTTGGGAAATCGCTCGATCGAGAAGATTTCTACCTTGAGAATTCACAGACGGTGGTGAATGTCCATCGGCAAGAACGGCTTCTACTTCTCTCATCGTTCTCAACGTCGAGAGAAGCGAACCTCGCACTTTCCACCGTTCGATCGATCGAATGTCTTACCGTCTCGCTGTCGATAATACTACCAAGAGAATGTTATCAATGTTTTTAACCGTCGATGATAGGCACGAGATTTGAGAAAAGTTCACGCTATTCAATCAGTAAAAGGTTCAGAAGGGTCGAAAGAAATTTAAAAAAAAAATCATTTTTGGTACGAGCAGATTGACAAAAATTTTATTCAAGATATTTAAATGATATTATTTATTTGCTACAAGGTAAAATCAATGGTACGTATAAATTTGATCTCGATTCGTGTTCAAAAACACCACAGAGATCGAATATGGAAGAGGACACCTCGTCTATGAACGAAAAAGAGAAAAAGAAAATGGGCGAAAGATTTTGAGAGCCGAATACCCTCCCACGAGAACAAGAGAAATAATAATAATAATCTGCAAGAATGTTACAAGTGAAACGAGACGCGAGCAAAATAGTTACTTGAATCGGTTGTGCCGTCACGTAGTTCCTAAGTCGCCCTAGCCTCGTCCAAGCGCATCGGAAATATAGTCGAATGAAAGAAGAAGAAAAAAAACACAAGATATCATTAAACGAACCCCGTGAGGGATTGCGTGGTTGAATGAAACCGTTTTTTTTAATATGTAAAAAAAACGAGAATAGAGGAAGAAACGAACAGAGATGAAGGACCACACGACAAATAACAATTTGTACGATAGACGAATAAAAATCGACGACAGTGAAAAATAGGGGGGGGGGGGGAGAGAATGAGAGAGAGAGAGAGAGAGTGGAAGAAAGAGTGAAAAGAAAACACGACGAATAGCCGGAACCGATTAAAATCGCATAATTCGTAATTGCAGAAATAATAATAATAATAACGATATATTTATACTAATTACTGCGAGAAAGAGAAAACAAGAAAAGAAAAATGTACCATAAACGATTATAATAACTAATTATTATATTATACAGAGCCGCCGCCACCCAGTATATTTTTTACAGGTTTACATTGTATTACAGTTTATAATGTTTGATATACAATAACAAAACGGGATAACAATTATCCAACGCAGTGAAATGAGTCGAACGGGGGTTGAAGTGGGAAAATGAAAAAAAAAAAGAAACAACAACGAAAAGTGTGAGCGCGCGCGTGTCCCGTTCTTTTTCCCAAAAAAACGCGTTTTTTCCTCGAATTTCACGAGATTCGAGTTGATTCTGCAATGCAAAAAACAAAACAGAGAAAAAGATTTACGCAATTACGGGAGGGATAAATGTGGGCGCCCGCGTCACCGAGAAACTTCGACTTCCCGTTGTAGCTCGTCTATAACTCTATAATTACAATAAACAAGAGAAACAAGATGAAAATAATTAAAAAAAACACGTCGAGTGTTGGTCGAGAACGAAGAGTGGCTCGGGGCATACGGCACACGCGGACAATATAATGACCGAGAAATTTAAATTTTTTTTCTTTCGTATCGTTAATGAAAAATGCATAAAAACGCGAAACGAAAAACAATATCTGTTCGATTTTTCATACCACGAGATATTTTCCTCAAAATGGTAGAAAAAAAACGATACATTGGCTCGTGTTCACCGACTTGCGCGTTTCTAAAAATGTCAGGTTTCAATTATATTATTATTTTTTTTTTCCAATTTTTCAACTGACGTTTTTTACCAAGGGCCGAGCTAATTATAAATAATGATAATAATAATCATAATAACAATAAAATATATATTTCTATCTAACAGAGTAACGAGATACGAGGGTGAGATAAAATAGTACAGGTTTTCGTTCTGCGTACAAGCCGAACTTTATTTTTTCTTCATTTTTAAATAACGAGCCCGTTAGAAACGTTCTCGACGAACACTCGATCCGAAAAACCGAATGAATTATTAATGACTAATGAAATAAAATGAATTAACGATGGATGCTACATACTTGTGATAAGTTTACCGCTGGTTACTACAGAGACTTCCTAAAGCCGTGTCAAATTCCTCTCTCGGTTCGAGAAAAGAAGAATGAAAATAAAAAAATAAATGTATAGACCCATCGCGATTTTCTAACCGTTCCGAGAAAATTATGGGACAAAGAGGGGAGAGAGGAATTATGAAGTACACGGCGCCACTAGTTCACTCACGCACACATAACTCACGTTTTACTGATACGATTTATTGTCGATTTATTGAATTAAAACCGAATTGCGTAAATAAATAATGAACAAAAAATATTTAAAACAAAAAAAACAAAAAAAAACATGTAACGAATAAACTTGGAGCGAGAGAAAGAGAGAGAGAAAGAGGAATGGACGAGAGATAAAATAAATAGGATGAATGAGATGAAAACCGAGATAGATGAAAAAATTAACGATAATAAATCAATAACAAAAAACACGAGAAATAGCGAAAAAACACAGAGAGAGATGCGCTCGAGGCTAGGGACGAGGCTAGCTACCCCTCAACTGGTATTCCCTCCTGCCCCTAATTTGTGAATAAGAATTATTACCAATATATCATCATGATTATTATTATTATTATTATTATTATTATTATTATTATTATTATTATTATTATTATATTATTATTATTAATATTAATATTATTATTGCTATTATTATTATTATTATTATTATTATCATTAATTAAATCGATCTAATTGTAACGAATGAGATGGAAATGAGAGAAGAGAACCCGAGAGGGATAGTGTGAGAGGAAAATGTGAGTCAAGGATCCAAGAATCATACTCTAAGATACCGAGAACCCTCCCCCGAGCCCACCACAGCCCCGATTACGATGAGAATTATCTATAATTAATCCTCCCAAAATAAACTGTACATACCAATTGTAATTAAACGTGTCTTATTCTTACTCAACCTTATTCTCCTCGGTCTTTTTTTCCTTCGTCCCAGGATTTCTGCTTTTTTCTACGACATGCAAATATAGAAAAAAAAGAAGTCGATGTCGATTCTCACTATTCCGTCTCTGTCTCGGAGATATATGTGTCATCGAAACTCAAATAGTCCGACGAATTTGCATGTCACGCAAATATATCTTAAGCGAATGAGCCGAGTTATATATATATGACGATGATGGCCGTGTCTGCTGTACACGAGACTGATGTTACATCGATGGAAAGGTGAAGAGAACACTTGTGAGGCTCGTGGGTTCTACGCATCACTCGTGGGTCTTCGAACGATATCCTCGAACCATCGCCTTTTCGATCGTTTGTAAAACGACGAAAAAAATGTAGGTATATCCATATACCTAGATATGAATATATATATATATATATATATATATATATATATATAAGGGTAAGGGTAAGTATGACGACCCAAGGAACCATGAAGCTCCAGAGTCGAGTGTCGCGCGCCCGATATCATACCTTCCCTTTCTTTCCCTCGCTCTCTCACACACATACACACACACACGCACACACACACACTTTTTTTTCGTTCTCCAAAATTTGTTTGCCTTTATATTACCCCAGCATTATTACAACGTTTAATAGCGCGATAATCGAGTATATCTCTCGTTGGTAACCCATCATTAAGAGCGATAACCGTAGTAAAGGGAGGAAGATCGAAAAGAAATTTAAAAAGATTGAAAAAAAGAAAATTGAAGGCTGCCCACCAAATTAACAACACAGCGATCATTGGGCAATGAAATTGCGAATATTTTGGCTCGTTTTATATTTACTATGTACGTACGATGAATTCGATTGGCTATTTTCTTTTTCTTTCTTTCGTTTTTTTTGTTTTTTCAACCGTATACAATGTATGAGAACGAGGTACTTATAATTTGGTTTCGAGAGGGCGAAAGTCATATCCAGTCTCATCAACAATGTTGCAAGTGGAAGAAAAAAGTTGGGGCGAGAGACGCACTAATTACAAAATGCAACTGTACGATTATTGAGCATTGGAGAGTTTCCTCCCAAGTACGGGACCTTCTTCGCGAGATCGGCCACTTTTTCTTACTTGGTGTACTCGGGGCTCTCGCTTTTGCAAATAAATTTACGATAAATAAATTTCAAACAAAATCCGTGTAATTGCACCAAGCTGGCAAAGAATGGGGAACATTCGACAAGTTTGGAAGGAAAAAAATGTTACTGACATCACAGTGAATGCCTCATATATATATAGTCGTTTTTTCATCGACGAGTTATCGTCAAGTTCCTCGATAATTATCGGGGATTCAACGATCGAGACAATTCTCATAAAGTTTCGATGCCTTTTGCCGTCCTTCCTCGTTCTACCGAAGACTCTAAGGGATTGAGGTGGATTTGTTCGAGACGTTGGCCACATTAAAAGCCATCGAGAGAGAAAGAGATGCAGGGTGAGAGAGAGAGAGAGAGAGAGGGACGAGAGTAGCCGGACTATCAAGCAGCTAACGTTGTATTGCCGGAGGCTCGGCTGTCTCTTCTCGATTGATGTCGTTTCGAGCAATTATTGTTATTCTGATTACATAATAAGCCCGACGAGGAAAGAAGATGAAGAAGAACGAGAAGAAGAAAAAGAATGAGCAGAAGAAGACGAAGAAGAAGAAGAAGAAGAAGAAGAAAAAGAAGATGAAGAAGAAGAAGAAGATGATAAAGAAGGAGAAGAAGAAGAAGTTAGGACCCGAGGAAGATGAGCGTTGCTCCCATGACGGGGGAGTTCGAGCCGTGAGACAGTGAGACAGTGAGAGAGAGAGAGAGAGAGAGAGAGAGAGAGAGAGAGAGAGAGAGAGAGAGAGAGAGAGAGAGAGAGAGAGGAAGAGAGAGCGTTGAACGTGGGGGAGCAGGAGGGGGTTGAGATGCTGCAAGGAGCGCAGGGAAGCAGGGATAATCGAATCTTTCGAGGAGAGGAAAGCATAATTCGAAAAAGGGCGGGGGGTTCGCGAACCGCGGACTGAATGTGGCCAGTTCCGCGAATCGCCTCGCGCGCGTAATCGATTCCATCATGTCGCCGGACCACCCGGCTATACGGTTCCTAATAAATAAGTAATACACCGGTCGAAACGCCGCGCGTCGAACCATCCTCTCTCTCTCTCTCTCTCTTTCTCTCTCTCTCTCTCTCTCTCTCTCTCTCTCTCTCTCTCTCTCTCTCTCTATCTCTCTCTTACTCCGTCCCGGGTGAACACGCGGGATTCTTAGCTCTCTACGGGGCATTCGTGATAAGGGAGGGTAATACGGGTCACGAAAAAAAAATAACAATACCTACTATTTGAATTTACGACACGCGGAAAAAAATTGACTCGAAAAACGTTCAAAATTTGGAAATTTGAAAAACAATAAACAATCGGCTAAAATGTCTTTTAACGATGAAATTAAAAGTTATTAATTATAACTACCGTTGTTACAGTTGTATTCGATAAAAAATGTTTTACCTAAATTTCTTCAAGACAAAGTGACAGAGATTATCGATGCCATGTCGGAAATGTGATTTTTAAATGCAATAAATTATTACTTACGTATCGGTTAACGAAGGGCGAAAAAAATCAAATGAAATACAAAAATAAAAACAACGAAATATCGTTTAAAGTGTTTGACGTGTTTCGCATATTCATGTTTTTCTCTCCCCCCCCCCCCCCCTTCTCCCCCTGTGGTACATTGACCCAAAATCTTTCTTCATCGAATTACAACACCGCAGTGGCTGTGGCGGTGGCGGCGGTGTCGAAGAGTTAACGCTTGGTTGTAATGAACACACGTGTAAGAACGCGAGAATAAAGATCTCGGGTTGCTACGAAAAGTCGCGTATGCCCGACGAGGGCGGCGGTCGTCCCGGATCTCTCTGTTTTATTCTCTCGTTTTCTCTATCTCTCTCTCTCTCTCTCTCTCTCTCTCGTGCTCCTTGCAAACGGTGGCCAAACCGACCTAGGGGAGCATGACATCCGAGTAGAAAGAGCCCCGAGTATAGGTAATGCGGTATAGTCAGACCGCCCAGAAAACAAACACAGTGAAAGAGAGAGAGAGAGAGAGAGAGAGAGAGAGAGAGAGAGAGAGAGAGAGAGAGAGAGAGAGAGAGAGAGAGAGAGAGAGAGAGAGAGGAATAGAGAAGACATTTTTTTCCGTTCAGAGAAAGAAAGATCGTGGGGAAGGCGAGAGGGCTGAGAGATTTGGCACATCGTGGTGTTATGGTATGGAAACGAGGGGGCGCGTGGTTGACCCACGCGCCCCCTTGATCATCGTACAACACTTGGAAGGCGTCACTTTTGAAAGGGGGACTTGACCAAGAAAAAAAGAAAGAGGAAGAGAGGAGGAAGGGAAGAGAGAGAGAGAGAGAGAGAAAGAAAAAAATAATCATGAGGTCAATATCAAAATGTTTACATAGGTCTTCAGTAGCCGCAAAAGGGAATTCACAAAGGTGCCAGAGGGAAGAATGTACACGTATACGATTGAAAAGTGAAACGATTTAAAAATAAAAAGCACGACATGAAAAAAAAGAAGATTGGGTCATTTTCGGTCATATCGGTCAGCTCGATGAGAAATTTCCCTGAAATTCAACCGATAAAACGACTGGAGAAGGAAAATCACAGTCGAGCCGGGTCGCGGGGTGAAACATTCAGAGTCAGTCGTAAATTTTGTCGTCATCGGAAAAATATTGGTCAATGTAACATTTATTTCATTTTTTGTTCATCCCCATGATAAGAAACATTTCTGACCTTGAATAAACATAAACTAATGGTAAAAGTTTAGAATTTTTTTAAATCACTTTGACACCAACGATTAGAATAATTAGAACAAAGAAAAAGAGGGAAAGAGTGAGAGACGAAAATCCACGTGTCAACCACGCACTTCCTCGCTCTCTCTCTCCCTCTCGGCACATTTATAATATACATACTATTATGGTTACAAGTATACATATAGGTATTTATTCGTGAACCCGGCGGTCTACGTGCCCAGACGTTATATGAGTCAGAGAAGTCTCACGAGAAAAAAAGAGAGAGATTCGTACCCGGCATTCTCTCTCGCTTTTCGTTATAAATACTATTTGCGAACACATTCGTAAAGCGCGCCCCGTCGTCTACGCCGTTCTCGATGTTTCTCACCCAGTCTACGTATATATCGTTAGTCCGACGACGACGACGACGACGACGACCACGACGACGACGACGACGAGAGCATAGAAAACAGCCACGGGAAAGAGAGATTGGAACGAAAGAGAGAGAGAGAGAGAGAGAGATTGAAGCGAAAGAGAAGGAAAGAAAGATATAGTATATAAAGGGATTGAGAGGGAAAGACCCCTTTGCGTAGCTGGCTGGCGCAACCAAGCGACTCTCGTAACTCCTAAAATTCATGGTCAAACCCAAAAACGCCGTACCTCCTCCTCATTCCACACCCCCAAACCCACGCCATAATCGAAAAAATGTAACACGATAAAAATGAAATTGGGGACACGCACGTTTTTTTCGACTGTGACTTCTTTACTTTGCGTAACAACAAAATGAATGGTTTATCGAAATGTATAAATGTGAAAAATGACAAAAAGAAAAAAGGTTATAATTCGTACAATTTGAAATTTTGTGAAATAAAAACGTGATGTAAAAACTGAAAGTAGGTATCAATCCTGGATGGAGTTCAATGCTTATCTCATTTTTTCGTTTGCTTTATTCGTTCGCGATTCGTTTCTTCGGCGTTAAATTTATTTTTATTAGATAATAAATTGTTCAAAGTGCGACCCGACCAAGCTCGATGGAAGAGGGAGGTCTCAAAAATCAGCAAAGCATTGAAAAAGGAGACTCAAGTTAGTTAAAGTAGAGAGTAGATCGATGGAAGTTTATGCGGAGCGAAGAGTGAGAAAGTATTCGATATATGAGTTGCCTCCGGGGTTCGAAGCTTTTACGACCGACGAATTACTGCTGTGCCCTCTTTGCGTCTTCTTCTTCTTCTTCTTCTTCATCGCCCTCTTCGCCTTCCTCTTCTTCCTCCTCGTTTTCTTCACCTTCTCCACTTTCGTCTTTCCTCGTCGTCCCTTTTTTTCACCTTACAGAACAAATCTGGTGCACGAAATATACTTGCAAGGGACTAACGCTCGTTTCCTACAAGAACCCCGAGGATGTCCCTCGATTTTTCCTCAAACCTCTCAATCTTTCGTCCCCGAGTAGAAAATTAATCAGCAATGAAATGAAAGTGAAATAAAACACTCGTAAGTTTCTTTTCAATTGCTAATTTTGCTTCTCTAAAATCGTTTAATGGTATAATGACTTTGTTTTCATAAAAAATAAAAAATAAAATTACTTTGCTATTGCGTTCAAAATGATATATTTATATAATATGTAAGTATATGCGAACAATCGCGTATCAATTTCACAGACAAACAGAGTCCCTGTAAGAGCATTACAAATAAATTTAGTTTCGTATTTTTGCTGACTAGAGATTCTATTTTATGCTGATTTCCTCCGTTGTCTATAGATATCTCGCGTTAACCCCAAAAAATGACGATTTCGATCTTCAAAATTCGTCTTTGATTAATTTTTTCATTAATTTATAAATTTTTATAACTTGCTTAACTTTCAACCCCCAAGTGCCCCTTGATAACCGATGAGGATTCCCGCGTGGCTTCTCAGTAAACCTGTAACTCATTATCATAAAATAGCGGTTGTGTCCTAGTTGATCGACGCTCTATATATTCCATTCTTCTCGTTCTTCTACGCATTGAGAATTCTTTTCTTGCTCTCTGCTTTCGACATTGTCTCGGGATAGAAACGAACGTTGATGTACCACGAATGAGTGAGCAAGTGAGTGAATGAGTAACTGAATGAGTGAGCGAGTGAGCGAGTGAGTGAGTGAGTGAATAAGTGAGTGAGTGAATGAATAAGTGAGTGAGTAAGTGAGTTAGTGTATGTGTGTGTGTTTGTGTGAGAGAGAGAGAGTGGGGGGCGAGGGGGGGGGGGGGGGGGTGATTAATTGATGCAGTTTATTATTTAGCTTTCTCGATTATCGTAAGTTGTTACATTCTGACGTTTTTCCTTATTTGTAATTGTAACATTTTTTAATTATCCTGTATTTTTAACAAATCGCTTATTATTATGTTTTCCCAACCTCTTATTTCTAATATATGTTCTTATGCTTAATTTAAACTCACTCGGTCCTGTAATATTTGTTATTTCCCTGAGGAGTTTATTATATATTTTTACTCCTTCGTAGAAAATACTTTGAGTGCCCTTTGTCCTTCTCATATTTAGCGCTGTATCTCTCGTATGTTTTGTTCGCGTTTCTCTTTCTACTCTTACTTCATGGAGACACGTGTTTTAGTACTTTGGCATGATATTATTCAGAGTTTTATAAATAAATATGCTTATATTATATTCCTATCGTTCCCTTATCGACATAAAACATAGCGCTTCAAGCACATCGCTAACGCGAGTGTGTCTATGTCCTGTAATATTACTCTCATTACGCAATTCTGTACCTTGTCGAATTTATCCACTTCAGTTGTTCCCATATTTAATAATAGTGTTGAGCAAGATTCAAAGTTCGACGCTATGATGATTTCATAGATATTATATCTCGTGTATGCAGATATTACGTTTCCGATAAGATTTAAGCAGTTCGTTTCTTTCCCAATTTTTTAAATCATATAATCACAGTGATCTTTAAACAGCAATTTATGATCTAGTAATATGCCCAATTATTTCATTGTGGATAGGTACTCTTTCCAATTCCGTTCTCCCTTTTGTGACTAATTTCATTTCCCTTTTTGGCTCTTTTCTTACACTTCTTATGAGGAAATATTTATAGTATATATACCTATTATAATATAAGAAGAAATAGTGTGTATTATATTTCTCATAAGAATATGAGAATTAGTATTGGTCCAAGCACAGACCCCTGTGGTACCCCGTACTCCGATGGTATTTTCTCCGACAACTTTTCTCATATTTTAACACGTTAATACCTTCTATTTATATATGACTAGAACCATTACAGAATCTTTGCTTTAATACCATGACTTTTCATTTTTTGATGAGTTTGTTTTTGTCGATCGTTTCCAAGGCCATTTCCAGGCCCACGAATAATACAAGTATTATTTTGTTTTCGCTAACCGTTATTTTCCATTCATCCAGGACTGTTTGGATGGCTGCTTCGCAAGAGTGGTGTTTACAGCAACTTGACTGTTGTTCTATGATGATGTTGTTGAGTCTCATGAATATCTCAAGTTGTTTCTTGACCGCTAGTTCCAACAGTTTTTTTAAGTGTTGGGAGCATATTTCCAGGTCGGAATTCGCTGGCTTTTAACGTATTGGCTACCTTTGGTATTGATATCACAGTCGACACCTTCTATTCTTCCGGGCATACTCCTTCCCTCGGTGACGAGTTAATTACCTCTTCTTCAGATTCAACTCTTCTTCTCCCAATCTTTCGAAATCCTTCAAGCTATGTGACATGTAATTTGTATTATCTACATCTTCTTCCTTATCATTCTTACCATTATCAATGCTTGAGATTATTTCTATAGCACCGTCTATATAGAACTTACTACACCTATTTTCAAGGTTTAATCGATTATTAACATTTTCTTCTTTTCCTTCAAATTGTAGGTACTTCACCATATTTGTTAGAGAAAGAGAGAGAGAGAGAGAAGGACTTTTCACCGATGCCAAAGAGAGTAGCGGACCTCGGAGAAGATATAATAAAGAGAGAGGTTCCCACACCGCAGGGCATGATTTATCGGCCTGCCACCCGACCGAGCCGCTGTCATCATCTCGCTCTCGTACCGTGAAACCTTCCGTGGCTCTTCTTCCTTCTTTCTCCTTCTTCTCCTCCTTCCTTTCCTTCGTCCTTTTTGTACGCTCCCTCGGTGTGCTCGCATCCTCAGCAACCTCCCTTTCCTCGCTGCTGATCCGCTCGCTCTCTTCTTCGACGCGTCCTTACGCATGTTCACTTCTTGCCTTATTTTTCCTTTTTTCCTTTCCATCGTTGACCAAAGTCACCAAAGATGCCGAGTGAATCACCGGGGTAATGGTGACCAGTTCACTTTTCACTCGTTCATCGAGTTTACCAAACCGGAAAACGATCACGAGTTTTCTTGCTCGTGCGCGATAACGGGACTTGTAGACTCATTTCCTCGACCTCTGATTTCTTATATCGTCGAGTTGCTCATGTTGCCTCTTCATCAGCCTCGTTGAATCGCACACTCGGGTCCCTTTTCGTTCGCGAAGATACATTTGAAATCGTGATCGTATTTCAGACGGCTGACCATCCGAGGATCTTGACTACTCGCGCCGCGGTGGCTAACCGTACAACTACTCCTCTTCTTACTACCACAGGTCAGGGCGACTCGCACCCAAAGCTATATCTCGGTTCTTCCCGAGGATACATTACTTAGCCACTGTCCAAATCGTTGAATGAACGAGCCTTTTTCGAAAATTTATAATTGAAAGCTTAAGTGATATCTGTGGGAGCTTGAGTAAACAAAAGGGTCTTAAACCGAACGAGAATCATCGTTGCCAATACATCCTTCGATTTTTGTGCTGGAAATTCAGTTGCTACTTTGGCGAATACTTGGGGGAAATAACGAGAATAATATTTTAAATCTGAACTTTCGGCTTTTCTAGTGGTGAAACGAATATCCAAATATCGATGATTCCTACGTAAAGAGACGACCGACGTCTTCGCTTCGAGTTCCCTTTCACTCCTCTCTTTTTCCAATCCGCCACCTCTATTATCTTCTTGGTTTTTTATCTTTGGTTCCTCAAGAATTTATTGGCTTCGCGGGGTAGGTCGGGGCGAGGGGAGGGGGGAGATTAGAGATGATCGCTCGATTATCCGCGAAAGGCGCACCATCCAGATTTCGCCAATATTTTGATCTTCGTTTATTTGTTATTTTTGCATTATCTTGTTTCACTCGGGTGATCACTCAGCGTCACGCGAAGCCACGATCATGTGAAGAATCACCTTTTTTCCCGTTTGGTCCTAACGTTGATTGAAGAAAAAAAAAGTGAAAGAAAAAATAGTAAAAAAATGAAGCACCATATCCGTGCGCGCGATTCAGCAAAGTCGTAAAGCATCGAGAGGAGGTCCTTTTCTCCTTCGGACGTCCAAAAGGGAGAAATCGTTCGATTAGGGCTGAAGGGTCAGGACCGTGAGCGCAAGAGAGAGAGAGAGGGCGAGGGGACTTGAGGGATGAGGGGGGGGGGGGGGGGAGAGTCTTGTTGCTGCAGGTCGTTCTCTGTGTGTGATGCGTGCGGACCCAACTCTCCTGAGGAGCAATTTGAAATTCGAGAAAAAAACGTGGGAAGCCCCCTTCTTGTCCCACCACGTGTCCCGCCGATCTACCACCGTCAGCGAGACCCGCTCTTCCTTTCTCTCTCCCTTTCTCCCTCTCGCTCTCTCTCTCTCTCGTTCGAGCCGAAGAAATTCTCATTTATGGTTTATCATAAATTTATTCATGAAGTGTTTTTTCGGACAGGGGCGGAGAAGTAAAGTTGCCTTCTCTCGCTCGTTCGACTCTCCCTCTCGCTGCTTTTTTACGAGCTAGCCCGAGAGCTCCTGGACCTCTCTTCTCTCCCTCCCTCCCTCCCGCCCCTTTCCACCTACTCTATACATCTCCATTTTGGTATCTCTTTTCTCTCCGGATTCTTTTCCTTGATGTTTACCCTCTCTTCCAATGTCATTCGTCCTTCCACTCTTTCACCGTTTCATTTGAAACGATGGGAAATAAATAATCAAAATACATTTCTCACGATACTACCCTACAAAGCTCTGAAACTTTAATCTCATTTAATATCTAGGCTAATCTAAGTAAGACCTCTTAATACTTAACACCCTCATCGACGTGTAATTTCAATTTACAACGAATTTTCATTGCTTTTCCATCATGCCAAAGCCCTTATTTTTATAAGTGATCCTAAAAATGTTTATAAAAATTTAAGGACCCGAGAGATTTGGATTAATAATAAGATCGTGTCTCCTGTATCTTTTATTTAGTAAAATTAGCGAATGTTGAAGTGATTGGTCGGTAAGCGAACGAACATGGGGGTAATCCGCTCTCGCCTACTAATGTCGCGCACGCCGCACACTCGACTTGTTCGTCTTCGTCGTCTCTTTTGGCTTCTTCGTCGTCGACGACGACGTCTCTCGTGTGTGCTGCCGAAGCATTTTACTCTCGCTCTCTCTCTCTCTCTCTCTTTCCTTTTCTCTCTTTCTCCCTCTTTCTCTTTCTCTCTCTCTCGTTCCCTCCCCCTCACTCTCTATCTATCTATCTTTTTCTTTTTCTCGCAAAGAAGGGGTTTGTCGGCGAGAAACCGAGCCGTGGGCTTTGGTCTTCTTACCAAGCCGAGCGCATGCACACAACAGTTGCGGGCGTCGTCGCGAGAGTGTTCTCTATCCGCTTGCCTCGAGACTCTCTCCCGAAATCCCTCTCGCTATAAAGCGATCGACCCTTCTCTCATATCGAAACTATTTTCTTTTTCTTTTCAAAGAAAAGAAAATTTTCGTTTTTATTATCCAAAAATTGTCCCTTCGTCATTTTTTAATCACGCTTGCGTTATCAATCGCTCAATTTTTTATTTGGTTTGTTTTTGTCACGTGACTTTGTCGACGTAGATTCTATCGTCAGGCGAACAAATTCTCGAGTGAATGATAATTTTATTCGATAGTGAATTCAACGAGTTTGTGCATTGCTTGTGCTATTTCTCGATCTTTTTTTTGTTTTTTCCTTTTTTTAACGCATACAAAAATCACAAATATATATACATATATATTTATATAAAACACACGACTCGTTAAGATGTTCGGAAAATTGGGTCTTCTTGTTATCGTGATAATCGTCGCGATTCTAACGAATCGTAAAAATCAAGGAGACGCACGTGGCGAAGACGTTCTATTGTTGCAACAAAGACGCGGCTTTGCGGGTAGTCCGCATCCCTACGGCATGGAGAGACCGACGCGCGTCGAAGAGTTCAACAGGACCGACGTTATACATCCGGAATATCAGATACCGGCGACACTTCAATCCGGCAACGTTTCGAAGTGAGTAAACACAGTTTTTGCAAATCGTGCCACGATTTTTATCATTTTGTTATCGATTTTTGGGTCGCGCATTAGAATATTGTGTGAAAAATGATATTTTCTAAGATTTTTGAAAAGTTTAAGTCAATGCTTAACCATGGTGTGTATCTTTCTTCTCTCTCTCTCTCTCTCTCTCGCTACACTTTCTTTCTATCTCTGTCTCTGTCTCTCCGTCTCTCTCCCTCTCTTTTTCTCGTCGCGAGAAAAGCTGGATTTAGCAACGGGGGTCGCGAACACGACCCCAGACGACGCGCGCGTCGCCGGCATTGTGTCCCGACGCTAATTTTACAATAGCTTACTTGTGTGCGGTGTTACACCAAAGGGGAGTTTAGACGCAGAGGAGCACGTGTAATGTCGAAATGTTAACGAAAAGTTCGAGACTTTTCTATAAATGACTAATACGATAATTTTCACATTTATCGGTTTAATTTCGGATTTCTCAAACTGCTTCGTAACTGATTTTCTCTAAAAATTAAATAATACACACGTATCTATTTTAAAAAAATAATAATTATATGAACATTATAATATATACATTTTTTTTTTTCAATCACCGAATCAATATCGTTCGATTAATAATTATCGTTATAACCGAAATGAAAATCTGCTTGAAAGTACGAGAGTGTAAAGTCTTTAAACATCTTCGCGAAAGTTTTTGGCTGCTTGCCGCGAAAAAATCGCGCGGGATTTTCGTGAATTCCGTACGCCACCCGAAAACTGTAAGCTCTTTCCCACTACGTCATCTTTCTCCTTTTTATTATAATACAATTTTTTTGTACTTCGTTTCATCCGTCGTTGTCACGGACACGAAGACGACCCTGAAGTCGGGAGGATACCTCGCGAAAGCTTTATTGCCTCTCTCTTTACACCCAAACCTCGTCGCTTCATCCTCTTTCGCTCCCACCAAAGCGCAGCTTTCACAGCTTTATCACACACGTTATATGCGAACCAACGATCTTCAAACTTTGTCTCGATGTCTTTATCTCAGCGTCTTGGACGAAAAAGAGAGAAAGAGATAGATAGACATATAGAGACTTGTAGAACGAAACTCTTATGTCTTTGATGGTTAAATTTCTCATAAATAATCCACGAGCCATCGCTATATGCTAAAGTGTATATAAGTCCCCTTCGCAGACCAACCACTTTGTTGCTTGACTCGCGAGTATTTACGGACTGCAAGTGCTGGCTACAACTTTTTGTTCGGTTGGCAATTTACATTTTCACCCCGATATTGAAATTATAGACGAGGGGATTCGTAAATTGAGTGTGAACTTTCTTTTCGCCTATTACTCATGATTTTACGAGGCGTCGCGCCAAATTTTAAAACACTACGGAACGATTAATTATATCCCGAGAGGCTGTAATTTCGATAAACACGAACGTTAAAACGTTACACGATTTTTCGACTATAATTTCTCTTCGGAAAGTCGAAATACCGGATAACCATAATCCTCGTTTTATTACGCGATGCGAGCAAACAAAAAAAATGTTCTTAAAATAAAACATAACTCAAAGTTTACCGATGGAAATAATTTTCCATTAAATGGAATATTATTCAAGTCCTTGGTTTGTCACGTGACTGTGTAAACAAAAAAAGAGAAATATATATAGGAAATGAGATCGTCGAGTAACTTGGATGAGTCGGGAAAGAAGGAAGCGTAGAGTAGCGCGAGTCGAGCACGTGACAGGGAGCTCCACACGTTTTCTATTATTTGTGAAATATTGCCGAGAAGTTATAAAAGTTTTGCCAGGAGTCTTCGGATGAAGTGGAAAAGCTGGAGGAAGCAACGAACGCTTCTCACGTCTGGTAGCATTTCGCTCTGTGCTTTTTAGCCGTTCGTCTCATCTCTTTATCTCTTCGGTCATGTACACATGCGCATTAAATGAACTGGGCCACATATTTTCGTTCGTCCGGTGGCCTCGGTCCTCTCTCTTTCTCCTGTCTCTCGGCTTTTCGGTTGTGTACGAACGTTAACCGCGGCGGTTTTGCTTGCTTTGCAACGTGGAAAAAAAATAAAAAAATAAAAATATCTCACTTTTTTCGCAGTCCGGGTTGAAAAATTGGAGCTTCGGCTATTGGTTCTTTGTACGTTTCCTTTCTGCTACGGATCTCGCGCATCGCCCAACCTAATACTAGAAAAAAAACCAAAGTTCGAAGTTTGCCCATCTAATGGATTCGAGCCAATTCTACTCGACAAATCTTTTGCCTGTCCACGAAAGCCTTTCCCAGATAAATCGATTACAAGACTAAGTGCACCTAGATCAGACTGTTCTTCAATTATTCGATGATTTATTTAATAAACGGTAATTTTTTTCTTAATAAATAAACAATGTGGCCATTGACTCTCGGCTCTACGTGAATGGTAATATCATACTGGATGCAGCTGATGTAATTACAGATTCTATTACCTGAGTCCACGTGATGGACCACCTTTGACGTTGCTCGTCACACCCTGCACAGGGCCAATATCTTGGACTGTGAGTTCAGTAGGACCACCGGACGAGGATAATCATCAGAGCAACGGAGCAAGATGTGAGTATGAAGAAACGATAACACACAAGTTCCGCTAACCTTATATTACCAATAAAATAATAATAATAACAATAACACAACAACAATGAAACTAAAGAGAGAAAAAAGCTAATCAAGATACGAAAGACAGGAAGCATTCTGGATAAACGCGCGCACACATACGAATTCGATGGAATTGAGAGTCGTTGAGGACGTAATACTGTCGGTAGGAAAAGTAACCAAGGGGAGAGTCATCATCGATGAATACAAAGCGTCCGCATAAGTGAATCGATCCAGACAGGAATACGATGGGAGAGGAAAGATATAAAGAAGAAGTGAGAGGGAACGTTCGCGATGTCGTTACATTAAATTTCACTTAAATCACGGTGAACGAGCCGGCCGCACGACAGCCGTTATCTCCAATGTGTATTGTGTGTGTGTGTGTGTGTGTATGGATTTGCATGGATGAAAGTAGACAAATCGGCAACGGTTATATACGGCTGAACATACAAGCGAGTGGGTGCGTGGGATGAACTTAAACTTTATACATCTAAATATTTTATATATATATATATTGACGCGCATATATGTATATGTATACGAAAGGGTAAAAGAAAAAATGAAGAAGGCTCGCACTATCGTCGATTAACCATAAGATCGCTTGGCTCTAACTGCTCGCGACTCCCTTTCGACGGGATAAACGTTCGACGATCAAGTCCCGTCTCGCTTTGCCTATATCGATACCAAAGCATCTTCTTCTTCTTCTTCTTCTTCTTCTTCTTCTTCTTCTTCTTCTTCTTCTTCTTCTTCTTCTTCTGCGTCTTCCTCTACTTCATATTCTCATACTATAACACATCCGACCGAAAGAGGCAAATTATATCGAGTTTGAGGCAAGAGAGAACGGTACGTGTCCGGCACGCACGAGCTTCCACGAAAAGAAAATTGTTTGCTTAAACACCCGTACCGCTCCTATAATTCGCAAAACTGATCACTAGAATTATCGCATAAAAACTTACTGCCCTGCGAAATGGTTTTCTCTCCTTCTATCTCTCTTATTTCACACACACACGCGCACAGTCACACTCGCATGCACGCACATACACACCCATACGTAGACGGTTAAAAACATGCATGATTTAATGTTATTAGGGCCGAAAGACGCGCGAGAGACTGCACGGTCGCGCTACAATGTTTGCTATAAATCCCTATGTTATTGGCCAGATGAACTAAAAAATAGGAAAAAAATTAACACAAGTTGGAATACGGCGATGGTAGCTGCAGATTTGAACTTTTGTTAAATACGACGAGTAATTAAAAAGCGAGAAAATCGTCTTGCACGTATGTATGGACATGGCATCACTAATTTTGATCGTTACGCTTTATCTACACGGAGGTGTTGCCGTATTAATTAAAATAAATATATTTCAAATATTGGGTGAAAATAGTGATACTAATGAAGGAAGAAGTTAAGGTGCTTTAGGAGTATGGAATGTGCCGTAATATTGTTGTTTTTCTTTTAATTTTACCACAGATTCATGGAAAAGATACTTTAAACGGACCATGAATCTCTGATTTGAATCTTGTTTGAGAAGAGTTGATAAAAATTAGGATGTTGCACTAACTACTGGGTTTAGATGATAATGTACTAATTAATGGAATCTTGGAATCGAGTTGATTTTTTATTTTCTCCTGGCACGACGAGTCAACAAGTTTTAAATTTTTTACGACTGCTCTTTTCGGCTCGGATTTGGTATGTCATTAGGGAAACCGTTGATGGAAAATTTTATTGTCCAACTAAAAGAATCCACGTGCAATATGCTTTCAAGAGCTTGTGCAGCATATACCAACAGTTTGAGATCAGTGTCGAAGATTTGCAGACTGGATGCTGATTTTCAGCTATTTGGCTATGCTACATAAGTTCTCGACCCAATGTTACAACGCGGAATGTCAAAACAGATTTTCTTAAATAGTTCGGCAACTAGATCGCGCCTCTAAGAAACGTACAAAATCTTTACAAAGCTGGCACCAAATACCAGGCTGCCGTTTTCCTTGAAACCATTGAAAAAGAGAAAATCATTTTGCAGATCAATAAGTTTTTATGCCGGAATCTTAGCATGAGTTTTTCAAATTGTAGATGCGATATTGGCATTCTCACAAACAAATTTCTTCTGGTAAGAGCTCGTGAGCGTCAAACACGCACCATTCTTTCTTCTATCTTTCTCGATATTAAAGAATCGTCCACTGTGCTCTTACCTCTTGAGCTTATGGTACGTGACAGAAAAAAGTTCTTTGCTCTCTTTGGAGTGCTCTAACTTGCATTTGTACTAGGCAAAACATCTGCTCTCCTCATACTCCTCAAGCTTCCTGCGGAAAAGTACATCACGCAAATGTGCATTGCCCAATCATTCGCTTCTCTCGGACTGTTTCGACTCATAGATTTTGTTAGCCTACATTTTAAGATCATACTCGAAACTCTCGTCTTCTGATACCAAGTACATCAGTGCCTTTGGCAAAATAAAGAGAAAGTCAACGACTCCATCTACATAGTATAAGGCTTATGCATCAAGTACATGCACAGCATTCTAACAGTGATTTCTAATACTGTCTTCCTTTTAGAAAACTTTCAACAACAATTTAATTTTCGCGATGATATGATCAATTCTCTGGAGATTTTCTAAAAGAAAACGCAGTACTTATCGACCTGAATGAAATTGGAGGATAAGGGGAGCGATATGTTGACATAGAGATATACTTTGATAGAAGATCTTTGATGCATCTCGGATAATACTTTCTGACTGAACACATGAGTAAAAGATCTTATAAATGATGCAAGTATCATGCCCATCGGTGGAAACTTCTCCTTCATGAGAGATGGGCCCATCTTTTGATATCTTCCATAACTCTTCGGTATGCTATAAAAAGTTTGCGTATGAAGTGTGTACGATAGTCCTTATGATCTTTATATCCTTTTCCGACGCATAAAATTATTTTCCATTTATAATAACCTCTATATATTTCCCGAATTTGTTCAATGGCAGACATTTTGGTCAGTTAATGAAACATTACTTGAAAGATCCAACTAGGAAATACATACGCGTGGTCACATACAGATATACACATATATAGAGAGTAAGGGGGGTGCATAAGAGAAAGATACACAAACTAATGTAAAGATTCTCAATTGAGACAAAATATCATGCAAACAATGAAAACCAATCAATTGCCATGTAAGCATGATATTAAAGGGGAATTATACTCGATACTTTCTAGAGGTCTTCGTCTACCTCGGAGATCGCTCCCTGTAGGGACACCGAAGGATTCACGGTGACGGCTGATCAATCATTTATTTTCAATGTTATTGGAATTCTTGATGACCGTGAAAACTTCTCGTTCAGGAATGATGTTCTTCCGTTCTGTAGCATCTGTTGAAGATCCCAAGTTGTGACAATCTTGTAAAGCGCAACGCGAGAATCTTAGGCTAGGATGTTCGTGGTACTTATTGCGCTTTCTGTAATAGTTTGACGAAAATATCAGTTTATCGACTCACACATAACGAAGATTGTAATGAGACGATTAGTTTTGCATTGATCGATGAATGAGACGAGATGCTAATAGATTTTCGTGGCTCCAATGCACCACCAACGACGATCTACTCCATCTATAACTGTGGGTAGATTCGAATGCTTCGTTCCATGTGCCAATGTGCAAATGGCCGTCACTCGGCTCCTCCCTCATCCCGCGCTCCGCGCGAGAGATCCCTTATGCGACCAAAATTCTTCATCGTTTCTTCATTTAAAAACGTTGAAAATGGAATTTGTTATGTTATGTATGGAGTTGAGAAATCAGCAAACCAAATTGAAATGATTTTCCATGTTTTGTACATATTGTGGGTTGAATAATAAGAAGAGAAGATAGAAGCGGCTCTGGTGTCACCCTACTTGACCCAGCAACCTCTTCTACCGTGCCAAATATAATCAACATTTTAAAAACATTTCCTCGATTTACAATTACGAGAATAGCAAACTACGCGACAATTCGGTAAACGTAATCGAAAAATTCTTCAACAATTCGTACATAATAACATCGGCGAAATAGATAAAAGGGGAAAAGATACTTACTCGTATTAGCAGGAAGGAATTAACCATTTTTTCACGTTTCGTGAACTTCAAACGGCGACATAAAGAGCAATAAGAGAAGGTAAAAGCGCATAGTATATACGGACATACACTCACTCGAGTTCAGGTAATAAACGAAAAAAGCATCAGGTTTGTATGTTGCGAAGCGCATCCATAACATATATAAAATTCTTTATATATAAAGAAATAACACATATGAAGATATTGAGGGGGCGTGCGTGCATGAAATTGTAAAGCAAAATGTTGAAAAATTATTTACTGAAAAAACGGGTGTTTTATTTCAGTTTTTCCATTGCAGCTTGATAAATAATGGTTATCGAGGACAAGTGTTTTCGAGAAAGTTATTCGTTACTGAATTCTCTTTAAAATATTAACTTTAAAATTAAAAAATTATAGAAATAAACCATACAAACGCCGCGCGCGGTATGATAAATAATTTTTGCATAAGAGCCTTATCAATAATTGAGCTTCCCTCCTTATCTTATTTGCTCGACAATGAATGATTTGCCCGCGTGGCCTGTGCTCGCTTTTTATTTGTTGAGACACGTACTATGGCACCATATGAGAAAGTTTGGTTTTTAACGATTTGTAATAATCTTTAAATATTTTGTGAAAAATTTTCTATGTAAACAAATTACTATTTCGACCAAACTATTAGTGTTGGAAATTTGAGCAAGGTTTGAATCGAAAGGGCTTGAAAAAGTGCTGCGTTAATAAAAAAAACGTGTCAATATGGTAATTAAGTCGTGAGGTATCTCCCATTGAGGGTAACAGAACTTTTACGGTAAGCTATTGTCAATATACGAAAAAACGAACGTGTTTCTTCCTCCTATCAAAAATAGCATTATCTAGTTGCGCATTTGCGTACTTGTAGTCAATCATTTTATAAAAACAAATTAAAAACAAAGTCACAACTATTAGCCCACCGAGCAGACTTTTAATGCCATCTCGGTTGGCTCGGTGGTGGGGGAAGCAATGAGCGCGCATCTCACATTTCTGACGGCTACTTCAAATCGGAGGATACTTACTGAACAGCGATTATCTACTCTACCATTTGTCGTATCGTGATATTTTTTTTAAATTTAATATAGCACATTTTGTTAAACTCAATGATGTTAATATTTTTTCTATTTTTTCTATGATGTGCTTAGAAAAAGTCGTTATAAAATAAATCTTTTATTCAGATAATAAACAATATAATAATTTATTTATTTTAGGTAAAAAATTGATTACTGCCAGCAAATATTTGAACATGTGCACATGGTTTTTTATCATTAACATTAGTAATATTAAAATATGCAACTTAAACGAAGCTTAAAATTTTTTTGCTTAAATATGAAATAAGTAATGAAGATAAAGGGGCGGAAACATTACGGATGTTGCACAAAATTATAAAAGTGACTTTCAATTGCACGATTTACCGGCACCAGGAGCATGATACAGAGATTTATGTTTATACAATTTGAATTATCAATTTCGATCTCATGATCTGACTTTTTGATACCGTCTGTTCACCCAACTGGAAATCAAATGTATAATAATCCGAAACTTTTAAATTGGTTAGATCCACCTCTTCATCTTCATTGGTACTCAGATTGATATCTGTTATTGGAATTTTGTTTTCACGCGATTTTCCGCTACAGAATGTCCAATAATGGGAAGATTTCGGTCCTTTTATGCGCAACCGCATAAAAATTGCCACTTTTTTCCTTCATTAGCATCTTGCATGTTTCCTTAATTCGACTCGATGAGAAAATTTAAAATGTCAATAGCTTTAACGTCGTCCAGTTAAAACCGCATCTGACTTTCATACATGCCTTTACTAGTTGTGATACCACCTCTGCTGTTTCCAACCAAGGAGAACACAAAATTATACCTATGCTTGAAAGTGATAAAGAGCTGCGAAATATACCTAATAGAATTGTTTAAATCGTACAATGCAGGCCGAGGAGAAATAAATAAAAGCTGGTTTCGCGATAATTACTTATATGTATGACAGTAAAAAAAACATCTCCCATTGAACGAATTCCGATAAGATGGCAATTAGATACCAATGTATGATAAAATGTAGCAATTCATGCGGATGCGTAAAAAAGGATTAAAATGTTCCGTACTGTAAATTCTGTCGCGGACAATTGTCTGAAAATAAAATTCCAATAACCGATATCAATCTGGATACCGATGAAGATGAAGGGGTGGATCAAACCGATATTAAAGTTGCAGAAAGTTCTACATTTGATTTCTAGTTAGACAAACTGTTGGTATCAGAAACGTCAGACCATGCGATGGAAATCGACGATTAAAATTATTTAAACATAAATCTCTGCATTATGTTCTGATGTTCCTGGTGCGGATAAATCGTTCAATTGAAAGTCAAGCCTATAATTTGCTGGAGTATTCTTAAATCTACGCTCCCCTATCTCCATTACTTACATATTTTCCATATAATCAAATTTATATTTACGGTTTCTTTAAATTGCATGTTTTAATATTAATGTTAATGATAAAAAAAACTATGTGCACATTTACGAATATTCACCTGTATTCATAAAATTGTCACTCGAACTAAGTAAATTATTATATTGTTTATTACCGGGATAAAGGATTTATTTGACAACAACCTTCCCTAAGTAAGGCACAATCAGAGATAAACTAAAAAATATTTAGACCATTGAATTCAGCTCCACGTGCTATATGAAATTTTTTTAAATCATCCCATTACGACAACTGGTCGAGCAAATAATCACTGTTCAGCACGTACGTTCCGTTTTGAAATAGCACAGTCAGAAACGTGAAATGCGTGCTCATTAGTTCCCCCACCACCGATTCCGTCGAAACAGCAGAAAAAATTGGCTCTCGGGGTTCATATTTTTTACTTTGCACCTAATTTTGTGTTATAAAGTGATTGACTACAAATACGCAAATAAGGAACCTAGATAGAGCAATTTTTGTCAAAAGGAAGAAAATCTTTCGATTTTTTTCAGTAATTGTTTTTTCAACAATTTACTTTACATTTTTATTCTTGCGTGCCCCCTCAATATCGCTCTACGTGTTCTACCGGAGTGATTCTAGCATCAATCGTGAATGCGCCTTTCAGAATGAGGAAAATTTTTATATTGTCTGGACTACTCTCATTACAAGACAGCGCGCTCCTGAGAGAGATAGAGAGAGACGCGAGCTGACGCTGCGGATCGTGCGGCAGTGCTCGATATTATTATTATTATTATTACTATTATTATTATTATCGGCTGACGATCGAGTGGAAGGGGTTGTCGGACGTGCGAGATACGTATAATCCGGTAATATTAAATTGTCGATATGACAGAACGGCGCGACCATTAAGCATAAAGAGAACTCACGACGTAAATAATTGAAAATCGTTTTAAATAGAACCTTTTCAATTCATATACAGGGCGATTTTCCTAAGGTATAGCACCATTTATTCTGGGGTAGATGGGACCATTACAAACAAAAGTTGCAAATACACATTAAGGATATTTTTAATAATTTACGAGATAGCAATTTTTGAAGTTTGTCCAATCAGCGCGGCGAGAAGCGTTGGAGCGACCCACTCCCCGCCCTATCCGTAGATATAGCACAGTGTAGGGCGTTACATTTGTACAGTCAATTATTATTATTTTATTACGCAGTCATTTTTATTTGTCGGGCATTGACTGGCTAGGCTACGGCTACAGCGGAGAGTGGGCGGCTCCAACGCTTCTCGGCAAAATTCAGAGCAGTCAATGACCGACAAATAAAAATGACTGCGTAATAAAATAATAATAATTGACTGCTCTGAATTTTGCGATCCCAAATGTAACGCCCTATACTGTGCTATATCTACGGATAGGGCGGGGAGTGCGTCGCTCCAACGCTTCTCGCCACGCTGATTGGACAATCTTCAAAAATTGATATCTCGTAAACTATTAAAAATATCCGTAATGTTTATTTGCATTTTTTGTTTGTAGTGGTCCCATCTCCCCCAGAATAAATGGTGCTATACCTTAGAAAAATCGCCCTGTAGATTTAATTTGATTAAGTAACATTGTTTACTAAATTACACCACCGATTGAACAAGATAAATATTTTTTTATTTAAAAATAAACTTATCAGCTTATATAAGGTATTAAAAAATTAAATAATTACTTAAAAATTGGAGGTTTCTCACTTTTCTCACTCCCGTGTGCATTCGAAAAAAAAATTGCAGCTCAAACTACGTGGCCCGTGAAAACTCTCGTTCCTGGCTCGCCTCTGTTCACCTACGAGGGCGAGGACGCGCAAAATTTTACGATACCGAGAGTTCGCGCCGGACTGTACAGACTCGAGATCAAATCGATCGTCGACGATGAAAAAACGATGATATTTAATTCATCGCCAAATACAGTGTTACTGTACGCTACCTCGAGCGATCTCGATCATTTACCGGAAAAATCATCCGATCTTGGAAAAGGAAAGAAGCGTCATCATAGTCTGAGATTTCAGCAGAGAAGAAGTCGACGTCGCTTAACCGTTTCATGGAGCAAGAGGTACGATTTTTCGATTCGATCGATATTTAAGATAAATCAAACTCGACGATTTGTCATATCCTGAAAAAAAAGCAAAAAAATCATTGCGAATGCTTCGATGGTCACCATCAGTCAGGTCGATCCTCATCTGTCGAGCTACTGTCTCGCCGTTACATCGGGCACTTCGTCGCATCCGAGAACTCTTTGTGCAGCAAGAAATATCCTGAAAAGTCATCAAGCACCGACGAGGCAAAGCGGCTCGAAGGACCATCAGCATCGTGGCATTCCCGAGGGTCTTCATTGCGTTCATCAAACGAGACTTACCTTGCACGGTCTCAAGTACAATTCAACGTACAATTTCACCCTCTACGTGGTACGAATTAAACCAATGATCGACCGATACAAAATTTAACGTAAAACAATGTTCTTTTTTTTATTGAGATCTTTTTTTATTCTGGAACATAAGGAAAAACAAATTACCGTCGTTCATATCGACGCCGAAATTTTTGGTTAACGGAATTTTTTCTTTTTTTTTCGTCACCCTTTCGATTTCATCAGGTCAGCATGAGAAACAACGTGTCGACGAGGGTGGCGACGGAAGTTTTGAAGTTTCGACGTACGCCGGCTCAGACGTTGCGCACAGGACGATACACCATCGCGAATCTTCGTAAGAACGATGGGTTTATCAATTTTCGCTATCGACCGCAGGAAAATGCCACGACGGAATTTCACGTTTTACCCTGCGGTGGTGGAATCGTCAGAGCCAAGCTCAGGGGACCTGGCATCGTCAGGGTACGCTTTTCTCCCGACTTTTTTCTCTCTATATTATCAAAACAATTAACGGATCAATTTAAAAAAGGAAAAAAAATAACAACAACGACAGCCATAAAATCATTAATTCTAAAATATCTGATCAATTTGAAAGAAATAATTAAAAAAACACATTTTTTCAAGATATATTTATGGTAACAAAAATGAATTTAAACAAATTTTGTCCACTGCGAATGGTTGGCTCGCGATAACGTGACGTGTTGCAGAAGAAGGAAGTGGTGGGTCACGCGTCACTCAAAGCGCCGTCTCTGCCGCCTGGTAAACGTTATACCTTGAGGGTATCGGCTACGCCTCAAGAACTGGTAAGGGTCTCCACGGTCAAGGTGCTCGCGACCCAGGAAGGCTCTATCATTTATCCAGAGGTAGATCAATCATTTCGCTTTGCCCTTAACGATCGATAATTAATACTTAACAAACAAATTAATAATTTTATCTCATATCGATCCTTCCAATCAAATATAGCTATGGATTTATCGTCAATTCCACGAAAAATAAATCGATAACGATTGGATATAGGATATATTGGAAAATTTGTTTTATTTATTTTTTTCTACAATCGTCAATTGTTCAGGTACCGTCGAAGAGTGCGCCGAGGGAATATCGCTCGTTGAGAAAATGCGACGAGGTAACGGTCGGCGTTGAGCCAGCAGGGGCAGCAAAATATTGCATTCTCGTGAGGGAATTGCGGGGCAGTACTTCGATCGCCGGTATAGCTAGTATACCGGATCAGTGCGGACTTCATCGTCGTCGCAGATCCGAATACACGTTCGAGCAGTGCGAGGAAAAAACGAGTCCACCGGAAAAACGAGCATTGCCATTTACAGTACCGAGACTACAGCCCGGCAAGACTTATCTCGTTCAGATAACGGCACAGCTCAATGGCCAATCGCTGTCGTATCCTTTGCTCGGTGTTCGCACTCGAAGATCCTGTCAGCCGTGAGAGAGGCCATCCTCTCTCTCGCATCCTCGCGACAATTTATTTCCGCAAATACTCGAGATATTATTATGGCTCTCGAAATTATTATCCCTCGGCCGGTGCACAAAATGGACGATTCTCGCTTATCCCAAAAAACAAAACAAAAAAACGACGTAACCTCTTATTTATTCCATCCTATTACTTTTTCGTCCCCCGGTTATGATTTATTTTTTATCGAGCAAACTTATCCTTACCCTTTCGACGAATACGGATATAAAATAGTTTTTAAACATTCGTTTCGATATTATTTTCGAATAACGAAGTGTGGCGCCATCGTCGTTCAAAGAATTTTTATTTCAACTTTTTTTCTTTATTTCTTAGATTTTTTCTTTTTTTTAAATCTTGGTAGGAAAATTATATTTCTCGCAATTAACGACAGACTGGTAATAGCAGCTGTCGAGAAAAAGACTAATAGTTTGAATTTTTTTGTCATTAATATTCGGCGTCTCGCGACCATTTTGAAGTAACGAGAGACGTTGGAGCTCGCCGACATTCACGAACGCCCGTCGCTTCCGGACGAGCGATCAAAGTGATTCCTCGTCGCATTTCCCAACATCGAAATCTCTTGTACATATATGTCGTGCATGTATGCGAGTGAGCGAGTAAATATAATTTGTATAATCTAGATAAAAAGACAAAGCGAAATCAAAGGCAAACGCATCATCGTGTACATTGGCGATGAGACGTTTTTATAAAAAAAAAAAAAAAAAAAAAAAAATTTATTCATCAAGCACCATGGTCAAATATTTTTAACTAAATAGTTATATATGTATATTAAAAAATAAATAACGAGAACGAAGGGTGTAACGCGAGAAGACGATCGACGATCACAATTTTTGTATAAAGAAACAATTTTTTACGGAAAATTTGCGTAACGATTTCAACGTTATTGAATTTTTCACCTCCCCCTCCTTGTCGACCGTCGCTTACCACCGTCTCTCCCCACCCTCGTTTCTCCGAGAAGCTACGGCATCGTGAACTATAATCAATTGCATCATGGACAACTCACGGGTTATTTCGGTCCTTGGATTTAAAAAAGAAGAAAAAATAAACAAAAAACATGAAACAAAATGTACTTATAAATTTTTTCATGTATTTTGTTCGATTAAAAATGGCAAAAACTGAATTTTGTCATTTTTTATAACGACTATAGGAAAATCCGAAACGTACGGAAAGGCGTGAAAAAATATTTTCAATCTCGTTGTCAGATTCATTCGGGCGTGTATATGCAAACATCGGAGCTTTCCTCTCGCTCTTTCCTCCCCTCTGAATTCTGGAGTCAACCATCTGCGCTCCGTCGACAGCGCCCTCGCCTTCGTACTCTTCCACTCGTTCCCTACGTTTTTCTTTCTCTCGTTATTCAGCTTTTGCGTCCTCCTGACCGCCCAGGGAAATTACGCACTTGCTCATCGTTCGCGCTTTCATTCGTCGCGTATCTGCCTCGAACGATTATATATTTTCCCGTCAAATACGCGCCGCGAAATTCCCCACCCGCAAACGGATAATCGTTCAAACAGGAGGAAATTCTATTTTCGTAACGTCGGACTCGACCGCGGGAATCGTTCCGAAATTGCCTCGTCGTAAGTCGCGTCGAGTCGCCGGATCTCCACCCGGGACCATTTCCTTCATGATTTTGCGTTGATTTAAACCAATATACAAAAATATATATAAATTCTTAAAAAATAGACAATAAATTTTTTTTTAAACGAAGTAAATCGAATACAACTTTGTAAAAATCACGAGTAATATTTGAAAAATGTATCCGGTGGCGGAAGAAGTGCTCGTCGCTTATTCGAAATCGGCGAGAATCGCGTTTCAAATAATCTTGTGGCCGATCGTGATCGTCGGTCTGATCGGAAATATCGGCGTCGTTGTGAGAATCTGCGCAGCGGATACAAAAAAAAATTCCGTTCTCAAGCCTTTTTATCGAGGCTCGCTCCTGTCATTGGCGTTCGGTGATCTTCTTCTTCTCCTTGCCTCCGGCACCAATACCCTCAGCTCGATCGGTAACGAGACGATTCTCTGGAACCTTCCTCCATGGTGCTGTCACGTCTTGCCGTTTCTTCAAACGATCGCGGTTGTCGTCGTTTCCTTAACCCTCGCCGGTGTCGCGATCGACAGATACGCAGCTATTAGATCGAAATTTCCTCTCTCGAACGAACTCAATTGGCCCTGTGCCCTTGCTTTTGTCGCTGGTATTTGGGCTCTGTCGCTCGCCGCGTCATATCCGATTTTGGGAATTTACACGGACGAGAGCCTCATCGTCATCAACGAGGACACTTATTACGCGTGAGTTAATGCAATTTTCTTTTTTACGCAACAAATTTAATTTTTTTATTTTGCTATATTAGCTTTAATATTAAAAAATGTATAATTTGATATCGACCGTTCGATCGACCGAATGATTTTCATCTAGAAATTTGTATTTATGAATTTTTTAATGCGCGTTATAATCGTCGATGATTCAAGGGCGTCCCTCTGTCTCTCTAATCGCGAGGATGCCACGCTCGCCTACACGATTCTCTTCGCTGTGATTTTCGTTCCTCTCGGTGGTGTCTTCCTCGTTATACACGTGTTACTCGTTCTCAACATTTGGCAACGGAATCGTCCAGCCGACGGTGCGCACCAGCAATCCAACAGCAGCGCATCCCAATTCAGCAACGATAATTCCACCGGTAATAAATATCGCAAATAATAACAATAATTATAATTAAAGTATTCTTGAAAATCGAGAAAAACAGATCAAACACAGCAATGAAAAATTATCCAGTTGACTATAAAAGTTGATTACTCATTGATTTATTTTTGTTGCAGTTTCGACCAATCTGGGAAAAGCGAAACACGTAGCTATGAAAAAAGTCGGGCCTATCCCGACTCACGTAGCACGAAAGAGACGAACGGTCCGCGTTATTCTCGTTCTGATAATCGTATTCGCGATTTGTCGACTTCCACAGTGGACGTTTCTCGTGTTCAAGCTTCACACGAGAATGACGGGTGATTTTACGTGGTACATACAACTCGTCTTCTCATCAATGTCGCTTCTCAACGCGGCGGTCCACCCGTTTCTCTATGCTTTTTTGAACGAGGCACTGTCGCTCGTCGCGTGGCTTCGCGCGAGATTCGCTAGGAACGTCGCTGCGTCGACGATTCGGCCGATATCCGAGGAAGCTGCGGGAAGTGCGATAAGCGCAAAAATACCACGAGGTCCATATTATTCTCCATAAAAATGAAAAATAACTTAATCAGAAATATCCTAGTGTCGTCATCGAGACATTAATTTTTGTTATAATTTATCCATTAAAATAACGGAAAGAAAATAAATAAGTAATAAATAAATAATTCATTTTTTTAACAACAAGAAAGTGCGATAAAACGTAAGAAATTTAGTTCGACGATAATTCATTTTCAATGAGTCGTAGCAGTTTCTCGCCCGGACTATTCGGTGGCTCGGGCCTCAGCAAATTAACAGCTCGGTCGAGGAGAATTTGTCTGTCTTGTCCGGGACAAGTGGCAAGTTCCCGAAGTGCAACCGCTGTATGTAGAGCCAATCTCGACCCGTAAGGATCGAGAATCGAGGTCGTCTCGACGATGCGCTTGCAGATTCTCACTTTTTCCGGATCTTCCGGTGATAAGAGTTGCATCAACGAGTGACCGACGGACACACAGTGCTGATGTCCCGGATGAAGTAGAACGCTGAGACTAAGATGTAAAAAAAGTAAACAAAAGGATCGATCAAACGAATGATTCTGTTTTTGTCTTTTTTCTTTCTGTTTTTCTCAAAATTCGATTGAATAAATAGATTTGAAAATGTGATAATTTTGGGGTAAGAAGAGGCGACGAGTACCGAGATAGAAGATCACTGAGTGAATCTTTTTGGGCGATGTCCATGGCGGCTGCGACATCGTCGGCGAGTCTTTCGGTCAACTGATTGACTTCCGAAGCGGTCAGAGTTCCTGGACAAACGGAGCACGACCATTCGCTCTCGGGATTCAGAGAATCTTTCGGCAATACGAGACCGCTGCCGCACAGGCATTTCAACGTTCCGAGATGACTTTCGAGCTCGGTCGGGTCCGAACAACGCGAACAACGACAGGCGAAGTATTTCGTCGCGAGAAGATGATCCCTTCGTGCTACAGTCGACCATAAAGCGTGGGTGTACATCGTCGAGAGATGCTCGCCTCTGTAAAACGAAACTAGGTATAAGAATCAAACAGACATCAAGATTTCTCGGATTACTCGAAAATTGATTTTCCACCCTTCACCTTTTACCCTTTGTAATAATGATATTTATATTCAATATTTTCCTTCTTAAATGATTATTATTCAATTTACAAAAGGAATAAAGACTCTGAAAGAGAGGATGTGTTTTTTTAATTGAAAAAAAGAGAAAATAAACAAACTTTTTGATCGAAGTGACGACCTTAACTGTGATTTTGGGCCGTCCTTTAGGATCGAGAATGAAACTGTGACGAGTATTGGCGATACAGTTGTGCTCGAGGAGACAAGCGATTTCATAAATCGCTGAATTTCCCTCGGGCGGATTCGTCTCCAGTGCATTAACGTCTATGAGTCCGGAAATTTTAGGCAAGATATCCCTCGACGACGGATCCATCGCGAGAAGAGGCTCGAGTTGTTTAGCTAGGATTTTGGTCTCTTCTTCCGCCTCGGTACCGGGACCACGCGATTCCTCGTGACTCTGCAGCGCGGCAAGGATCGCCCAACGTTTCGGATTTCTTCGACGAAGTATGAGAATTCGCAACGCGAGAAGAACGTCGCATCTACAATTTTTCGTAAAATTTCATTAGCTCTGCGAATAATCCTTAAACGCTGCCCTCTTTCGTCGAAAATTTGAATCAATTGTCATTTTTCTAAGAATTAAAAACGAAATGACGATTTAACAAATTTATCCATACGAATAATGATAAAATTGATAATAATACGAATATGCAAATATGCGAAATAAGAAATAAAAACATATTTGAAACGACGTGAATTTCTTTACCGATTATCTTCGATTTTTTGGTTAAAATTATCCTACCGTGGAATCATTCGAGCTTGCGCGAGAAAAGTGCACTCGATAGCGTGACGATTGTCGTCGACGAGACCGTCGCACGCGACTCGGCACGCGTACCAATTGCAGCCGGGACATGTGACGCGAACGTCGCGACTGCCGCAACCGACGCAAACGATGTTATCGGTATGAGGCGATGGTCCCCAAACGAGGGGATATTCAGAAACGACGAGATCACCGGCGACGAGGTCCCTCGTCGCTATCAAGTGCCTGCCCAGTTCTTCGCTCGTCTCGATTCTCCACGATCGACACGTAAACTTGTGTCCCGACCAATCTTCCCGTTGGTGCGCCTTGTCGCAGTAAAACCGATCTTTGCAGCCGGCACAGCGAAGAGACGCGACGTTTTCGCAAACCGCGCAATTACCAACGATCCCTGTCTCGTTCCCATTGCCCACCATTTTCTTCTTCTCAAAATTTATACAAAATTAAATCCTATCGGAAAAACTATCGGGACCGAAAGAAAAAAAACAATTTAGCCAACGGTCTGTATCGGACGAAGGCGCAAACTGCTCGTGTCGGGAGACGACTGCGACGCTTCGCGGCTCTCGCCGCGTCGAATGTATAATTTTAGATGCGACTTAAGAATAGAATATCCAAAAGTCGAGAGCCCCGTACGCTTTCGTGGGACAATTTTCGACGCGACGATTTTTTTCAAATTTTTCTCTCGGTCGGTAGCGAATCTTTGAAAATTCTCGTCCATCGAGAACGCTTCCTTGAGAAAAATGTCACTCGAGAATCTTTCGAGAAATCCATCGATGAGTGTAACAATGTGAAATAAAAAACAAAAAGAAAACAACGCGTACCTTAAAATGTCGGAAAAGTCGGTGCGACGAGAATGCCGCAGCTCGTTTAGAAAAAAAAAGAAAAAAAAACAAAACGGGATAGAAAAAAAGCTATCTATCTATGGGGAAGAGAGAGTAGTCGGTTTTACCGGGACCGTAAATGGCGAAAGATATTCCAAAAGTAAGTTATGATGAACAACAAACGAGAGAGAGAGAGAGAGAGAGAGAGAGAGAAATGTTTGAAGAAACAAGAAAAGTTTTCTCGTACGAAATCCTCTCACGGCGCGTCTTTCATTAACATCGAAAACGGCCTCGTCCAACAAGGAAATATTGATATACGTATATAGTATAGATGGAATCCATATGCTCGAAACGTTTTTTTCCAAGCACTATCGAGGATCGTACGTTGTAGAAAAAGCTGCATAACGCTCGTAGCCGTCTTCTTCTTCTTCTTCTTCTTCCTTCTTCCTTCTTTCCACCATGCGATCGGTTCTCTACTACATTTTGCTCGTTCGATTCGCCCGATTTGGTATCCTCTTTCTCCCTTCGTTGCTCATATCGATCGTTTTTTTTTCTATTTGCCGTACGTGGCGATAAAACCGTTTCCGTACTACCTAATCTTTTCGCGTTTCCATCGACGAAACGTAAATCCGTGGATGGACGAGTGACTGAACAAGTTGGAATTTATCCACTGGTGTTTTTTTTTTATAATTTCCGAAAGAAAACGATTTTTCTTACGATTTTCGTATGGGAGAAAAAGAAATCAATTTTGGCCAATTAATCTTGACAATTTCTCATTATAACCAAATTACGATTTTTAACGTTACCCCGCGTTAAAATAATTGAAGGCTAGTCGCGATCCGTATTACCTCGACGAGATCGCCCGAGGGATTTTACTTCCAGACCAAGATACTCGGGCGAGATTCTCGGTGACCCGTATTACCCCACTAAGAGCGTGATTACCACCGGCCCTCGCTGGAAATTCTGCTGCCCAGCGCTATCTCGGTATTTCCCTCTACGTCGGGACACGCGAGCGAACGACGTAGCCGACTACGTACTTGAAGAGAAATGCCATACCGCGAATCGGTAAGTCCGTTAGAAAGCTGGGCAAAGTTTCGTAATCAATAAAACAGAAATGTTCAACGATTCAATTTGTCGACGTTCGAATTCAAAATCGAAAAGAAATATAAAATTCGCAAAGTCCCATGAAACAACGAGTCTCGAGATAATACATATACAAATAATTAAAAACAACGAGATGTCGTATTGTCCGTGAAGGAATTTATGAACGCTTATACAAACGTGTCGTATCGGCATTCACGGTACGGTGCGATTAAAAAACAAATAAAAAAGGTACGAATCGACGACGATCGTTTGCATCCTTGTAGTACCGTGAACGACGTCATCTCATCTGTCACACAGAATTTCTGCATCTGCATAGAACGCCTATTATAGGTACCTGTATACCTGAACCACAAGCATATATTCATCGTTATCAAGGTGTGCAATGAACATCCGATCAGCTTCAAAGTCCTGCCGGTGCATACGTATATTCGATCTTCGCCCTCTTTTCAATCTCGAGGCACCAGTTCTATTCTAAACATATTATCATTTTTTACCTCTTGCTCTATTTTTTCATTTTTTCTTCTTTTAATTTATTCCAACGAATACACCGTACTAATATCAAATTATACAGTAAATGATCTTTGAACATTTGAAAGTGATACAAACGTGATATATATTTACTAATTTATGTAAATTAAATAAAATTATCATTATCATTATTATTATTATTATTATTATTATAAAAATAACGATCGTCCGAAAAATCGTTGCATGGAGAAAATCGCGATGGGCAATAGAGGATATAGGAGATAGTTTGGAATCGTACAAAGGGTGTCGCGGTGAGCAAGGTGAACGAGTACCAGGCTGACAGAGCCGAAGCTCGCTTTATAGCTGTACGAGAGAAAAGAGATGGAGACTGTACGGAACACGTATATATATATATATATATATATATATATATATATATATATGTATATGTATGCGTATAATTATTCCATCTCGTTCCCTCTCACCTGTCTCATACCTGTATATAGAAACACGAATGCAACCGACGAGAACGAGGCACAACGGCCAAGAGAGAACCGTGTATAGTAAAGTCCAAGCTCGCGATGGAATAACCCTGCTCGATCGTTCTCCTCAACGCCGCGCCGTGTGGTTGTTCGTTCGGTCTCTACCTGTTCCTCGACTTCGGCTCCACGGGAAACGCGTTCCCTCTCTTTCTCTTTTCTCTTTTCTCTTTCTCACTCACTCACTCACTCTCTCTCTCTCTCTCTTTTCTTGCCTGCGACCCAAGCAAAATTCAATGTAATTTTCGTTACACCGTTCACTCGAGTACGAGCCGGCCTCGTGTAATCACCAACGCGAACGAAACGCGCGTCTGTCCGTCGGTCCTTGCGTCGTTATTTTTTTTATTTTTATTTTGTATTTTTTTTATTTATTTATTTGTTTTTTTGTGTTAAAATTGTCGGTCGCAGTGATTCGATGAGAAAAAGGATAAGGATTCGATAACGGTGGGTGTTTGTGAGTGATTATTTTTCTAAATCGTGGCATTCACGATTCGAAGGATCGAAGATGATGCACAGGTCCGACCGAATAGCCTCGAGATAACGGAAGAATCCCAGCTGATAGAGCGTCGTCAGCAGATTTATATATATATATACACATGTATACATGTATATGTGTCTGTGTGTGAGATATATATATCTTCGCTCCGTAATATCGCACGAGACCGGATGCTGTCACAGGATCGCCCGAAGTGCGATCCAATGAAATTTTCCTAATTCATTGGAATCGCAGAAGACAGGTACGAGACCGTGATTCACATCAGCCGTAAGATTTATCCCGGTTTATCTATAGATCGCCGTATTTCCTTTATATATTATTCCCATCGTCTTGCCCAAAATAGAAATGGAAACCAATCCCGGATATAATAATAGGACGATTATTTTATCGTTATAATTCGTAATTCGCGCAATTTTTGAAATTATCCATTAATCGAAACAAAATTTTATTACGGATGTGTAAGAAAAAAGTGGGTAGGTGAAAATTACGTCGACGCTTCGTCGGACAAAAAATTGTATCGTCATCTCGAATATTCTGGGGAGAGGGGGTGGAGCAAGAAAAATAAAGAAGCGGAAGGAAAAAAATGTAACCGACGAAACAACAATCCGCGGTTTCAATGACGCTCTTTGCACGTTGGTTAGCGAGAACGAGGTAAGAAGAGCGAGAGAGAGACAGTGAGTGAGGGAGAGAGCGGGGATGATGCGAGAAGATGACGAGAAAGAGGATCGACGAGTCGGAGCGACTTCGCTTTGCACGAGATTTACAGATCTCGTACGATTTTATATCTACGTTATGCGAATAAAAAACCGCTAAAATCATATGTTTGTACAATTTTTAAGAACAAAATTTCGTTCATCCGTCGAAATAGCCGATAAATCGGTAAAAACCGGAAACGAAAAAAATCCTTGCATTTTTTTCTTTCAAATTATTAAAAAAAAACGCCGCTTAGTCTAAACGGCCGTTATTTAGCTTTTAGTTGGAACTCCAAAATCGCTCGGTCGTAAAATTTTTGGAAATAACGCCCGTGCCTTCAGGCTGGGAATTTTTTTTTTCCCGTGAATCACGCGTTCCCAAAGGCAAAAAATTTCCAACGTTACGTTTTCCGGATACATTCGACAAAACTATATTGTGTAACAGCGTTTGTAAAAAAAAAAATAGAGACTTCCACTTTTTTCACATTCCGCGAAAATAAAATACTTGCGTACCCGTATAGTGGTCGCTGTATATATATATACACACACTGGTATTACTTATATACGTGCAAACGTGTATTCTGTTACGATTATGTATCGTTGCAATTATCGAGCGTACGAAGCGTATCAAGCGCGATTCCATTGTGCGTCATGGAGCGAACGACGATGTACACGCGTTAAACGTACGGCGAACAATTTCTTCTCGCTCGCTTTATATTTTCGCCTTCGTTTATCCGTCTATCGATACTCGAACAAAAAAAAAACACGGAAGTTCGTAGATCGAACGGAACGACTAAAATTGGATCGAAGATCGAATAATAGATGAGAAAAATTATAACGTCGATTGAAGAAGAGCGAGGGAAAATCTTACCTGAAATTTTGACAATTTGATCTCTAGGCACGCTTTCGATCGATATTTTTGTCTCGATTTTTGCATCCATTGCGCAATCTTTGTAAATTATTGAAATCGTCTTAGACTATATACGTACATAAATATAGAGTCGATGCACAGGAACTCGCGAGTCGCAGTTAGTGTCTCGACGAACTTTCTCTCTCTCTCTCTCTCTCTCTCCCTCTCTCTCTCTATATATATATCTCGCTATTTCTCTCTTTATCTCTCTCTCTCCCAGTCTCCGGCTACTTTCACCGTACAGTCTGTACTTGACTGAGTTGGTACATAACTCTCGTGCTTCTGCAATAAACTCATCGTCGGAATCTCGGATAATTTCTTACCGGTATAAGTAAAGGGAACCGGCAAATTTCATATTTGCCCATTCACTCGCCACTGTCCGACGAGTGTCTCTGAATAAACATAGAGAAATAGTCACGTACACATGTTTAATATTATTCCGACTTTTATTATTGCGTCGTTATCGCCACCTCGAGAATTGGTTTATTTTCGAATCGGATGAAAACAACCGGGAAAGCCGGAGCGCAAATTCTGATTTTATTCTTATTTCTACTTATTTAATTTTATTCCGAAAAATAATAATAATAGTAAGGGAATAAAGTACTCGAAATTTAGAACCGTGCCAACGAAGCTCGTGTGGGTAATGGAGAATTTACCGTTTCAAAGCGGCATCCGGTTTCACGTAAATTCCGGAATCACGTAATTGTGTCCTCGCGTCCGTATAGCCATATACACGTTTCGTACCATCGAGTAAATTTTTTTCTCTCGTCAACGGCCGACCGAGATCATATTCTCGCTTCTACGAAATAATTTTCTGTTCTTGAGCCGTTTCTTTTTTGTTTTCTTCATCTTTCTATCTTTTTTTTCATTCGTCTCTCTCTCTCTCTCTCTCTCTCTCGCTCTCTGTCTTTCATTAAGAAATATCAAAAGTCGCTCGAGGCAATTGGTCAGGAGGTTTTATCTCGATAGTTCAGTTTCGCGAACTACGCGCTAATACGCACCGGTAAAAAGAAGAAAAAAAAAGAAAGGGGCAATCCGGCCCCGTTCCAGTTCAACTCCTTGCCAGAGTTCCTTGTAAATTGCTGTGCGTTGCTGCTTGTACACCTTACGAAACACCGAATGCGTTGAGTCAGGTGATATAAAGATATATATATAACTATCGCCTGCACATTGAGGAGACGAAAAGTGCATAACCGCTCCGATTCGCTTGACCGTCGCGGTTTGTGCAATTTTAACAATTTCTGACCGAGGCGTGTTATCTTTCAACGATGGTGTTAAGATTTTTTTTTCTTTCTTTCTTCATTATTTCCTTGCTTTTTTTCTGAAAAAAATTTCCGCGAGAAAAAAGAGAAAAAAAAGTGGACGCATCGGTATAAATGGTCGCAGCGTGCGGAGGAACAAAAACGCGTATAAATTCCATCCTCATTGTTAATTCTAGCCTCGCGAAGTCATAACGCGCGAGATCCTTCTACTCGTCTCGCGTTATCGGTCGAGGAAATAATTGCGAGAGGAAAACGAGACGGGGAAGGTGCGGTATTAATTATCGGCAAAATATAGCAACGGAATAATAAAGGAATCATCTATAGCTTTCGTCTTATTTCCTCGCACTTGTGTAAACGTATTTTCTTATTTTATTTCTCATATACGTCATTAGATCGCGTGTACTATAAAAAATTTGTTCGAAAACGAGTCACAAAATTGCGTACGTTTTTTTTTACGATGCATGATCAATTTGTCGTTGTAATTTTTTTTTAACGTTAATCATTAATGTCAAGTGTCAAGGTAGTGATATTTGCCAGGACAATTAGCCATCGAGCGGTTGGGAAACTGACCCTGCGTGACACCTTCGACTTCGTCGATGGAAAAAATGGAAACTATTTTTCCCATTTCCGCGACTCGTCACATTTTTTTTCTTCCGATTCTTCGCGCGAGTCTCGTTTGCGTACACGATCGGACGACGTTTTAATTGCAGATACGGTTCGAGACGAATCACGACCCGTCGTAGGGTCTTCTCGGTATCGTTTTTAATAAATACTTCGTACACGTGACGATTATTATCGTTACAACGAAAAATAAAAATAATGATAAAAACAAAAGTCCAACAGAGACGACGTGCGAGGATAATTCCTAACGAGGCCTACGCTATAGTCATTAAATGCATTCCGTCGACGTGATATATCAGGGGGACTCGCGCGTTGCGATTGTAGGTAACGTACAGGTCTGCGCAAAACACGTGACAGTAATCAATCAATCATTAATTATCGATTTATTACTAATTATAGAATAATCACGGATCGTGATTTATTATTGTTATTATTATTATTATTATTATTATATTATAAAAATCAAAGTGCAACATGCGCCACATTAATCAGAACAGGAAAACTGTTGGCCAATTTAAATCATTAGCGCACCGAGGTGCGCAGGAGAAAACGCAACGGCCGTTTCGTGAGACCTGTGCGAAACGCGGATAGCGAGGAATAATACCCGAACCCGAGCAATGGATAATAATGATATAATAAAGCGAGTTGATTTGAATTCGTTTGGTTAATCAGGAAAGATGCCGGCGCTCCAATTGTTCGGAAGAAAGTGGCTCGCGGCCTCGGACGATCTCGTCTATCCGGGATTCTTCGAGATCTTCATCAGGGTCATCTGGTAATTAATTAAATCACGCATCGTCCAAACGAATAAAAATAAAAGGCTGAATATTTGTTGAACGATATTGGACGAACGTTAAGCGAATTTTATTTTTATTCGAAAGGTTCGTTCTCGTCGGTATTTCCTGCATGAGATACTACAGAGAAACATGGAAATGTCGAGTCGGAGGTGAACTCGTCAGGGTCTTTCTCGCCGGTGAGACAGTCATTCTCGGGGTCGTTATCATTCTCGTTTTCGTAATCGTCAATCATAGCGCGAGAGGCTCGATCACCGATACTTACGCCAGAAGATTCGTGCAGCCTCTCCTTACAGTCAAGTGAGTTATTCATTTCGAATTCAATACAATTTTCCTGACACGATATTTCACATATGATTTCATTTATTTTTCAATATTTGTTTAAACAGATGACTGAATATTCAGTATTTTAATCTTTTTTTCATTTAAGTACATAACTAAATAATTATTTATTATTATTATCATTAGTTTGATTAAAATAAATTTTAGAATATTGTTGCTGTTGCCGGAAATAATTTGGAATATTCTCGGGACATTGTGGATACTGAGCAAGTACGTCGAGTGCGATAATGAGAATTATACGATAACGGTAGTCGAGGCACTCGTATTTTTCGACTGGGTCCTCATTGGACTAGCGCTTCTCGGTCTCGCCCTTGTGTTCGATCCTCTCGGTTCGTTACGTCTGCCCGACAAAGAGCTCGAGGATTCGATCGAACATGGCAAGGTATCGCGCATCTGGCTGAGAAGATTCAAATTTTTCTGGTGGATGAGAAGGGACGAGAGCGCGAACGAGACGTTCCAACATGTTGCTGGTGAGACATAGGTACATGCCGGTGAGGTCAAAAGTAACAAAATAATCGAATTTATTAAAAAAAAAAATATATATTATTCGTACACGCGAATGTCAAATTCGTCGTTTATTTTTTGCATTTTAATCAACCGTAGAATCGCGAATTTGATATATTTTTCGAGACTTTCGTTTTCTTCGTTATTTAATCACTTTTTTCATTGGTAAATCCTTGACAATTTCACCCACGAATATTTTCATAATTTTGGTTCGTCGTTGTTTTCAAAGGCTTGTTGAGCGCACTTTTTCGAGGCACCGACCTCGTACCCTCGGACGTAATGGCAGGCTGCGTATTACTCCGAGTACGTCAGAAACGCGAGACCCTCGAGCTGAGAAGACTCAATATACTCGAGCGTCCTGAATATACAATGGGTACGTTATCTTTGATTATTTAACTAATTTTTTTATTCAACTTTATTCGCTAAAAGTTTGGATAAATACCCTCGGGCACTCGATAACCGATACTTACGAAAGACTATCGAAGAAAAATTCAAACTTTTCTTTGCAGACGCTCAGAGAACCTTCGCCGGCGAGCCGAATTGGATGTCGCTCGAATGGGCTCATCACTTTCTACAATTGGCGATAGCTTCTTACGGTTGGCTCTATGTAATTTATCAGCACGTTTGTACAGGATGTTTTAGACTCACTCGTGGTATGAAATGTTGCTCGTGTTTACGGGGTGAACGCGACAACGTTCTTGACGATAATTGCTGCCTCTGCAATCTCGCCGGTGTCAAATATCTCTCGAAACTTTCCGAGGACGACATACTCTTTTCCTCGTTTCGAAATCACTTGTGCGAGGTGAGTTGGATTAATCATGAAGAAGGGAGAAAAACAAAAATTTCATTAAACAAAACAACAACGTTTTTATAAAGGAATCGATTCGACGAGCGTTCGAGTGCAATTTGTGCAAACTAACTCGTGCAATCCTGCTTGGCTCGAGTGGTTCCAACATATTAGATTTCAATCGAGCTATTTGTTCAAGTGCTCGAACGTGCAAACGTTACTCGAATTATTTTCGCACGCACGTATCCAACCCACAGCTGGATACTGTGAATAATTAGAGCGTGCGTAACTAAGGTGTTGGTTTATCTACTACAACCACCACTTCGGATCCTATTTTTCACCGATCGTCGTATAATCATATTTACAGTTTTGTTTGCATAAAAGGAAAGAATTGCAGATAAAATTTGCTTAAACAAGCCGAGATCTCGAGTCAATTTATCGAAGTTTATGAATTTATTACGGTCGAAGTAGTGACGAAAATCCGAGTCGAAGATCGAGCGGTGAACGTTGTAAACTCTCTTTATTGATCAATGGACAATGAAGATTTGAGGACAGACTCTACAAGTTTATTGAATGAAAATTTAATTTGGTTAGTCTACATAACGTTATACTGGCGCAAATTTTTAGAAATAAATTGTTCAAGTATACGTAATCGGTGAGATGTCGCAATGTTTTGTTCACTTTTATTCTCTGACGATCAGGTATCATTAGTATTATTTGGTGTATCTAATCGCGGAACTACTCTCTTTCAGGGAAGACCCCAATTCGCACATGACAACGTCTTTCGGAAAATTATGATAATTTTAACGATCGTTACTCTTGCGCTCACCCTCTTTCATCGAAGACCCCAAATCGAAAAGTGTAATGAGGATGCGGACGAAATTTTCAAAAAAACAGCGCGTTGTTTTAAAAAAATTAGGGGTTTATATAGAAAAACGTATTTTGTCTATTTCTTAAAATTTCTATGGCTCCTCCGCGATGATAATGAAAATGGAATTTTATGACGCGTCACCTAGTGCCATCGGTAGTTAGCCCTGGTCTTGCACTTGATGCTCTCAAATTGGAACTTTTACTATTTTCCCCGCTTAGAAGTTTGGTGTTTCCATGCGTGTACGAAAAGACGTGCCCTACAATGGGGCGAAAGGTAAATACAGATAGTCATAATTCGCTCGGCGTATGAAAGGTTGGATTTGCAAGATTAAGGCTTTTCACATTTATGGGCGACTACTGTTTTGTTGCATCTACTATGCCTTAGAATTTTGAGGACATGAATACAAAAATATCGCAAGATATAAAATTTTGCAAATTCTTTCAAAAAATTGCACATTTCTTTACGCAAAATTAAAAAACGTTTTGGTAAATGAACGGCTGATTATGAGTAGGGAAAATGGACAAAAATCTGACATATTTGCGCAAATTACTCGAACGTTTAGACGGATCTTTTTAGAAGAAATCGACACTTCGACCCTTTTTTCATTGTCAAAACAAGGATTTGTCATTACGTCCATAGGTGCCATTCTGCGTTATAGCCGATCACAAGGCATCGAGTATCGTAATCGCGATCCGAGGATCGTTGTCGTTGCGTGACTTGATAACCGACATCGCAGCGGCTTCGGACTCGTTCGAACTAGAAGGTCTTCCTCCAGGCAGTATGGTGAGTACGCAAAGCGCGTTTTAATTCTAGCCTGTTTTCCATCAACGACCCTTCTTTTTTTCTATTAAATAGTATTCCGATCCAAAGTTTGAATAATATTTTGATAGGGCTATGTGGATAAAGAAATATTAAGAACGTTTTCTTATCTTTCCAGGCACACAGAGGTATGATTGTCGGTGCTAAAGTACTTCTCAGACAACTGGACCAATACAAGATTTTGGAAAAAGCTTTTATCACTTATCCTCACTACAATTTAACGTTGACAGGTAATACTTAGTTACTCTTCGACAAACGTCGACGAATAATTATGCGAACGAAACAAATAATTGAACTACCCGATGGGTATCTAAAAATGGCTAACGAAATAATTAAAATTTACCATTTATTCGAACAAATATCTAAAGACAAGACCCACTTCCGTTTTGCATTTTGTTTCTTTTCCAAAGGACATAGCCTCGGCGCGGGTCTTGCCGTTTTACTCGCTCTGCTCATACGTCCTCGTTATCCGAATTTGAAGGTCTACGCTTTTTCGACACCAGGTATATTTTGATTAATCGCAATTTTCTTAATTTAAAAAAACAGATTGACACAATTTTGATTTGAATTTTGATTCTTACAGCTGGACTACTAAGCAGAGAAGCGGCCAAGGTTACCGAGGATTTCGTATTTACCATCGGCCTCGGTGACGACTTGGTCATGAGACTCAGTGTCGACAGTATCGAAAATTTTCGAACTTCGCTCCTCATTACTCTTCAAGCTTGCCGTTTGCCAAAAGTATTCTTCTTTTTATCCATTCCCTGCATGGATCTTGATCCGGTCTTTTCGCCGGTATCGCCATTAACAACGTTCATTTATCATTCGTAGTACAGAGTCGTTTTAAACGGATTCGGTTACGCGTTATTCGGTGTACCCGATCGTGATCTCAACAGAACCTGGAGAAACGGCAACACCATCAATTCCATTCCCGGACAACTACCTCTACTCGCCGAATTGCCCGCGATGCGCCAGACGGTATTTCTGTTCAATTATTATTTAATAAACATTGACGGCGATCGGTCGCTTTATTTTATATGATTTTATTACATTTGAATTAAAACACGTTTTTAGGAAACTATGATCCTTGAGAGGGACGTTACGCGAAGACGATATTCGAAAGTAAGACTGTACAACGCCGGACGTATACTTCACCTCGCCAGATGCAAACCGTCCCAAACGGACAAGGGGTACGGACGAGCTTTGAACTTTATCTTTTTTTTTACTCGACCGTTAGAAAGAACAAAATTTAAAAATCATAATTTTTGCCAATCAGTAAAAAGCCGAGCAAGAGGGATAGACAGTACGAGATGCGATGGGCTCAGGCTGAAGACTTTATGGAGCTTTCGGTGATGCCGCGTATGTTGCTTGATCATCTACCGGAGAATCTCGAACAGGCATTGGCAACTTTGATTCGACAACAGGAAGATCTTCCGGTGTACATCGATTCGGCGTAATCTCTCCGCATCGCTATAATTTTTGTTTTATTTTATCAATGTATTCTTCATTTATTATCGGATCGGATCAACTCGAGGGAAGAATCTCTCTATTCGTTATTCCAGACGACCAATTATTTATGTGAATATTATTAGACCTGTAGTTAAGCATACAACGCAATAAGTACGATATAAAATACAATTTTTTATGTTTTCACGACCGGACAAAGTCCTTTTTTATTTAACGATATATGCCAAAATCTGTAATTTTGTTTCCCCATCTTTCGCATCATACTTTCATCCTATTATCTTTGGTCATTTTATTTCCCCATGGAACACGATTCTTCGTTGTTTCGCGGTGGTAAAGAAAAATATCGAGCAACATGGCGGAACATGTTTCCGTACTTCGATCCAGGAATAAGGGATGAAAAACATTTTTTTCCATTTCATTGTTTTATTTATTTATCGTTCCGTAGCTCGACGTATTCGCTCCATGATACAATGACGAATAAGTAATAAGATGATTCGTTGAAAGTTCAATCAAGTACGAATTCTTACGACGTGTATGGACGACCCTCAGTGTCTATCTTCGCATATGAATTCATCGTAATCGAGAACGGTGAAAGGATATTCGCCCCTTTGCGCTAGAGTGCATTGACCCTTGCTGCAAATCTAGAAAAAGAATCGTTCGTCGAATTAAAAATGATCGATTGTTCAAATATTCGTGTAAGATTCGTAATTTTATATTAATTTTTTATAAATTACATGTTTTTATAAATAATAGTTTTCAACGCAAATCGTTAAAACTGTACTGATTTTTCTGAAAATCGTAAACGTCGTTCATGATAATGTGGTGCAATTTACGTAATCTAAAAATATTGACCAAGACGAGAAAAACTTACGTCATGAAATCCACAGGGTGTTCCGTCGACAGCCGGCACTGTAAATTTACCGAAATATCTGCCATTCTCCTCCACAGCGCACCATAAATGGGTGCATACGTACGATCTGTGAAAATCGTTGAAAGCCTACAAATTGAAGGATGTTCGATTATTATACGAAATATACATCCGGTCATTGCGCACCCTCAAATAAACCGAGGAGTCGTTAAATAAACCCGTCGCTCACCTTGCACCTTCCCGCATATCCCAACGCTTTACATTGAAAACCTGGGCTTAGTTCTTGCTGTTGCATAGCACTCAGATGCCCCGGACCGGCCGCAACGTATTGCAAACAGATCACAGCCAACACCGCAATTAAGCTGACGACGAACGAGGACGAGTTGCGAGTCATTGTGGTTGACTTTTCGATCCGATGAAAGAAAAAATAGCTCAATATCGCAGTCTTATTGTGAGAACAAAGGGATCGCTATTGGCAATGGGACTCACCTTAGCGAATTGTATCTTGACGAGGATTCGGCGAGATTTTATAGTCTTTTTAAGCTTTATGAATATTCAATTAGCTAGATATTATCAAAATTAAGCGGTGAGTAACGCGAGCTTTTATCTCTTTAAAGAATATTAATCGTATCGCACGAGTATACTACGCTGTTCGCTGAAATATTTCGGCACCAAACTTAAACAGTCGAACAATGAGCTGGCATTCCGTTTACACAAATGCCACGAAACAAATGGAAATTGACGTATGTTTTTACTACTTAAGTTTTAAGGTTGTTACACATTACGCGACACGGGTCGTCGAGTGACGTAGCGAGACGTAGGGACAGCGACCGATAATTTTATGCGTATGTTACCAGTTACAAAGTTTTGACCGACCGCCGCCGGTACGTCCCGCTCCGTTACGCGACGGCCCGTATCGCGTAATGTGTAACAACCTTCATTCCAAATTTCATAGAAAATGTACAATATGTTCAATTGTTGAACAACGTATTCCACCACGTGTCCCTCCCATACGCGGATATAAAGTTGTTGGAATAACAATAACGTCAAAGCTCTAAGAGAAAAACTGGAACGATACTTGAGTTAATAAACTGTATCGTGCCAACTTAAGGTAGTTCTTTCGTTTAATCGTTCTTTGAGGATTTCGTTGAAAAATTGGACAAGCCTTCTATGATATGATCTACACACGTGTGCCAAATTTGAAGAGGTTTGACCTCGTAGTTATCGAGATATTTATTGTTAAAAATCCGAATTTTCGGCGCTCTCCCATAAGAGTAGGTACGTGTTAATTATTACAATTTTCAATCCTAAATATCTCGACTTTGAGATGGTGAAACTTGTTGAAATTTTGCATGTCACTTTATAATACTTCAAAGAAGCTTTCCGTAATTTTTGTTTAATCTTAAAAAACTATTTTTCATGATTTACAAACGTACGTAGCGAGTATAGGTCATCTTGGATGACCTTGAATTTATAGTATGTTGTTCTTGAATGAATTTTCAGCAACTTTTCTTAATAAACTTAAGCTTAAGAATCATATGGTACGGAGATAAACTAAGAAAAAAACTTGATTTGACTGTACCGATAGAATGTAGGCTAGGCGCGATAGATAAATACACATAGTCATAATACGCTCGGCGTATGAAAGGTTGTGTATCGTACCCTTCGTACTGCGGTGCGACTTCCTTATTGTGAGTCAGCCCAGGTCGTAAATCTGGGCCCCGCGAATAATGGCGGACACAACAGTCGATGAGTCTCCACGACAAATTACTGTGGTGGAGATGGTTATGAAATGACTTGTATTTTAATTAACATATAACAATTTTATTTGTAGTTTATTCACACTGATTTGTATTATTAGTATGGTCGATGAGATTGAATTACGCGCGATCGGAACGCCTACACCGCGCGGAGTCTATCACTTTACTCAGTGGTATGAGATTGTTGTTCTTCACGACAAGATTCGTGGCGCACTAACTATAATAAGACGAAGACATACGACGACTTGTCTGTTTATCACTATGCGGCTATCTTGTATTCGTTATTCTAACCTTTCGGTTGAAGAATGTGTAAAAAGACTGTGTACAGTTCGGAAGATTTTGAAGGACTGAATTGCAATTTGAGGAGAGCAGAAGAGCAAGACTCGAAGTGTCGGTAGTGGGAGGAGTGAACAAATTGGTGAAAATTTGTCTTGCTAAATTTGATTGGTCTCAAACTCTAAAGAAGGGATGACCACCCTTGCACCGCGAGGGAAAAACCCCTGAGTCCGCGGGTTCGCACATCGCGGCCGATGGGCAATTAACGCACATCTGCAAGGGAGCCATAACTTCCAAAAAACCCATTGACCGGAGTTTTTATGAAACCCTTCACTACGTGACAATTTTAAGTTTTGGTGAATTACTTTGACTATAATAAAAAATGTGCAGCACAGATTTTGCCTCAGTAAGAGTTCGGAAAATCCCACAATCGTGTCTGCTTCTCTGTCTCTCTCTTTTTTATGTGAACTTAGAAATATATTGTTTTATCGTTCCGCTGACGACGGAACAGGTTGGATTTGCAAGATTAAGGCTTTTCACATTTATGGGCGACTACTGTCCTGTTGCATCTACTATGCCTTAGAATTTTGAAGACATGAATACAAAAATATCGCAAGAAATAGAATTTCGCAAATTCTTTAAAAAAATCGCACATATCTTTATCTATCATAGAAGAATCTCTCTATTCGTTATTCCAGACGACCAATTATTTATGTGAATATTGTTAGACCTGTAGTTAAGCATACAACGCAATAAGAATGATATAAAATACAATTTTTTTATGTATTCACGACCGGACAAAGTCCTTTTTTATTTAACGATATAGGGGAATTGTGCTCAAGATGACATACTTTTTGTCTGGAGGCAAATATTTGATTATTGAAAGGAGATAAAAAATAAATCTCAGGGTACACATTAAAAACGTTTATTTACGAACACATAAAATGATTTTGACGCTAAAGAAAATGATAGAATAGAAATAAAATAACAAAAACACCAATCATCTCCAAGTGGGTAAGTTGACACACATCAGTCTAAGTTGACATACCTAATTATCGGTGCACAATTCACACTTGAACATTTTAGATCATGCTGCAACGCCACCACATAGAGTGTGGCACCATTGCTTACATAACTAGCAACATACCCAATGTTCTCCTGGCTTCGATCTCTGATATAGGCTCGCAATCATTTAATTTAGGGAAATCGCAATGTTTTTCTACAGTTTCTTCTTTTTCATTTAATTTAGTTAAAAGTACACTCAAAAGGGAAGGTACTTCAACATATGTATAACTGCAGGTGGGTATTGCATGGTTTCCTATTATACACATCTGCCGTAGTCTGTATTTGAACTGAAGAGCTGTTGGCTTGGGACAATCTCTACATATATTTGAAAAGCCATTTTCTAAGCTGTCTTGAGTTGCTCAGCCTGGAAAAAAGAAAAGAAACTTCTCTTCGTTTAAAAGACGATCTTGTAGCTGAATCATTGATTTCATGGTAAGTATTACATGAGTTTGAGATGGTTTCCATGAACCACATCCGACTTTCATATTTTCGAAAACATGACATTTTAGTTTTAAAAGTTCTATTGTATCATTATATTTTTAAAGATTGTGAAAACTGAAAGCATGGCAGAGGTTTCTTCCGGTCATTATGTCAAACCATTCCCTACTTAATCTAAGAAACCAGGCTGTTGTTTCCATTTGAGGATGTCCGTCACCTTTTTGGACTAGAAATGTTAACGCCGATGCAGTGGCATGATTTATTACTCTAGTAGAATTTGTGACTTTCATTTTACCGAAATGGTTTGATCGTAATACTGTTGTGCTTAATTTAGGCGCAAGTTTCAGCTCCATGCAATTTTGGGACTGATATGAATCTAACCATTCGACGTGGCTCCTATCAACAACATTACTAGGTAAATCGTACATTTCTACAACATCCTGTGGCAAGTAAATAATTTGATTTTTCATAGCCATTTCTTTCAAATTTTTAAAAACATGAACCGGATCTGGAATTAACTGTAGCATGACCTCTGGATCACAAGGATGTCTTATAGTGTACACCATGTTTACCTTTGTAACATTAAACCCTAATTTTGTGAGCAATCCTCTATTTCCCATATCACAGACCAACACAATTACTGTCAAACCTACATGATAACATTTTTGAAGTATTCCTAAAATAACCTCTTTAATTGCATCATTTGCTGAATAAGATGGAGTAAAGTGATAAGCCACATACTGCTTCCAGTGAAAGCCCGGTCCAAACAATTGGAAAAGTATAGCTTTACATGCTAATTTATGCGTATGACCAGGCAATGTCACATTTCCAATATATGCCTTCCTACTTGTATCTAAATCGATTTGCGCTTTAATCGCCATTTAATCAAATACTAGTCCACAGATTTTCCATGTAGGTGGAATATGAGGAACAATCGATTGTAGGTATTTAAAACCATCTTCAAATACTCCTGATTCAAATTTAATATGCTGTATTTTCTTTCGTAGAGTTCGCAATGAAGGAAATGAAGCAACGACTTCGATTATCTGATTATAGCCATGCGATCCACATGCAAAATGTAAGTTTAATCCTTTTTCTATTGTTTCATCGGACCACTTGGAACCTCTTGTAACTCCGTTTGCAATTACTTTTTGTTGATCTGTATTGAGAACTCTATTGATTATTTCAGCATTTTCCGCGATATTTTTTACTAAGTCATTAACTCTACTTTGTAGAATAGTTCTTTCCTTTTCAGCCATTTTTAGTTTTACTTTGAGTATTTTATATTCTTCTGGACTAGGTACACTGTTCGTAGACATTTGATTTGTGGCACATTGTGATGATATATTTGATTTTTCTTTTGGTATTCGATATTCTTCTAGACTAGATATACTCTGAGACAATATTTGGTTTGCTGCACATTCTGATGACGTTTGCCTATCTAGATTAGAATTTAATCTGCAATGCTTTTCTTCCGGCAATGTCTTTATATTAATGGGTTCTTTCATCACAACACACTGTGCAGTATGGACATATTTCTTATATGACCCAAAAGTTACAGATTTTCCTTTTTGAAAACAATAATTGTGTTCTTGCAATTCACTTGAATAACAATCTCTTTTGCATCTCTTTTTTTCTTGCGTCTCAACATTTTCTGGTTGAATTTCTGCAAGAGGTTTTCTTTTCATAGGTTTTGCGCAATTACAAAACATATTCGGGATGGCACCTTTTTAATAAATTTTTTATTGCCAACGCGGAATACCTCCGATGGATGGAAATGAACCTAAAAAATAAGAAGTACACGTTACAGAAAAATATCTATCCTACCAACTATCATTAATGTAACATCAATATGTTGGACAAAATCTTAGTCAATAAGTTACCTCACGCAGTACAGCCGATTTTGCAAGTTTCCAATTGGAAATTCCAACAGCAAATATCCATTTTTGTCTTACATCAGCAATATCCATCTTTATTGGAATTTGGGCATCTTGACGCACTGCACCTGGAAGGCATTTTATAATTTGCACAAACCCTGTTCAGATATCTGGAATGTCAAAATTCGTAAATTTATTTCATGTATACATGTACAATAAAGGGAAGGTATACAGGGTGAATCATAATGGTTGGACAACACTTTTTGATGGTATTTACCATGCGTCGTAAATTACCGACTACCTACAACTGGATTGCTTGACCGCTCCAGAGATGGCAGCTGCTTAGTGACAGGCAACTACATTCATGCATCTTCGCGCTTTCGATGACATTTGGTATGCTTGTAGAATGGATAAAAATACAAGATATGAAAAAACTTCAAATTGCAACAACATTTATTTTTTCGCGTACTATATACTGGATATCAGAATGGTGCAGATAGCAACAAATCTCTTATTATTTATTGCAAATTTGTAATTTTTTCATACGTATCTCCGAGAGTTTTTAACTGATTGGGATGCAAATTAACATAAAGGTAGAGGATGAAAAAATAAAGTTGACGGGTTTGTTATTTTTTCGATATCTCATAATTAAGGGGTTGAAACTGCCCCTCGATTTTTTAGTCGATTGCATCGTATGATCGGGTAGCCTTTTGCCATTCCGGGTTAAATTTACGTTAATATAAGTTCGTTTGAATACAGGAATACATATTTGTAAATTCCACTCACCCCCTCTCCCAACCATCCCCCTCGCGAACGTTCGAAGTTCTTACCACGTGGCATGGACGAAAATTTGTAAATATAAATATGGGATGAAATGAAAATGCAATGAGTCGAAATAGTCTGTACAAATTAATCCGATCATACGATACAATTGACTAAAAAATCGAGGGGCAGTTTCAACCCCTTAATTATGAGATAGCGAAAAAATAACAAACCCGTCAACTTTATTTTTTCGTTCTACCTTTATGTTAATTTGCATCCCAATCGGTTAAAACTCTCGGAGATACGTATGAAAAAATTACAAATTTGCAATAAACAATAAGAGATTTGTTGCTATCTGCACCATTCTGATATCCAGTGTATAGTACGCGAAAAAATAAACGTTGTTGCAATTTGAAGTTTTTTCATATCTTGTATTTTTATCCATTCTACAAGCATACCAAATGTCATCGAAATCTCGCGAAGATGCATGAATGTAGTTGCCTGTCACTAAGCAGCTGCCATCTCTGGAGCGGTCACGCAATCCAGTTGTAGGTAGTCGGTAATTTACGACGCATGGTAAATACCATCAAAAAGTGGTGTCCACCCATTATGATTCACCCTGTATATTTCCATCATAATTCATCGCTTACAAAAACCTTACCAATTAGTTTTTTACGCACAAGGGTACTTTAATTTTTGGTGTTGTTTGAGGTCCTCTAACCTTAAAACTGTCAGTCAGTCAATGCCGTTCATGGCATACCCCCCACCATGGCTTTAAAATGCACTGGGTTGCCTTCTGACAATCAGAAGAGAGCGGGTCACGTGATGCAGTTTGCCACTCTCTTCCTGTGAGGCTCTCTAACCTGAGTATGTCCCCTATAGGGGAATTGTGCTTAAGATGACATACTTTTTGTTTGGAGGCAAATATTTGATTATTGAAAGGAGATAAAAAATTAATCTGAGGGTACACATTAAAAACGTTTATTTACGAACACATAAAATGATTTTGACGCTAATAGTACAGGCAAATAGTACATTTCTTCCTGCATTTTTTGCCAACCGCAATTTTTTTTGATAGATAGGTTCAGTATGACGTACTGAATGTAAATCCACAAAATGCCCCCAAAATGGCGGAGCGGAAGTGCCGCCATTTTGCCAAAAACCGTTTCGGCCTATATCTCCGTAACCGTGCACTTGAGGCCAAAACTGCTAATAACCTTTATTATATATAATGAAATTTCCTATCTCTTTTGTTAAATAATTTTTTTTGTATCACTTACCGTTTACGACTTATATGACTATTACTCTTCGTTTTCTGACTTTTTCTTTTTTATTGACCGATATCTCTTCTAATAATTGTTTAAACAAAAAACTGCTAATAATCAAACTTTTAAAGCGACAAATTTTCTCCAACTTTGACTTTAAACTTTTTTTTCTAAAATTAATATTTTTGAAGTTATACCGCGTTAAATGATCGCGTTCGTGTCCGCGTTCAACGGAACTACCGAGTGCAAGGTTAACGGGGTTCGACATATTCGGCGCGCCTATCCGACCTTTTTTGCTTCAAATTAAGATTTCTCCAAAACCATTCAACATTTTTCGACGATCTTTTTTTAGTTTTGTTCAGAAATACTTTATTAATAATTCTATATGTGGTTTTAGAAGATATTCAAATTAGAAAAGTATTGGGACCAATTCAAAGTCGAAACACATTGGTTCGGAAAATGCTCATTTTCAATGTAATGTTGTGGGTATATATTAAAGTGTTATAAACATTGTATCGAGCCATTTTTTCGATATTTTGTTTCAAAATTTGTTGATGTCGTTTTGAAATTTTTCAAATATTTTGACTACGTTTTTTTACCTTCAAATATTTTTTCTCGGGTCTGAATCGTTTTTTCGAAAAAATGGCTCGACACAATGTTTATAACACTTTAATATATACCCACAACAAAAATGGTGAAAATCGACGGTATGGTTTCTGAGAAAAGGTACATTGGAAATGAGCATTTTTCGAACCAATGTTTTTCGACTTTGAATTGGTCCAAAAACTTTTCTAATTTGAATATCTTCTAAAACCACATATAAAATTATTAATAAAGTATTTCTGAACAAAACTAAAAAAAGATCGTCGAAAAATGTTGAATAGTTTTGGAGATATCTTAATTTGAAGCAAAAAAGGTCAGATAGGCGCTTCCGAATATGTCGAACCCCGTTAATAAAAACAAAGTATGCATAGTGTAATGATGAAAATTCAATAAATATGTACAAAATATGCATGCTAGTGACATAATCAGCAATAAATAATTTGCCTTCTTACCTGCACGAAACAGCAACTACCCGTTGAAATATTTTGTTAATTTATATTTTATTTTCTACAATTAAATAGTACTTTACCTCGAATCGCCCCTCGATTATTATCAAATAATTAATAGTATACTGATGGCATAATGAAACAAACAAATAAGAAAACGCGAAATTTATTTAAAAATAGATAGAAATTTCATCGACCCTCGACGAAAAATTAATGGAGGCGTTACAATCTTTATATGCCACCAAAGAAGATGACGAAGAGAAAGAGGAGGATGCATTTGAATCTTCACCGCCCGCGAAACGCGCGAGAGTCGAAGAATATGCGTGATTCATTTTCTGTTGTATCTATTTGAAAATAAATTTTCTATTTATTTTCAAATAAATTTCCCGTTTTCTTATTTGTTTGTTTCATTATGCCATCAGTATATTATTAATTATTTGATAATAATCGAGGAGCGATTCGAGGTAAAGTACTGTTCAATTGTATAAAATAAGATATAAATATAACAAATATTTCAACAGGTAGTTGCTGTTTTGTGCAGGTAAGAAGACAAATTATTTATTGCTGATTATGTCACTAGCATGCATATTTTTCACATATTTATTGAATTTTCATCGTTACACTATGCATACTTTATTTTTATTAACCTTGCACCCGGTAGCTGCGTTGAACGCGGACGCGAACGCGAACCTTTAACGCGGTATAACTTCAAAAATATTAATTTTAGAAAAAAAAGTTCAAAGTAAAAGTTGTAGAAAATTTGTCGCTTTAAAAGTTTGATTATTAGCAGTTTTTTGTTTAAACAATTATTAGAAGAGATATCGGTCAATAAAAAAGAAAAAGTCAGAAAACGAACAGTAATAGTCATATAAGTCGTAAACGGTAAGTGATACAAAAAAAATTATTTAACAAAAGAGATAGGAAATTTCATTATATATAATAAAGGTTATTAGCAGTTTTGGCCTCAAGTGCACGGTTACGGAGATATAGGCCGAAACGGTTTTTGGCAAAATGGCGGCACTTCCGCTCCGCCATTTTGGGGGCATTTTGTGGATTTACATTCAGTACGTCATACTGAACCTATCTATCAAAAAAAATTGCGGTTGGCAAACAATGCAGAATCGACAAGAGTAACTGGATCCCTATTTGCCTGTACTATAAAGAAAATGATAGAATAGAAATAAAATAACAAAAACACCAATCATCTCCAAGTGGGTAAGTTGACACACATCAGTCTAAGTTGACATACCTAATTATCGGTGCACAATTCACACTTGAACATTTTGGATCTTGCTGCAACGCCACCACATAGAGTGTAGCACCATTGCTTACACAACTAGCAACATACCCAATATCTCCTGGCTTCGATTTGCTATATAATTCGTTGCAATAAAGGCATCCCGCATCGGAATCATCATTATCAATAGCGTTTTGAGGAAAATCTTTCGCAGGTATAGCATCTGAGTCTAAACGTAAATAAAATATCATTTTTAAGTATTCTCACACGTCGAGAACTTGAGGGTAAGATGACATACTATGTCATCTTAAGTCGACGGTTGATATGTCATCTTACCCCACGTGGTAGACAATATTTATCGCCTTTTGCGACTTAAAACTTTGAGGTTGCTTAAATAATTCTCCGATATTCATAGTCCATATCATGGAGGTTAGACAGGAGGAGACCAAACTGTGGGTTAGGGGCATGGGACAGAAACGGTGGAGAGTTAAAACTGTCGTTTTCAGCCGCGAGTAGCGCTGAACACAGCAATATCTATCGCGGGAATACGAGTCTCCCGAAATTTAATTAATGACGCTTCTTTTCCCGGGTAATTCGATTAGTTATTGTTAGTGGACGCTGACAAACTATTTATTTGGAGGTTATCGACTGCATGGAGTCGCGACTACATACATAACGGGATTTGCAGATAATCCGAATATTCCTGAAATGGGCAAGCTGTGGACACTTTGAAATGAAAAAATATTATTATAAGATTCAGTTTCATTATAAGTAACGAATGTATTTACTTTTGGTACACCGAATGATGCCACTTGTTTTTCATTCGCCAATTTTCTTCTTTTGACCTCTGCTGGGTCCCCTGTCGAGCAGCCCGGAACCGCTCACCGCTTGCCCATTTCCGAAATATTCGGCTTATCTGCGAATCCCGTTATGTATGTAGTCGCGACTCTATGCAGTCGACAACCTCCACATAAATAGTTTGTCAGCGCCCACAAACAATAGCGTAAATAATAAATTATTGAATTACCCGGGAATAGAAGCGTCATTAATTAAATTTCGGGAGAGTCGTATTCCTGCGATAGATATTGCTGTGTTCAGCGCCACTCACGGCTAAAAACGAAAGTTTTACTCTCCACCGTTTCTGTCCCATATTTTCAGCATTTTGTCAATGAAGTGTGGTCTCCTCCTGTCTAGGCTCCATGGTCCATATTAATCACAGTTCATAACAAAGTAATCAATACAACAAAAAACGTACCTGATACAAATTTATCGCCAGAAATACTTTCAACACAAAAATATTTTTGAGTGACGAAATCAAAACATTGCACACCATGTCCAAACAAAGCAAGCGAGCGGTCACTGAAGTTTTGAGTGGTGACACCATCTGTGAGTCGACATGTAAACGTCGTCTAGGAACTTGTGGTACGTATAGTTTAACAGATAGAAGCCCTGTGTCATCTTACCTGAGTATGTCATCTTAAGCACAATTCCCCTACCAAAATCTGTAATTTTGTTTCCCCATCTTTCGCATCATACTTTCATCCTAGGGTGCGTTCCACTTATCGCCCGTAACGCCCGCGCCCGCGCCCGCCAAATTCTCGTTCCACTAGCTGCTGGCGCCACGGGCGATGATTTTATGTGGAACGCAACCGTGGTCGCGGTGATCACAAACGTGCGGCCATTTTGGTTTAAGCATTAAATTTATTACCACCAAAATTCAAATCAACAAAATTATCAACAATATGGATGAACGTGAGATCGTAAGTGCGATTTTAATAAAACGGAGAATAGCCGATGAATCCGAGAGCTCATCAAGTTCAGACGAGATGTGCAATGTTTCGATGGAGAGAGGAAAACGGCAATTACGTCCAAGAATTGTAGGTTACGACAACGTAACTATTACCTACACAGATAAGGAGTTTAAGAGTCATTTCAGGTTGGTATTTTTTAGATTTATGTTAATTAGATCGCAAGCTAACTACTTTCAATTAATAAGTCAATTGTTTACAGAATGTCAAGGGTTACGTTCAGATACTTGCACCAACTGATAAAAGCAGATTTACTCCGAAAAATCAAGGGATGCCCTACCATCCCATCCCAGACGCAGCTAATGATAGCTCTATGGAAAATGGCAACCACCGATTCATACAGGTAATGATTTACTATTAGATTATCTCAGTTTCTTGACTTCGTCAGAAAAAAAAATATTTTCTATGGATTAGACAGTGTGTAAGAATTTTCACCATAGAATCAATTATAATTTACGTTTATATTTTTCAAATATGATATGTACAGATCAGTCTGTGATCGGTTTAATGTTGGAAAAGCCACTGCAGTTCGAGCAATACGAAGAGTAACACGTATGTTATTTAAGCGAGTCTCTCAATTCATAAAATGGCCTATTGGAGATGGCACTCGAGCAGTGATGGAAGGGTTTGAAGAGAGCAGTGGCTTTCCAAAAGTAATCGGAGCAATTGACGGTACGCATATTCAAATCAATGCTCCCAAAGAAGATCAAGTATCTTACATAAATCGAAAAGGATACCATTCGATTCAGTTGCAGGTAATTATTTATAGAATTCATATAACTGTCAAATCTTACTTATATCTTTTTTTATTTTATGCTGTGTGATTCATGCATATTTCTGTTTACAGCTGGTATGCGATCACAAATGTGTAATAATACGTTGTTACACTGGCCATCCTGGTTCGGTGCATGATCAAAGAATCTTTCGTTTATCTGAAGTTTCACAGTTCTTGGATGATGACGAGAGGTTCCCATCTAACAGTCACCTCGTAGGAGATGCTGCGTATGAGTTGCACGAACGTCTTCTAACGCCCTTTCGAGATAATGGATACCTCACTCGGAAGCAGGAGCTCTTTAATCACCGACAGTCATCAGCCAGGGTAACAGTCGAAAGATGTATTGGCTTGTTGAAAGGACGAATGCGAAGTTTGTTACATTGCTTGCCAATGACCAGAGTGAAATTAATGGCCGAATATATTGTGGCTTGCTGTGTTATCCACAACATTTGCATGCTGCAAAAAGATGAGGTGGTTCTTATAACGATGCCTCAAAATGTGGACGAACATCTAGAAAATCATGCTGTTTTTCATCCACTGAGGCGAAATTCTGCCACACAAAAAAGAAATATGATTATGGAAACCCTTCAATAAATTAAATTTTGTAATATTTTTTAAAATGTATGAATTTTTCATGTTCCTGAATTCGCATTAGTTATTTGTTTACAGTGCCCGCGATTAATTATTCTCATTCAATTTAAAAATTCTTTAATATTTCTCCAACATAGCGGATATTACGTACAAACAGTAAGTACAATTATTCTATGTAAATCTAGTGATACGAAATATTATAATCGCACAACCCAAAATGTTTGCGTTCCTGAGTAATAATGATTTCTGATGCATGTAAATTGTATTTTTTCATCTATTTTTCTTACGATCTTATTTATGACCCAGCGAGAACGATTAAAAGATTGTTCATTGTACATGGCTAGATGTTGATATTTCAATTTTCAATTATAGTTCTATATCCACTATAATTACTAGATATAAATAAAACACTATTATTTAAATGATATGAAATGCCAATGAATTTTTCCTTGCCACTATTTATTTTTTCATCTACATTACTGAAACGTATACATTTCTCGAGCTACACATCTCCTTTGCTACCTTCCCACTATTCCATATACAAAACTTACCAAAGGCGGCTAATAGGAAATCAATGAGGAAAATGAAATTAAAAAAAAATAATCGTTTACATCAGTAACGCCGTAATTGGGTTGTATCATAAACAAAAACGTTTTTTTAATTATTTTCACAATATTTAGCATTAATAATTAATATTCAGAGAAAATTTTTTTTAAATCCGTTCATATTAACACCAGAAATCAGCGTTAAAAATTCGAATTTTTATGGCCTCAGTGAAACGCGCCGCTATTGGTCATGGCGCGCGTGACGTCATAATGCGCGTCTCGTTACCCGGGCTTGCTGGGGCTTGCTACCTGATCGCGTTTAACGGGGTCCGACATATTCGGAAGGGCCTATCCGACCTTTTTTGCTTCAAATTAAGATATCTACAAAACTATTCAACATTTTTCGACGATTTTTTTCTACTTTTGTTCAGAAATACTATATTAATAATTCTATATGTGGTTTTAGAAGATATCAAATTAGAAAAGTTTTGGGACCAATTCAAACTCGAAAACCATTGGTTCGAAAAATGCTCATTTTCAATGTACCTTTCCTCAGGAACCATACGGTGGATTTTCACCATTTTTGTTGTGGGTATATATCGACGCTGCTTACGAAAAGTAGCACGATTCAAATTTCTTACGAAAACTAACACGTTTCTAATTTCACCGCGAAAACCAACACGTTTCGATATTCGACGCGAAAACTAGCATGTTTCGGCTCTCACCGCGAAAACTAGCATGATTCGGCTTCTGCCACGATAACTGGTATGTCCGAAATATGCTAGTTTTCGTGGCAAAAGCCGAAACATGCTAGTTTTCGCGGCAAATATAGAAACGTGCTAGTTTTCGTGTCAAAAGTCGAAACATGCTAGTTTTCGCGCTGATATCAGACGTGCTTCTCTTCGTAAGAAATCTGAAACATGCTAGTTTTCGTAAGCAGCGTCGATATTAAAGTGTTATAAACATTGTATCGAGCCATTTTTTCGATATTTTGTTTCAAAAATTTTTCATGTCGTTTTGAAATTTAGAAAAAATTTCGACCACGTTTTTTTACCTTCATATTTTTTTTTCTCGGGTCTGAATCGTTTTTTCGAAAAAAATCGCACATAATTCTCCATGTCGTCTTTAAGATCGAAATGATCTTGACAACAAAAAAAGTTCGTTTTGGATGGCGCGTCTGGACGTCGAGCCACACTAAATCAAGTTTTTTTTTCTTTCGTCGTTTGGCACACGAAAAAATATTTTGTTTGGTGTGCTTTTCGTTGTATTTTTGCACAATGGCACAAAACAATAACGATAACTTTTTTTCGGTGTAAACATTTTGTAAACGATAATTAAACGCTCAGTCCGTGCACGTTTGCTTAGCGTTCCATACAGAGTGACGCTGTCCACACGCATTCTGACGTCACAGGCGGTTCGGGTGCGCTCGGAGGTTTCCGGAGCGTTCGAGCGGCCCGAGCCTTTTCCGAGTTTCAAAGGGCCATAACTTTGTTAATAATCGATGAAAAAATTTGAAAAAAAAATTATCTCAAATTATCATATCAGTAGATTCGAAAAAAAAATTAAAAAAAATAGTGATACAACCCAATTGAGTGGTGTAAAATAAACGTTGTACGGATAATAATCTAAAAATAAGTGTTCGATCTTGAAAAACAAAGAAGCAATAAAACACCCTCAACTGATCTTCACATTCGTTAATATCCTTATACACGAGTTCAAGATATAAGTATTATTGTTATTATTGTTGTTGTAGTGGTAAAGCGATAATGCAACACAACAGCGCGATTAATTTTTTTTCGATGATTGGCGTATTTGTAATAAAGTTTTTGTGAAATGGCCCTAAAAGTTGAGAAACGAAAAAAGAAACATCTATTTATTACCAAGAGACAAAATATTTATTCACTTTACTTACAAATATATCACATTTGGTAATACAACTAAAATAACAATATTACTCGTTAGATTCAATGATATTATATAATATTAGATTCAACGATATTATTATAAATTAAAACTATATCACATTTTATATCATAAGTATATAATGAACGAAACGATAAATCTTTTTTATAGAAAACAAGTTGTAATAGTTATGGAAAATAAAATAACAAAATAAAGAAACTGACATGTCATTCAAAATACTTGGTTGAGGACTACAACAGTCCTCAACGAAACTTAAAAATATGACTGTCCCTCACTTTTAAAAAGGAATAGAAAGACAGCACTATAAAGTCTTATTTATCGATCAATTTTGATAGGATTGTTAGGAATTTCTCATCCATGTCCATTCGCTCTTTATGTCGTTTCGCACGAGCCCTTTCCTCCTCTTCTTTTTGCACTAATCTCCTTTTCAACTGAGTGACTATGCTTGCTGTTTTAATGGTGGCTCTGAAAAGTGATGAACTTGTTAAACAGTATTTAAGTAATTTTATTAGGCCTTTTATTTTATTAAAGGAAATTGTCGTGAGTTGACTAGTGAACAATATACAATAAATTCAACGTCAGATGAATGAAAATGTAATACGCATAAAAAATGCAAGTAATTTTTTACGAGGATAAACCAAGTAGAAATCAAAGTATTTATTAATGAAAATACTAAGTTTGTACACACTTTCTTGTAGAATGGTACAGAAAATTGTAATTGTTATCAATATAAACAGTTGAACCGTGATATCGTTCACATTAGTTTTGTTAATAATTTGTATAAAGTTTGTATGACACCATTTTCACATGTGTATCAAATTTTAGAAAGTTTCACCACGTGGAAGTCGAAATTGTTAAAAATCTTTTTTTTTATATCCTATCATAAAAGCGCGCGTTTAAAGTTGCAATTTTCAGTGAAAAATCAAAGATGTTTTCGTTAGTCTTTCAAAAAAATCTGACAAAATTTTTGTTAACTTTTGTTAATTATATAACAAGTACATGTTATCTTAGATGACCCTATATTTTGAGTAAGTTCTCCTTTAATCAATTTGCAAAAACGTTTTTTAATAAATCTATATCTGCAAGCAACTTTGGACGTAGACAAAGCTAAGAAAAACTTATTTGATTTGACTGTTAGAGCCCATCCATCTTTACATCTCGATTTCTACATACTTAAGAATTCAAAAGTTCAACACGCATGTGCACCTTAAATTAACCACTTGACATACAATTACGTCTCGGAGACGGTATTCATTTCATTTCAAGTTGCCGCTGCGCGCATTTTATTCGTATGTCAAGGGGTTAAAGAAAGCTTATGTAAAATTTTTATGAAATTTCACATTAACGATATCTCATTAAATTACTCCAACTAAATAAGGCATATACGTACTAGATGATTCACTGCTGTTTAAATCATCGGTTTTAGAAGTCGAAACCCCTGAAGAGGATGCAGTAGCCACTGGCGAAATCCATGTTTTTTTAGAAAATATGCGCTCCATATTCTAAACATAAAGTATGTCCATTCATATATGAGAATAGAACATAAATAATAAATAATAAATAAAAATAATAAAAGATAATAAGTAGAATAAAGGTTATTACCTCAAAAAAGGCCAAGTTCGCCGGTCATTGCCCGATTTTCCGTTGTGGTCCTTAATATTTTTGAAGGTTTTTTTTAAACTGCGCATTTTCGCAGCGCATTGGGTACCCGTGATTGATGGTATCTTACTTCTCATTGCCATGCTGATTTGATCCCAAACTTTTTTTTTTGGGAATATTTTCCACTTGAACATTTTTCTTCGTTTTCGCTGTAGGTCTCAAGCAGCAACAGAACCATTGGTGAGGTCCACCGATATAATCCTAGAATAAAAATGCAATTTCAACCCTTCCAGCCAGTCCAAATCAATAATACTTCTAATTGAAATAAAAATCAAATGACAATTAATTGAAAACTATACTCGCGTACCATTATCGTCATTGAAGGCACATTCCTCCAATGCATTGTTGTTCTCAATATCAGAGCCCGCAAGTATCTGTGTATCCACAGATACTTGTGGGTTTGGGTTTTGATTTTCTTTTTCATTTTTTTTTCGTTAAGAGCTCCCTGCATTAGCTTTGTCGCGAACTCTAAATCTGAAATTAAAATAGCCATTTTTTGCTATTGTTAGATTTTTACGTAACATAGTCCAATATAAATTCATGTTCCAATTTTGGGCTGTCCTTTTTTCATTTCAATATATTAAAATTTCTTGCTTGAAAGTGGCAAATGTATGTTCTATACATTTTAATATTATATTAAAAAATGTGTATGTAAATATTTGAGAGAATGTTTGTAAACCCATTCTATCGATGAAAGTGAGGTTACGAATTTATTTTTCAATTTATGTATAGAAACAAATAGCACTTACCGTTTTCGGCACGCTCTGCGTCTTCCGTAGTTCAGAGAATATCAATTTGTTCACCAGTTTCGGGATTAAATAATGTAATTAATTTTGTTGACATCTTTCTGATTGAAATTTACCGCCTTTTCTTGCTGACGCGCTGATCGACCGCACTGACCTACGTAACTTGAATGGGCGAAGTTGGCGCAGCGCGGTCGTGAAGAGTGACGTCACTGATGACGTTTCAACTACGATCGCAGCGACCGCGGTCGTTATGTGGACCGGGTTTCGGGCGCTGCGAGCGTCACGGGCGATAAGTGGAACGCACCCCTATTATCTTTGGTCTTTTTATTTCCCCATGGAACACGATTCTTCGTTGTTTCGTGGTGGTAAAGAAAAATATCGAGCAACTTGGTGGAACATGTTTCCGTACTTCGATCCAGGAATAAGGGATGAAAAACATTTTTTTCCATTTCATTGTTTTATTTATTTATCGTTCCGTAGCTCGACGTATTCGCTCCATGATACAATGACGAATAAGTAATAAGATTATTCGTTGAAAGTTCAATCAAGTACGAATTCTTACGACGTGTATGGACGACCCTCAGTGTCTATCTTCGCATACGAATTCATCGTAATCGAGAACGGTGAAAGGATATTCGCCCTTTTGCGCTAGAGTGCATTGACCCTTGCTGCAAATCTAGAAAAAGAATCGTTCGTCGAATTAAAAATGATCGATTGTTCAAATATTTGTGTAAGATTCGTAATTTTATATTAATTTTTTATAAATTACATGTTTTTATAAATAATAGTTTTCAACGCAAATCGTTAAAACTGTACTGATTTTTCTTAAAATCGTAAACGTCGTTCATGATAATGTGGTGCAATTTACGTAATCTAAAAATATTGACCAAGACGAGAAGAACTTACGTCATGAAATCCACAGGGTGTTCCGTCGACAGCCGGCACTGTAAATTTACCAAAATATCTGCCATTCTCCTCCACAGCGCACAATAAATGGGTGCATACGTACGATCTCTGAAAATCGTTGAAAGCCTACAAATTGAAGGATGTTCGATTATCATACGAAATATACATCCGGTCATTGCGCACCCTCAAATAAACCGAGGAGTCGTTAAATAAACCCGTCGCTCACCTTGCACGTTCCCGCATATCCCAACGCTTTACATTGAAAACCTGGGCTTAGTTCTTGCTGTTGCATAGCACTCAGATGCCCCGGACCGGCCGCAACGTATTGCAAACAGATCACAGCCAACACCGCAATTAAGCCGACGACGAACGAGGACGAGTTGCGAGTCATTGTGGTTGACTTTTCGATCCGATGAAAGAAAAAATAGCTCAATATCGCAGTCTTATTGTGAGAATGAAGAGATCGTTATTGCCGATGAGACTCACCTTAGCGAATTGTATCTTGTCGAGGATTCGATGAGATTTTATAGTCTTTTAAAGCTTCATGAATAGTCAATTAGCGAGATATTTTTAAAACTAAGCGGCGAGTAACCCGAGTTTTTATCTCTTTAAAAAATGTGAATCGTATCGTACCAGTATACTACGCTGTTCCCTAAAATATTTCGGCATCAAACTTAAATAGTGGAACAATGGGCTAGTATTCCGTTTACACAAATGCCTCGAAGTGATGGAAATTGACGTATGTTTTTACCATTTAAGTTTTATTCCAAATTTCATAGAACACGTACAATATGTTCAATTTGTAAACAACGTATTCCACCACGTGTTCCACCCATGCGCGGATATAAAGTTGTTGGAATAACAATAACGTCAAAGCTCTAAGAGAAAAACTGGAACGATACTTGAGTTAATAAACTGTATCGTGCCAACTTAAGGTAGTTCTTTCGTTTAATCGTTCTTTGAGGATTTCGTTGAAAAATTGGACAAGCCTTCTATGATATGATCTACACACGTGTGCTAAATTTGAAGTGGTTTGACCTCGTAGTTATCGAAATATTTATTGTTAAAAATCAGAATTTTCGGCGCTCTCCCATAAGAGTAGGTACGTGTTAATTATTACAATTTTCAATCCTAAATATCTCGAGTTTGAGATGGTGAAACTTGTTGAAATTTTGCATGTCACTTTATAATACTTCAAAGAAGCTTTCCGTAATTTTTTTTTTAATCTTAAAAAACTATTTTTCATGTTTTACAAACGTACGTAGCGAGTATAGGTCATCTTGGATGACCTTGAATTTGTAGTATGTTGTTCTTGAATGAATTTTCAGCAACTTTTCTTAATAAACTTAAGCTTAAGAATCATATGGTACGGAGATAAACTAAGAAAAAAACTTGATTTGACTGTACCGATAGAATGTAGGCTAGGCGCGATAGATAAATACACATAGTCATAATACGCTCGGCGTATGAAAGGTTGGATTTGCAAGATTAAGGCTTTTCACATTTATGGGCGACTACTGTTCTGTTGCATCTACTATGCCTTAGAATTTTGAAGACATGAATACAAAAATATCGCAAGAAATAGAATTTCGCAAATTCTTTAAAAAAATCGCACATATCTTTACGCAAAATTAAAAGACCATATGGTAAATAACCGGCTGATTATGAGTAGGGAAAAATGGACAAAAATATGACACATTTGCGCAAATTACTCGAACATTTAGACGAATCTTTTTAGAAGAAATCGACACTTCGGCTCTTTTTTTCATTGCCAAAGCAACGATTTGTCATTACGTCCGTAGGTGCCATTCTGCGTTATAGCCGATCACAAGGCATCGAGTATCGTAATCACGATCCGAGGATCATTGTCGTTGCGTGACTTGATAACCGACATCGCAGCGGCTTCGGACTCGTTCGAACTAGAAGGTCTTCCTCCAGGCAGTATGGTGAGTACGCAGAGCGCGTTTCAATTTTAGCCTATTTTCTATCAACGACTCTTATTTTTTTCTATTAAGTAGTATTCCGATCCAAAGTTTGAATAATATTTTGATAAGACTATGTGGATAAAGAAATATTAAGAACGTTTCCTTATCTTTCAAGGCACACAGAGGTATGATAGTCGGTGCTAAAGTACTTCTCAGACAACGGGACCAATACAAGAGTTTGGAAAAAGCATTTATCGCTTATCCTCACTACAATTTAACGTTGACAGGTAACAGTTAGTTACTCTTCGACAAACGTCGACGAATAATTATGCGAACGAGACAAATAATTGAACTATCCGATGGGTATCTAGAAATGGCTAACGAAATAATTAAAATTTACCATTTATTCGAACAAATATCTAAAGACAAGACCCACTTCCGTTTTGCATTTTGTTTCTTTTCCAAAGGACATAGCCTTGGCGCGGGTCTTACCGTTTTACTCGCTCTGCTCATACGTCCTCGTTATCCGAATCTGAAGGTCTACGCTTTTTCGACACCAAGTGTATTTTGATTAATCGCAATTTTCTTATTTTAAATAAACAGTTTGACACAATTTTGATTTGAATTTTGATTCTTACAGCTGGACTACTAAGCAGAGAAGCGGCCAAGGTTACCGAGGATTTCGTATTTACCATCGGCCTCGGTGACGACTTGGTCATGAGACTCAGTGTCGACAGTATCGAAAATTTTCAAACTTCGCTCCTCATTACTCTTCAAGCTTGCCGTTTGCCAAAAGTATTCTTCTTTTTATCCATTCCCTGCATGGATCTTGATCCGGTCTTTTCGCCGGTATCGCCATTAACAACGTTCATTTATCATTCGTAGTACAGAGTCGTTTTAAACGGATTCGGTTACGCGTTATTCGGTGTACCCGATCGTGATCTCAACAGAACCTGGAGAAACGGCAACACCATCAATTCCATTCCCGGACAACTACCTCTACTCGCCGAATTGCCCGCGATGCGCCAGCCGGTATTTCTGTTCAATTATTATTTAATAAACATTGACGGCGATCGGTCGCTTTATTTTATATGATATTATTACATTTGAATTAAAACACGTTTTTAGGAAACTATGATCCTTGAGAGGGACGTTACGCGAAGACGATATTCGAAAGTAAGACTGTACAACGCCGGACGTATACTTCACCTCGCCAGATGCAAACCGTCCCAAACGGACAAGGGGTACGGACGAGCTTTGAACTTTATCTTTTTTTTTACTCGACCGTTAGAAAGAACAAAATTAAAAAATCATAATTTTTGCCAATCAGTAAAAAGCCGAGCAAGAGGGATAGACGAGATGCGATGGGCTCAGGCTGAAGACTTTATGGAGCTTTCGGTGATGCCGCGTATGTTGCTTGATCATCTACCGGAGAATCTCGAACTGGCATTGGCAATTTTGATTCGACAACACGAAGATCTTCCGGTGTATATCGATTCGGCGTAATCTCTCCGCATCGCTATAATTTTTGTTTTATTTTATCAATGTATTCTACATTTATTATCGGATCGAATCAACTCGAGGGAAGAATCTCTCTATTCGTTATTCCAGACGACCAATTATTTATGTGAATATTGTTAGACCTGTAGTTAAGCATACAACGCAATAAGAATGATATAAAATACAATTTTTTTATGTATTCACGACCGGACAAAGTCCTTTTTTATTTAACGATATAGGGGAATTGTGCTCAAGATGACATACTTTTTGTCTGGAGGCAAATATTTGATTATTGAAAGGAGATAAAAAATAAATCTCAGGGTACACATTAAAAACGTTTATTTACGAACACATAAAATGATTTTGACGCTAAAGAAAATGATAGAATAGAAATAAAATAACAAAAACACCAATCATCTCCAAGTGGGTAAGTTGACACACATCAGTCTAAGTTGACATACCTAATTATCGGTGCACAATTCACACTTGAACATTTTAGATCATGCTGCAACGCCACCACATAGAGTGTGGCACCATTGCTTACATAACTAGCAACATACCCAATGTTCTCCTGGCTTCGATCTCTGATATAGGCTCGCAATCATTTAATTTAGGGAAATCGCAATGTTTTTCTACAGTTTCTTCTTTTTCATTTAATTTAGTTAAAAGTACACTCAAAAGGGAAGGTACTTCAACATATGTATAACTGCAGGTGGGTATTGCATGGTTTCCTATTATACACATCTGCCGTAGTCTGTATTTGAACTGAAGAGCTGTTGGCTTGGGACAATCTCTACATATATTTGAAAAGCCATTTTCTAAGCTGTCTTGAGTTGCTCGGCCTGGAAAAAAGAAAAGAAACTTCTCTTCGTTTAAAAGACGATCTTGTAGCTGAATCATTGATTTCATGGTAAGTATTACATGAGTTTGAGATGGTTTCCATGAACCACATCCGACTTTCTTATTTTCGAAAACATGACATTTTAGTTTTAAAAGTTCTATTGTATCATTATATTTTTAAAGATTGTGAAAACTGAAAGCATGGCAGAGGTTTCTTCCGGTCATTATGTCAAACCATTCCCTACTTAATCTAAGAAACCAGGCTGTTCACTGTAAAAAATTATATGAAATTTACAAGACATTTCAGATACAAAAGGAATTGAATTTTACAAACTCAGTAGATGAAATTGAATTTGAGATACTTGTAACGTAAATTTAAAACAAGAACGTAAAGTTCTAACGTGCATATAGAATTTAATAGATGCAACAAGGATTTTCCAAGACGAGTTTGTAAATTTGTGGCAAATATATTGCAGTAACCGGTGTCTTGATTTGAAAATTACAACATTTGTATATTAATTTAACTATGAAAAACAGAGTATTGAAAATACAATACAAGTTTGAAACTTATTTATAGCTGTCTGAAAAATACAATACACGTGAACCTGAATTTTACGATACGTACAATTCGCGATCACAACATATTTATTTAAAACTGCGAAACAGGAATTGAAAAAGAAATTCATAAACGCTGATGAAAATCAGACCAAACGATGGAAAAATTATATGAAATTTACAAGACATTTAAAATACAAAAGGAAATGAATTTTACAAACTGAGTAGATGAAATTGAATTTGGGACACTTGTACGGTAAATTTAAAACAAGAACGTAAAGTTCTAACGTGCATATAGAATTTAATAGATGCAACAAGGAATTTCCAAGACGAGTTTGTAAATTTGTGGCAAATGTATTGCAGTAACCCGTGTCTTGATTTGAAAATTAGAACATTTGTATATTAATTTAACTATAAAAAACAGAGTATTGAAAATACAATACAAGTTTGAAACTTATTGACAGCTGCCTGAAAAATCCAATACATGTGAACCTGAATTTTACGATACGTACAATTCGTGATCACAACATATTTATTTAAAAATGCGAAACAGAAATTGAAAGGACAATCCACGGACGCTGAAGAAAAGTATGCATGAAATGTATGTGATATGTTCAGCATACGCCTCGTTTAAATAAATTTATACAAGTGAAGTACATGACAACAACTATAGTTGAATTCGTTAGAGAACGTAAATTCTTCTTATTTCTTTTTATTCTTTTCGTTTGCTTTTTATTTATTAAAAAAATCATACAGCTTTGAAAACAAAGTTTTAATCTACAAATTAAAAAAAAATCGTGTAATCGATTTGTCGTAGAATGGCAGTGCATATGTGCGGATGGTGACGCCTTGGTCGGACATCGGGTGGCCCATCGTCACAGTTGAGGAGGTGTCGGCCCTAAGCGCCTCTGGTGGACGTGCTTGAGTTTACTCGCATTGACACTGGAGGAGACTAGGGAGGTACCGACCTGTATCGACGGAGGTTTTCTGCAGTTTCCCTCCGTCCGTGGCAAATGCGATACAGGGAGATTAGGGGGCATGCGAAACGGCTGCAGCCGTGTGGTCGCAAATAAGAATTTCGGAGGATAGGTTGAATGGAATGGTTGTAATAGGTGTGTAAAAACCCGCGGAGGGTATACACGGTAAACTCCCACATAAATTTCAAATACATACGTGCAGTGATTTCACTACATTAAAATATCATTATTCAAGTATTCCATATGAATTATAAGATAAAGCTGCGGAAAAATTAGGTACACAAGTACGGACAATTCTCAATTTCTGAATTAAATTTAATACTCGGGTTCAGTGATTTTAAGGTAGGAGTAGCGACGCAGTCGTTATTAGATGAACTCTTGATTTTGAAATATATATAAGTTTATGTGATAAACTTTCATATGGCGGAAGGATTTAATACCTTACCGAAGATTATAACAAGAAATTTACGATCAAAAATCGAAAATATAACACGGCGACTTATGAGAAACCCATCCCGCCAACACTATGATTGCAGAATTCATCTCCTTATCGATTAGATATAGTTGATGTGAAAATTGCTACTCATAGATTATCTTATAAAGATTCCAATGTGGCCATAAAAATATAGGGTCACCAACTCATTCGAAGAGAATTTTTTAAATAATCTCGATGAAAACTGAGAAAATGACAGGAGATCGACCGCCATGAAGCGGCTCGGTACACTCGGCAACGTTGCGTGTAAGCATATACACGCGCATGCGAGCGTAGATCTGCCACGGACCAAGAATGCATACATATATATATATACTTTTCGTGTGCTCCCGGAATCTCTCTCCATATATATATATATATATATATATATATATATATATATATATATATATATATATATATATATATATATATATATATATATATATATATATATTGAAAAATGCAGTGCTGCCAGATCAACCTCTTTACCACACTACTTTCAAGAGCTTATATATATAGAGCTATCACAGCTGATTATAACCGAGTCAAATCAGCAATCGTTAAATATTTCTAATCATAAATTATTAAATATGATCTCGTATAAATTTATACGAGTACAGTTTCAATTGCCCTAAGATTTATTCAATACAGAAAACCTTTCTTCTAACCCTTTTTTATTTCGACGATTAATAAATAGTCATTTGACCATAGAGTGGCGCTACTCCTACCTTAAAACCATCTTCAAATAGTCCTGGTTCAAATTTAATATGCTGTATTTTCTTTCGTAGAGTTCGCAATGAAGCAAATGGAGCAGCGACTTCGATTATCTGATTATAACCATCAGATCCACATGCAAAATGTAAGTTTAATCCTTTTTCTATTGTTTCATCGGACCACTTGGAACCTCTTGTAATTCCGTTTGCAATTACTTTTTGTTGATCTGTATTGAGAACTCTATTGATTATTTCAGTATTTTCCGCGATATTTTTTTCTAAGTCATTAACTCTACTTTGTAGAATAGTTCTTTCCTTTTCAGCCATTTTTAGTTTTACTTTGAGTATTTTATATTCTTCTGGACTAGGTACACTGTTCGTAGACATTTGATTTGTGGCACATTGTGATGATATATTTGATTTTTCTTTTGGTATTCGATATTCTTCTAGACTAGATATACTCTGAGACAATATTTGGTTTGCTGCACATTCTGATGACGTTTGCCTATCTAGATTAGAATTTAATCTGCAATGCTTTTCTTCCGGCAATGTCTTTATATTAATGGGTTCTTTCATCACAACACACTGTGCAGTATGGACATATTTCTTATATGACCCAAAAGTTACAGATTTTCCTTTTTGAAAACAATAATTGTGTTCTTGCAATTCACTTGAATAACAATCTCTTTTGCATCTCTTTTTTTCTTGCGTCTCAACATTTTCTGGTTGAATTTCTGCAAGAGGTTTTCTTTTCATATAGGTTTTGCGCAATTACAAAACATATTCGGGATGGCACCTTTTTTAATAAATTTTTTATTGTCAACGCGGAATACCTCCGATGGATGGAAATGAACCTAAAAAATAAGAAGTACACGTTACAGAAAAATATCTATCCTACCAACTATCATTAATGTAACATCAATATGTTGGACAAAATCTTAGTCAACAAGTTACCTCACGCAGTACAGCCAATTTTGCAGGTTTCCAATTGGAAATTCCAACAGCAAATATCCATTTTTGTCTTACATCAGCAATATCCATCTTTATTGGAATTTGGGCATCTTGACGCACTGCACCTGGAAGGCATTTTATAATTGGCACAAACCCTGTTCAGATATCTGTAATGTCAAAATTCGTAAATTTATTTCATGTATACATGTACAATAAAGGGAAGGTATATATTTCCAGCATAATTCATCGCTTACAAAAACCTTACCAATTAGTTTTTTACGCACAAGGGTACTTTAATTTTTGGTGTTGTTTGAGGTCCTCTAACCTTAAAACTGTCAGTCAGTCAATGCCGTTCATGGCATACCCCCCCCCCCCCATGGCTTTAAAATGCACAGGGTTGCCTTCTGCCAATCAGAAGAGAGCGGGTCACGTGATGCAGTTTGCCACTCTCTTCCTGTGAGGCTCTCTAACCTGAGTATGTCATCTTAAGCACAATTCCCCTATACCAAAATCTGTAATTTTGTTTCCCCATCTTTCGCATCATACTTTCATCCTATTATCTTTGGTCTTTTTATTTCCCCATGGAACACGATTCTTCGTTGTTTCGCGGTGGTAAAGAAAAATATCGAGCAACTTGGCGGAACATGTTTCCGTACTTCGATCCAGAAATAAGGGATGAAAAACATTTTTTTCCATTTCATTGTTTTATTTATTTATCGTTCCGTAGCTCGACGTATTCGCTCCATGATACAATGACGAATAAGTAATAAGATTATTCGTTGAAAGTTCAATCAAGTACGAATTCTTACGACGTGTATGGACGACCCTCAGTGTCTATCTTCGCATATGAATTCATCGTAATCGAGAACGGTGAAAGGATATTCGCCCCTTTGCGCTAGAGTGCATTGACCCTTGCTGCAAATCTAGAAAAAGAATCGTTCGTCGAATTAAAAATGATCGATTGTTCAAATATTCGTGTAAGATTCGTAATTTTATATTAATTTTTTATAAATTACATGTTTTTATAAATAATAGTTTTCAACGCAAATCGTTAAAACTGTACTGATTTTTCTTAAAATCGTAAACGTCGTTCATGATAATGTGGTGCAATTTACGTAATCTAAAAATATTGACCAAGACGAGAAGAACTTACGTCATGAAATCCACAGGGTGTTCCGTCGACAGCCGGCACTGTAAATTTACCGAAATATCTGCCATTCTCCTCCACAGCGCACCATAAATGGGTGCATACGTACGATCTCTGAAAATCGTTGAAAGCCTACAAATTGAAGGATGTTCGATTATTATACGAAATATACATCCGGTCATTGCGCACCCTCAAATAAACCGAGGAGTCGTTAAATAAACCCGTCGCTCACCTTGCACCTTCCCGCATATCCCAACGCTTTACATTGAAAACCTGGGCTTAGTTCTTGCTGTTGCATAGCACTCAGATGCCCCGGACCGGCCGCAACGTATTGCAAACAGATCACAGCCAACACCGCAATTAAGCCGACGACGAACGAGGACGAGTTGCGAGTCATTGTGGTTGACTTTTCGATCCGATGAAAGAAAAAATAGCTCAATATCGCAGTCTTATTGTGAGAACAAAGGGATCGCTATTGGCAATGGGACTCACCTTAGCGAATTGTATCTTGACGAGGATTCGGCGAGATTTTATAGTCTTTTTAAGCTTTATGAATATTCAATTAGCTAGATATTATCAAAATTAAGCGGTGAGTAACGCGAGCTTTTATCTCTTTAAAGAATATTAATCGTATCGCACGAGTATACTACGCTGTTCGCTGAAATATTTCGGCACCAAACTTAAACAGTCGAACAATGAGCTGGCATTCCGTTTACACAAATGCCACGAAACAAATGGAAATTGACGTATGTTTTTACTACTTAAGTTTTAAGGTTGTTACACATTACGCGACACGGGTCGTCGAGTGACGTAGCGAGACGTAGGGACAGCGACCGATAATTTTATGCGTATGTTACCAGTTATAAAGTTTTGACCGACCGCCGCCGGTACGTCCCGCTCCGTTACGCGACGGCCCGTATCGCGTAATGTGTAACAACCTTCATTCCAAATTTCATAGAAAATGTACAATATGTTCAATTGTTGAACAACGTATTCCACCACGTGTCCCTCCCATACGCGGATATAAAGTTGTTGGAATAACAATAACGTCAAAGCTCTAAGAGAAAAACTGGAACGATACTTGAGTTAATAAACTGTATCGTGCCAACTTAAGGTAGTTCTTTCGTTTAATCGTTCTTTGAGGATTTCGTTGAAAAATTGGACAAGCCTTCTATGATATGATCTACACACGTGTGCCAAATTTGAAGAGGTTTGACCTCGTAGTTATCGAGATATTTATTGTTAAAAATCCGAATTTTCGGCGCTCTCCCATAAGAGTAGGTACGTGTTAATTATTACAATTTTCAATCCTAAATATCTCGACTTTGAGATGGTGAAACTTGTTGAAATTTTGCATGTCACTTTATAATACTTCAAAGAAGCTTTCCGTAATTTTTTTTTAATCTTAAAAAACTATTTTTCATGATTTACAAACGTACGTAGCGAGTATAGGTCATCTTGGATGACCTTGAATTTATAGTATGTTGTTCTTGAATGAATTTTCAGCAACTTTTCTTAATAAACTTAAGCTTAAGAATCATATGGTACGGAGATAAACTAAGAAAAAAACTTGATTTGACTGTACCGATAGAATGTAGGCTAGGCGCGATAGATAAATACACATAGTCATAATACGCTCGGCGTATGAAAGGTTGTGTATCGTACCCTTCGTACTGCGGTGCGACTTCCTTATTGTGAGTCAGCCCAGGTCGTAAATCTGGGTCCCGCGAATAATGGCGGACACAACAGTCGATGAGTCTCCACGACAAATTACTGTGGTGGAGATGGTTATGAAATGACTTGTATTTTAATTAACATATAACAATTTTATTTGTAGTTTATTCACACTGATTTGTATTATTAGTATGGTCGATGAGATTGAATTACACGCGATCGGAACGCCTACACCGCGCGGAGTCTATCACTTTACTCAGTGGTATGAGATTGTTGTTCTTCACGACAAGATTCGTGGCGCACTAACTATAATAAGACGAAGACATACGACGACTTATCTGTTTATCACTATGCGACTATCTTGTATTCGTTATTCTAACCTTTCGGTTGAAGAATGTGTAAAAAGACTGTGTACAGTTCGGAAGATTTTGAAAGACTGAATTGCAATTTGAGGAGAGCAGAAGAGCAAGACTCGAAGTGTCGGTAGTGGGAGGAGTGAACAAATTGGTGAAAATTTGTCTTGCTAAATTTGATTGGTCTCAAACTCTAAAGAAGGGATGACCACCCTTGCACCGCGAGGGAAAAACCCCTGAGTCCGCGGGTTCGCACATCGCGGCCGATGGGCAATTAACGCACATCTGCAAGGGAGCCATAACTTCCAAAAAACCCATTGACCGGAGTTTTTATGAAACCCTTCACTACGTGACAATTTTAAGTTTTGGTGGATTACTTTGACTATAATAAAAAATGTGCAGCACAGATTTTGCCTCAGTAAGAGTTCGGAAAATCCCACAATCGTGTCTGCTTCTCTGTCTCTCTCTTTTTTATGTGAACTTAGAAATATATTGTTTTATCGTTCCGCTGACGACGGAACATTCTCCCCCCTTGAGAGGGTACCGATCAAGTTAGATCTAAATAGTACAAAATCCTTAATCTAGATTATATGTCTGATAATGTTGAAGATGTCTCGATCGGCAACGGCGCAAGTTTTCTCACGTTCCTCTCGACTGTCCCCCTTGGTGTCTTCACGCTGACGACCCGTACCACTCCATCGGCGCCAGGGTGTGTCTTGACTACCCTGCCCATGAGCCATCTGAGTGGTGGCGTATTGTCTTCCTTCAGCAACACTATGGAGCCTTCTTGGATGCTGTGGGATCCGTGAGCCCATTTGTGGCGCATATTTAACTCGTTTAAATATTCCTTGTGCCACCGTGTCCAAAAATCCTGTTTCATTTTTTGGATGTGTTGCCACAGTGATAGCCGGTTGGACTTGACGTCCGCGAAATTTGGCTCCGGTAAACTCGTTAAACTATTGCCAATCAGGTAATGACCAGGGGATAAGACGGGAGGATCGTTTGGATCGGATGAGACAGTAGTGAGAGGACGGGAATTTAGGATCGCCTCGATTTTGGTGATAAATGTATACAATTGCTCAAAGGTGAGCAATTGATCGCCAACCACGCGTCTCATGTGGTGTTTAAATGATTTCACCGCAGCCTCCCAGATTCCACCGAAATTTGGGGACTGTGGTGGTATGAAATGCCATTTAATGCCAGTGTCGGTGCAGTATCCATATATCTCGTCTTGAACGTGTTTGGAGCGTAAATGTTCGACAATTTCGCGAATTTCGTTATTAGCTCCGAGAAAATTTGTCCCATTGTCTGAGTAAATGTTCTCGCACTTCCCTCGTCTTGCAATAAATCGTTTCAATGCTGCAAGAAATGCTTCAGTGGTCATGTCACTGACTAGCTCGAGGTGAACTGCCTTTACGACGAGACAAACAAAGACTGCAACGTATACCTTGACCCTGCCTCGGTTTCTTTCCTTTTTCTCCTTTATGTAGAATGGCCCGCAATAATCGATGCCGACGTTTAAGAATGGACGTGCTTCGGTGATCCGTACCCCAGGTAAATTGCCCATAATATATTCGGCTGATGGGGGTTTCGCCTTAGCGCACGTGACACATTTTCGAATCATTTTACGTACCTGATTGCGTCCATTAATAATCCAATATTTATGCCGAAGTGCATATAATGTTGTTTGCATTCCGGCGTGGTGATTTTTTTCATGTTCTTGTGTAATGAGAAGCTCCGTCACGTGATGAGATCGTGGAAGTATGATCGGATGCTTCTCTTCAAACGGACATTTGGCATTAATTAATCGGCCACCGACTCGAATTATGCCCGTTTCATCCAGAAAGGGCGTGAATGACACAAGTTTGCTTTTCGGGTTGACCTTGCCCTCTTCCTTTAAGTCTCTTACTTCCTGCGCGAATTCTGTGACTTGGACGAGCTGAATGATTTTTGTGCTCGCGGCTCTTAATTCGTCGCAGCTCAAAGGCCCTCTGTGAGTCCGTGGTGTTTTGAATCGAAGCATGTATGCAATGATCCTTTGTAATTTTTTAAACGATGAATATTGCGTCAACAAGTTGCTCTGCAATGGCGTTGTGAGACATTTGATCTTGCGTAATCCAGGCAGAACATCTTGTACCTGTATTTCTAACTGTGGCCATGACGATTCGTCCTGCATGAGCTAAGCTGGTCCAGTCTTCCATCCGCTATCTGCAATGAATGCTGCAGGAAGCTGGCCCCTCGAGATAGAGTCTGCTGGATTGTCTTGGGCACGCACATGTCTCCAGTCGCTCGCATGTGTATTATTCTGGATATAGGACACGCGATTAGCCATAAATGTCAAAAGTTTGTAAGACGGCGTATTTATCCAGTTTAATACCGCCGTATTGTCACACCAAAATGTGGTTTTTTCTATCATGATATTGAGCGCTTGACGGACGGTCGTATAAAGTTTTGCCAGCAGCGCAGCCCCACATAATTCGAGCTTGGGAATCGTCATTGGCGGAATATCCTCGATTTGTTGTTCTGCTGTTTCGGTGCAGACGCTGACCTTCTTGTTGAGAGGTGCAATGCGTGATTTTGCACATAGCAATGTAGTTGTCACATTTTTGTACCGGTCGGTGGCTCTGATATAAATACAGGCTCCGTATGCCTTCTCACTCGCGTCACAAAATCCATGCAGCTGAATGCTTGGTGCATTAGCTGGCATTATTTTTCTGTGGTAAGTGAGATTATGAAGGAGATTTAGTTGGGATGCGTATGTGCACCATTGTGCGTGTAATTCGTGTGGAATTGATTCATCCCAATCGAGTTTCTCCTTCCATAACTGTTGCATAATAAGCTTGGCGTGTGTTACGACTGGACCGAGCAATCCGAGTGGGTCGAAGATTCTGGCGATGTGCGACAGTATATTGCGTTTCGTTACCCTCTCGGTTTGAACAATCGGACTGACTGTGTAAGTTATTGCGTCTTGCTCAGAGTTCCAGTGCACGCCCAATGTTTTGATGGTAGGTTCTTCCCGTGATTGCAATTTTAGATTAATGCTGCTGGGTGGAAGACCTTGAAGGAGACGCGGATCATTCGATGCCTACTGCCTTAGATTAAGACCCCCTTTTTTGAGAAGTTCGCTGACTTCTTCTCGAATTCGAAAGGCTTCCTCGAAGGTTGCGGCTCCAGTCAACAGGTCATCGACGTAGAGATCGCGTTGTAATATTGCGGATGCGATGGGATGAGTTTCCCTTTCGTCTTCCGCCAATTGTTTAATGCATCGAATGGCCAGAAAAGGAGCCGGAGCGAGGCCGAACGTGACTGTGGTCAGTTCATAAGTTGCAATGACGCCGTCCTCTTCTCGCCATAGGATTTTTTGAAATTTGCGGTCCTCCTTGCGGGCCCTGAATTGTCTATACATTTTCTCTATGTCTCCTGTAAGTACGAATTGATGCTTCCGAAATCTTAGCAGGAGAGAAAAAATGTCGTCTTGTATGGTAGGCCCAACCATTAAGGTGTCATTGAGAGACACGCCTGTGCTGGATCGAGCGGAACCATCGAATACAACTCTAACCTTGGTGGTCGAGCTGCACTCCTTTATTACTGCGTGGTGTGGCAGGTAGAATCCCTTCCCGTCTGCCGTATGATCAGATACCTTGGTCATGTGTCCCAAAGTTATGTATTCCCGTAGGACTGCGTAATATTGTTGTTTGAGTTCGAGATTTTTGTTTAATTTTTTCTCGAGACCCATGAGGCGCTTGAGAGCCATTGCTCGAGACTCCCCCAGCTGGTCTTCTTTGCCGTTAAATGGTAAGGCGACTGTGTAACGCCCTTGTGTGTCACGTTCTACGTGTGCTTGAAAATGCGCTTCGCAGCTTGATTCTTGTAGCGACCGAGGATGAGCCGTGGGAATTTGCTCGATTTCCCAAAATCGGTTCATAATTCCTTCGAGTCGGGTGACGTGACATTGTCGTTTGTAAGTCGACAGATTGTCCTTTGGGATGGCGCCACCAATGATCCACCCTAAACGCGTTTTTTGTAGAATTAAATCTGGTCCAGTTGATGGGGACAGATTTATTTGACCCACGCAGTAGGTCGATAATGTACTTCCCGATCCGATTAGCATGTCGATTTCCGCTGGTCGGTCGAACTCAGGATCGGCAAGTTTTATGTTCCGAGGTATGTTTATCGTATTTCGCGACAATCTTTCGTCCGGTACGAGGCCCGCGATATTGTTTACTGTCAGAAACTGCAAATTTTTGTAAAAATTCGAGACTCTTGATTTGATGGTAGTAGCGACGAGATGATTGGAGGCGGTCGTTGTCTGGTTCATCGCTCCTATTTGAATTGTGTAACTTGATTTAGGTAATTCTAAAGTAGATGCCAGTTTGTCTGTCATAAAATTTGCATTTGAGCAGGTATCGAGTAGGACTCGACACGGTCGAAATTTGCCTGAACTGTCGCGAACGTTTATTTTCGCCGTAATGAGTAACTCACGCGTCGGCGCACTCGCTATTAAGCTAGTGCATGCGGAGTTTATCGGCGAATGTGCCTTGACTTCTAGTCAGGCTTGACTTGGGGTCGCGACGGTTGCGTCCGACTCCCCCGTTGACGCTGGTTTCGAATCGGAGTAGTGTACCAGCGAATTGTGCTTCCCGTTGCACGTCTTGCAAGTGTACCGGGAATTGCATTGCTTTGTCGTGTGACCTGGTCGCAGACAATTTACACACAGTCGCGCCTTTAATATCGTTTGATACCTCTCCTTTGCGGGAAGTTTCTTGAATTCCTCGCATTGATATAACCCATGAGGATTTTTGCAGATGATGCATTCGTTACTGATGGTGGTCGCGAAACTCTTGATCGGCTTCTGCCCCTTTTCATTAGTGCGCAACCTTGATGCCTTGCCTTGACTCATTTCCTTGGTAGGAGTGTAAGAAGCCGTTTCATCGACCGAATTCGCGGTTTGATCGAGAAATTCGAAAAACTCCTCGAAGGTGGGTATTTCCGTACGCTTTTGTGACCGTAGCCACTCTCGACGGGTAGTCTTATCGATTTTGTCCATGGTCAGGTATACGATCAGTGTGCCCCATTGATCAACGGGCTCTCCGAGTGTTTTGAGCCCCGATATATGATATCGTATTTTCTTGATCAAGTCTCTTAATTCTAGCGGCGATTCTCGTCGTAATTCTGGCGCTTTGATCATTCCTGCTACATGATTCCAAGCGATCCTATTTTTTCGCTCAAATGTTGCCCTTAAAACTTCCCAGGCCGGTGTATAATTTTCGTCGGTAACCTCGAAACGCGATATAACTCGTTCTGCTTTCCCACTCAGGCATGACTGCAAATATTGTAATTTTTGGTTGTTTGCAAGGTCATTCCGTTGACCGATCAAACTTTTGAACTTGCTTTGGAAGTTCATCCATTCTTCCCATTTGCCATCGAATCGCGGAAGCTTTTGTTCTGGCAGACGCGCGTTTATGGTCGGCGTTACGAACGGATTTGGCGAATCGCGAGTAGACACGCTCATGTTCGGAGTATTGTTTAACGTATTCGAGAATTCCCTTTCGAGTTTCGTTGCGATGGCAAGCAATTGGATATATTCTTCTTCCATTTGTGCTGATACTTGATAGTGATCTGTCGCTGCATCTAATTCTTGGAGATCACTCGTGATGTTAGGCATCTCGGCGAAATGAGTTTCAATCCGCGTTCTGGCAATTTTTAAATAGTCTATGTTGGCATTGACATCTGTTGCGTCGAATGCCTCTACGATTTTTCGGAAGGACGTCAGTTGCCCCTTTATTGCGCCACGTTTGCGAGTCAATCTCTCCCTTCTTTTATGGGTTTCGATTTCGACTGACATTTTAAATTATATTTCCGATTTCACGACGCGAATGATATGTAGGAAAGGAGAATATTGTATTTGGCAATAATTATAATTTACGAGCTTACCACTTGTCGGTCTTCGTCGGTGCTGGCTGTCGTGTTCAATGATGGTTGGATGATGCCTGCCTCGTTGGATTTTGTTTCGAAAGTCTATTCACTTTTGTTGCACTTATTAACGCACTGTATTTCGGATCAATCCGGCTCGAAGGACCAAAATTTGTATCGTACCCTTCGTACTGCGGTGCGACTTCCTTATTGTGAGTCAGCCCAGGTCGTAAATCTGGGCCCCGCGAATAATGGCGGACACAACAGTCGATGAGTCTCCACGACAAATTACTGTGGTGGAGATGGTTATGAAATGACTTGTATTTTAATTAACATATAACAATTTTATTTGTAGTTTATTCACACTGATTTGTATTATTAGTATGGTCGATGAGATTGAATTACGCGCGATCGGAACGCCTACACCGCGCGGAGTCTATCACTTTACTCAGTGGTATGAGATTGTTGTTCTTCACGACAAGATTCGTGGCGCACTAACTATAATAAGACGAAGACATACGACGACTTGTCTGTTTATCACTATGCGGCTATCTTGTATTCGTTATTCTAACCTTTCGGTTGAAGAATGTGTAAAAAGACTGTGTACAGTTCGGAAGATTTTGAAAGACTGAATTGCAATTTGAGGAGAGCAGAAGAGCAAGACTCGAAGTGTCGGTAGTGGGAGGAGTGAACAAATTGGTGAAAATTTGTCTTGCTAAATTTGATTGGTCTCAAACTCTAAAGAAGGGATGACCACCCTTGCACCGCGAGGGAAAAACCCCTGAGTCCGCGGGTTCGCACATCGCGGCCGATGGGCAATTAACGCACATCTGCAAGGGAGCCATAACTTCCAAAAAACCCATTGACCGGAGTTTTTATGAAACCCTTCACTACGTGACAATTTTAAGTTTTGGTGGATTACTTTGACTATAATAAAAAATGTGCAGCACAGATTTTGCCTCAGTAAGAGTTCGGAAAATCCCACAATCGTGTCTGCTTCTCTGTCTCTCTCTTTTTTATGTGAACTTAGAAATATATTGTTTTATCGTTCCGCTGACGACGGAACAGGTTGGATTTGCAAGATTAAGGCTTTTCACATTTATGGGCGACTACTGTCCTGTTGCATCTACTATGCCTTAGAATTTTGAAGACATGAATACAAAAATATCGCAAGAAATAGAATTTCGCAAATTCTTTTAAAAAATCGCACATATCTCTATCTATCATAGAAGAATCTGTCTATTCGTTATTCCAGACGACCAATTATTTATGTGAATATTGTTAGACCTGTAGTTAAGCATACAACGCAATAAGAATGATATAAAATACAATTTTTTTATGTATTCACGACCGGACAAAGTCCTTTTTTATTTAACGATATAGGGGAATTGTGCTCAAGATGACATACTTTTTGTCTGGAGGCAAATATTTGATTATTGAAAGGAGATAAAAAATAAATCTCAGGGTACACATTAAAAACGTTTATTTACGAACACATAAAATGATTTTGATGCTAAAGAAAATGATAGAATAGAAATAAAATAACAAAAACACCAATCATCTCCAAGTGGGTAAGTTGACACACATCAGTCTAAGTTGACATACCTAATTATCGGTGCACAATTCACACTTGAACATTTTAGATCATGCTGCAACGCCACCACATAGAGTGTGGCACCATTGCTTACATAACTAGCAACATACCCAATGTTCTCCTGGCTTCGATCTCTGATATAGGCTCGCAATCATTTAATTTAGGGAAATCGCAATGTTTTTCTACAGTTTCTTCTTTTTCATTTAATTTAGTTAAAAGTACACTCAAAAGGGAAGGTACTTCAACATATGTATAACTGCAGGTGGGTATTGCATGGTTTCCTATTATACACATCTGCCGTAGTCTGTATTTGAACTGAAGAGCTGTTGGCTTGGGACAATCTCTACATATATTTGAAAAGCCATTTTCTAAGCTGTCTTGAGTTGCTCGGCCTGGAAAAAAGAAAAGAAACTTCTCTTCGTTTAAAAGACGATCTTGTAGCTGAATTATTGATTTCATGGTAAGTATTACATGAGTTTGAGATGGTTTCCATGAACCACATCCGACTTTCATATTTTCGAAAACATGACATTTTAGTTTTAAAAGTTCTATTGTATCATTATATTTTTAAAGATTGTGAAAACTGAAAGCATGGCAGAGGTTTCTTCCGGTCATTATGTCAAACCATTCCCTACTTAATCTAAGAAACCAGGCTGTTGTTTCCATTTGAGGATGTCCGTCACCTTTTTGGACTAGAAATGTTAACGCCGATGCAGTGGCATGATTTATAACTCTAGTAGAATTTGTGACTTTCATTTTACCGAAATGGTTTGATCGTAATACTGTTGTGCTTAATTTAGGCGCAAGTTTCAGCTCCATGCAATTTTGGGACTGATATGAATCTAACCATTCGACGTGGCTCATATCAACAACATTACTAGGTAAATCGTACATTTCTACAACATATCCTGTGGCAAGTAAATAATTTGATTTTCCATAGCCATTTCTTTCAAATTTTTAAAAACATGAACCGGATCTGGAATTAACTGTAGCATGACCTCTGGATCACAAGGATGTCTTATAGTGTACACCATGTTTACCTTTGTAACATTAAACCCTAATTTTGTGAGCAATCCTCTATTTCCCATATCACAGACCAACACAATTACTGTCAAACCTACATGATAACATTTTTGAAGTATTCCTAAAATAACCTCTTTAATTGCATCATTTGCTGAATAAGATGGAGTAAAGTGATAAGCCACATACTGCTTCCAGTGAAAGCCCGGTCCAAACAATTGGAAAAGTATAGCTTTACATGCTAATTTATGCGTATGACCAGGCAATGTCACATTTCCAATATATGCCTTCCTACTTGTATCAAAATCGATTTGCGCTTTAATCGCCATTTAATCAAATACTAGTCCACAGATTTTCCATGTAGGTGGAATATGAGGAACAATCGATTGTAGGTATTTAAAACCATCTTCAAATACTCCTGGTTCAAATTTAATATGCTGTATTTTCTTTCGTAGAGTTCGCAATGAAGGAAATGAAGCAACGACTTCGATTATCTGATTATAGCCATGCGATCCACATGCAAAATGTAAGTTTAATCCTTTTTCTATTGTTTCATCGGACCACTTGGAACCTCTTGTAACTCCGTTTGCAATTACTTTTTGTTGATCTGTATTGAGAACTCTATTGATTATTTCAGCATTTTCCGCGATATTTTTTACTAAGTCATTAACTCTACTTTGTAGAATAGTTCTTTCCTTTTCAGCCATTTTTAGTTTTACTTTGAGTATTTTATATTCTTCTGGACTAGGTACACTGTTCGTAGACATTTGATTTGTGGCACATTGTGATGATATATTTGATTTTTCTTTTGGTATTCGATATTCTTCTAGACTAGATATACTCTGAGACAATATTTGGTTTGCTGCACATTCTGATGGCGTTTGCCTATCTACATTAGAATTTAATCTGCAATGCTTTTCTTCCGGCAATGTCTTTATATTAATGGGTTCTTTCATCACAACACACTGTGCAGTATGGACATATTTCTTATATGACCCAAAAGTTACAGATTTTCCTTTTTGAAAACAATAATTGTGTTCTTGCAATTCACTTGAATAACAATCTCTTTTGCATCTCTTTTTTTCTTGCGTCTCAACATTTTCTGGTTGAATTTCTGCAAGAGGTTTTCTTTTCATAGGTTTTGCGCAATTACAAAACATATTCGGGATGGCACCTTTTTAATAAATTTTTTATTGTCAACGCGGAATACCTCCGATGGATGGAAATGAACCTAAAAAATAAGAAGTACACGTTACAGAAAAATATCTATCCTACCAACTATCATTAATGTAACATCAATATGTTGGACAAAATCTTAGTCAATAAGTTACCTCACGCAGTACAGCCGATTTTGCAAGTTTCCAATTGGAAATTCCAACAGCAAATATCCATTTTTGTCTTACATCAGCAATATCCATCTTTATTGGAATTTGGGCATCTTGACGCACTGCACCTGGAAGGCATTTTATAATTGGCACAAACCCTGTTCAGATATCTGGAATGTCAAAATTCGTAAATTTATTTCATGTATACATGTACAATAAAGGGAAGGTATACAGGGTGAATCATAATGGTTGGACAACACTTTTTGATGGTATTTACCATGCGTCGTAAATTACCGACTACCTACAACTGGATTGCTTGACCGCTCCAGAGATGGCAGCTGCTTAGTGACAGGCAACTACATTCATGCATCTTCGCGCTTTCGATGACATTTGGTATGCTTGTAGAATGGATAAAAATACAAGATATGAAAAAACTTCAAATTGCAACAACATGTATTTTTTCGCGTACTATACACTGGATATCAGAATGGTGCAGATAGCAACAAATCTCTTATTATTTATTGCAAATTTGTAATTTTTTCATACGTATCTCCGAGAGTTTTTAACTGATTGGGATGCAAATTAACATAAAAGTAGAGGATGAAAAAATAAAGTTGACGGGTTTGTTATTTTTTCGATATCTCATAATTAAGGGGTTGAAACTGCCCCTCGATTTTTTAGTCGATTGCATCGTATGATCGGGTAGCCTTTTGCCATTCCGGGTTAAATTTACGTTAATATAAGTTCGTTTGAATACAGGAATACATATTTGTAAATTCCACTCACCCCCTCTCCCAACCATCCCCCTCGCGAACGTTCGAAGTTCTTACCACGTGGCATGGACGAAAATTTGTAAATATAAAAATGGGATGAAATGAAAATGCAATGAGTCGAAATAGTCTGTACAAATTAATCCGATCATACGATACAATTGACTAAAAAATCGAGGGGCAGTTTCAACCCCTTAATTATGAGATAGCGAAAAAATAACAAACCCGTCAACTTTATTTTTTCGTTCTACCTTTATGTTAATTTGCATCCCAATCGGTTAAAACTCTCGGAGATACGTATGAAAAAATTACAAATTTGCAATAAACAATAAGAGATTTGTTGCTATCTGCACCATTCTGATATCCAGTGTATAGTACGCGAAAAAATAAACGTTGTTGCAATTTGAAGTTTTTTCATATCTTGTATTTTTATCCATTCTACAAGCATACCAAATGTCATCGAAATCTCGCGAAGATGCATGAATGTAGTTGCCTGTCACTAAGCAGCTGCCATCTCTGGAGCGGTCAAGCAATCCAGTTGTAGGTAGTCGGTAATTTACGACGCATGGTAAATACCATCAAAAAGTGGTGTCCACCCATTATGATTCACCCTGTATATTTCCATCATAATTCATCGCTTACAAAAACCTTACCAATTAGTTTTTTACGCACAAGGGTACTTTAATTTTTGGTGTTGTTTGAGGTCCTCTAACCTTAAAACTGTCAGTCAGTCAATGCCGTTCATGGCATACCCCCCACCATGGCTTTAAAATGCACTGGGTTGCCTTCTGACAATCAGAAGAGAGCGGGTCACGTGATGCAGTTTGCCACTCTCTTCCTGTGAGGCTCTCTAACCTGAGTATGTCATCTTAAGCACAATTCCCCTATAGGGGAATTGTGCTCAAGATGACATACTTTTTGTTTGGAGGCAAATATTTGATTATTGAAAGGAGATAAAAAATTAATCTGAGGGTACACATTAAAAACGTTTATTTACGAACACATAAAATGATTTTGACGCTAAAGAAAATGATAGAATAGAAATAAAATAACAAAAACACCAATCATCTCCAAGTGGGTAAGTTGACACACATCAGTCTAAGTTGACATACCTAATTATCGGTGCACAATTCACACTTGAACATTTTGGATCTTGCTGCAACGCCACCACATAGAGTGTGGCACCATTGCTTACACAACTAGCAACATACCCAATATCTCCTGGCTTCGATTTGCTATATAATTCGTTGCAATAAAGGCATCCCGCATCGGAATCATCATTATCAATAGCGTTTTGAGGAAAATCTTTCGCAGGTCTAGCATCTGAGTCTAAACGTAAATAAAATATCATTTTTAAGTATTCTCACACGTCGAGAACTTGAGGGTAAGATGACATACTATGTTATCTTAAGTCGACGGTTGATATGTCATCTTACCCCACGTGGTAGACAATATTTATCGCCTTTTGCGACTTAAAACTTTGAGGTTGCTTAAATAATTCTCCGATATTCATAGTCCATATTAATCACAGTTCATAACAAAGTAATCAATACAACAAAAAACGTACCTGATACAAATTTATCGCCAGAAATACTTTCAACACAAAAATATTTTTGAGTGACGAAATCAAAACATTGCACACCATGTCCAAACAAAGCAAGCGAGCGGTCACTGAAGTTTTGAGTGGTGACACCATCTGTGAGTCGACATGTAAACGTCGTCTAGGAACTTGTGGTACGTATAGTTTAACAGATAGAAGCCCTGTGTCATCTTACCTGAGTATGTCATCTTAAGCACAATTCCCCTACCAAAATCTGTAATTTTGTTTCCCCATCTTTCGCATCATACTTTCATCCTAGGGTGCGTTCCACTTATCGCCCGTAACGCCCGCGCCCGCGCCCGCCAAATTCTCGTTCCACTAGCTGCTGGCGCCACGGGCGATGATTTTATGTGGAACGCAACCGTGGTCGCGGTGATCACAAACGTGCGGCCATTTTGGTTTAAGCATTAAATTTATTACCACCAAAATTCAAATCAACAAAATTATCAACAACATGGATGAACGTGAGATCGTAAGTGCGATTTTAATAAAACGGAGAATAGCCGATGAATCCGAGAGCTCATCAAGTTCAGACGAGATGTGCAATGTTTCGATGGAGAGAGGAAAACGGCAATTACGTCCAAGAATTGTAGGTTACGACAACGTAACTATTACCTACACAGATAAGGAGTTTAAGAGTCATTTCAGGTTGGTATTTTTTAGATTTATGTTAATTAGATCGCAAGCTAACTACTTTCAATTAATAAGTCAATTGTTTACAGAATGTCAAGGGTTACGTTCAGATACTTGCACCAACTGATAAAAGCAGATTTACTCCGAAAAATCAAGGGATGCCCTACCATCCCATCCCAGACGCAGCTAATGATAGCTCTATGGAAAATGGCAACCACCGATTCATACAGGTAATGATTTACTATTAGATTATCTCAGTTCCTTGACTTCGTCAGAAAAAAAAATATTTTCTATGGATTAGACAGTGTGTAAGAATTTTCACCATGGAATCATTTATAATTTACGTTTATATTTTTCAAATATGATATGTACAGATCAGTCTGTGATCGGTTTAATGTTGGAAAAGCCACTGCAGTTCGAGCAATACGAAGAGTAACACGTATGTTATTTAAGCGAGTCTCTCAATTCATAAAATGGCCTATTGGAGATCGCACTCGAGCAGTGATGGTAGGGTTTGAAGAGAGCAGTGGCTTTCCAAAAGTAATCGGAGCAATTGACGGTACGCATATTCAAATCAATGCTCCCAAAGAAGATCAAGTATCTTACATAAATCGAAAAGGATACCATTCGATTCAGTTGCAGGTAATTATTTATAGAATTCATATAACTGTCAAATCTTACTTATATCTTTTTTTATTTTATGCTGTGTGATTCATGCATATTTCTGTTTACAGCTGGTATGCGATCACAAATGTGTAATAACACGTTGTTACACTGGCCATCCTGGTTCGGTGCATGATCAAAGAATCTTTCGTTTATCTGAAGTTTCACAGTTCTTGGATGATGACGAGAGGTTCCCATCTAACAGTCACCTCGTAGGAGATGCTGCGTATGAGTTGCACGAACGTCTTCTAACGCCCTTTCGAGATAATGGATACCTCACTCGGAAGCAGGAGCTCTTTAATCACCGACAGTCATCAGCCAGGGTAACAGTCGAAAGATGTATTGGCTTGTTGAAAGGACGAATGCGAAGTTTGTTACATTGCTTGCCAATGACCAGAGTGAAATTAATGGCCGAATATATTGTGGCTTGCTGCGTTATCCACAACATTTGCATGCTGCAAAAAGATGAGGTGGTTCTTATAACGATGCCTCAAAATGTGGACGAACATCTAGAAAATCATGCTGTTTTTCATCCACTGAGGCGAAATTCTGCCACACAAAAAAGAAATATGATTATGGAAACCCTTCAATTAATTAAATTTTGTAATATTTTTTAAAATGTATGAATTTTTCATGTTCCTGAATTCGCATTAGTTATTTGTTTACAGTGCCCGCGATTAATTATTCTCATTCAATTTAAAAATTCTTTAATATTTCTCCAACATAGCGGATATTACGTACAAACAGTAAGTACAATTATTCTATGTAAATCTAGTGATACGAAATATTATAATCGCACAACCCAAAATGTTTGCGTTCCTGAGTAATAATGATTTCTGATGCATGTAAATTGTATTTTTTCATCTATTTTTCTTACGATCTTATTTATGACCCAGCGAGAACGATTAAAAGATTGTTCATTGTACATGGCTAGATGTTGATATTTCAATTTTCAATTATAGTTCTATATCCACTATAATTACTAGATATAAATAAAACACTATTATTTAAATGATATGAAATGCCAATGAATTTTTCCTTGCCACTATTTATTTTTTCATCTACATTACTGAAACGTATACATTTCTCGAGCTACACATCTCCTTTGCTACCTTCCCACTATTCCATATACAAAACTTACCAAAGGCGGCTAATAGGAAATCAATGAGGAAAATGAAATTAAAAAAAAATAATCGTTTACATCAGTAACGCCGTAATTGGGTTGTATCATAAACAAAAACGTTTTTTTAATTATTTTCACAATATTTAGCATTAATAATTAATATTCAGAGAAATTTTTTTTTAAATCCGTTCATATTAACACCAGAAATCAGCGTTAAAAATTCGAATTTTTATGGCCTCAGTGAAACGCGCCGCTATTGGTCATGGCGCGCGTGACGTCATAATGCGCGTCTCGTTACCCGGGCTTGCTGGGGCTTGCTACCTGATCGCGTTTAACGGGGTTCGACATATTCGGAAGGGCCTATCCGACCTTTTTTGCTTCAAATTAAGATATCTACAAAACTATTCAACATTTTTCGACGATTTTTTTCTACTTTTGTTCAGAAATACTATATTAATAATTCTATATGTGGTTTTAGAAGATATCAAATTAGAAAAGTTTTGGGACCAATTCAAACTCGAAAACCATTGGTTCGAAAAATGCTCATTTTCAATGTACCTTTCCTCAGGAACCATACGGTGGATTTTCACCATTTTTGTTGTGGGTATATATCGACGCTGCTTACGAAAAGTAGCACGATTCAAATTTCTTACGAAAACTAACACGTTTCTAATTTCACCGCGAAAACCAACACGTTTCGATATTCGACGCGAAAACTAGCATGTTTCGGCTCTCACCGCGAAAACTAGCATGATTCGGCTTCTGCCACGATAACTGGTATGTCCGAAATATGCTAGTTTTCGTGGCAAAAGCCGAAACATGCTAGTTTTCGCGGCAAATATAGAAACGTGCTAGTTTTCGTGTCAAAAGTCGAAACATGCTAGTTTTTGCGCTGATATCAGACGTGCTTCTCTTCGTAAGAAATCTGAAACATGCTAGTTTTCGTAAGCAGCGTCGATATTAAAGTGTTATAAACATTGTATCGAGCCATTTTTTCGATATTTTGTTTCAAAATTTTTTCATGTCGTTTTGAAATTTAGAAAAAATTTCGACCACGTTTTTTTACCTTCATATTTTTTTTTCTCGGGTCTGAATCGTTTTTTCGAAAAAAATCGCACATAATTCTCCATGTCGTCTTTAAGATCGAAATGATCTTGACAACAAAAAAAGTTCGTTTTGGATGGCGCGTCTGGACGTCGAGCCACACTAAATCAAGTTTTTTTTTTCTTTCGTCGTTTGGCACACGAAAAAATATTTTGTTTGGTGTGCTTTTCGTTGTATTTTTGCACAATGGCACAAAACAATAACGATAACTTTTTTTCGGTGTAAACATTTTGTAAACGATAATTAAACGCTCAGTCCGTGCACGTTTGCTTAGCGTTCCATACAGAGTGACGCTGTCCACACGCATTCTGACGTCACAGGCGGTTCGGGTGCGCTCGGAGGTTTCCGGAGCGTTCGAGCGGCCCGAGCCTTTTCCGAGTTTCAAAGGGCCATAACTTTGTTAGTAATCGATGAAAAAATTTGAAAAAAAAATTATCTCAAATTATCATATCAGTAGATTCGAAAAAAAAAATTAAAAAAAATAGTGATACAACCCAATTGAGTGGTGTAAAATAAACGTTGTACGGATAATAATCTAAAAATAAGTGTTCGATCTTGAAAAACAAAGAAGCAATAAAACACCCTCAACTGATCTTCACATTCGTTAATATCCTTATACACGAGTTCAAGATATAAGTATTATTGTTATTATTGTTGTTGTAGTGGTAAAGCGATAATGCAACACAACAGCGCGATTAATTTTTTTTCGATGATTGGCGTATTTGTAATAAAGTTTTTGTGAAATGGCCCTAAAAGTTGAGAAACGAAAAAAGAAACATCTATTTATTACCAAGAGACAAAATATTTATTCACTTTACTTACAAATATATCACATTTGGTAATACAACTAAAATAACAATATTACTCGTTAGATTCAATGATATTATATAATATTAGATTCAACGATATTATTATAAATTAAAACTATATCACATTTTATATCATAAGTATATAATGAACGAAACGATAAATCTTTTTTATAGAAAACAAGTTGTAATAGTTATGGAAAATAAAATAACAAAATAAAGAAACTGACATGTCATTCAAAATACTTGGTTGAGGACTACAACAGTCCTCAACGAAACTTAAAAATATGACTGTCCCTCACTTTTAAAAAGGAATAGAAAGACAGCACTATAAAGTCTTATTTATCGATCAATTTTGATAGGATTGTTAGGAATTTCTCATCCATGTCCATTCGCTCTTTATGTCGTTTCGCACGAGCCCTTTCCTCCTCTTCTTTTTGCACTAATCTCCTTTTCAACTGAGTGACTATGCTTGCTGTTTTAATGGTGGCTCTGAAAAGTGATGAACTTGTTAAACAGTATTTAAGTAATTTTATTAGGCCTTTTATTTTATTAAAGGAAATTGTCGTGAGTTGACTAGTGAACAATATACAATAAATTCAACGTCAGATGAATGAAAATGTAATACGCATAAAAAATGCAAGTAATTTTTTACGAGGATAAACCAAGTAGAAATCAAAGTATTTATTAATGAAAATACTAAGTTTGTACACACTTTCTTGTAGAATGGTACAGAAAATTGTAATTGTTATCAATATAAACAGTTGAACCGTGATATCGTTCACATTAGTTGTGTTAATAATTTGTATAAAGTTTGTATGACACCATTTTCACATGTGTATCAAATTTTAGAAAGTTTCACCACGTGGAAGTCGAAATTGTTAAAAATCTTTTTTTTTATATCCTATCATAAAAGCGCGCGTTTAAAGTTGCAATTTTCAGTGAAAAATCAAAGATGTTTTCGTTAGTCTTTCAAAAAAATCTGACAAAATTTTTGTTAACTTTTGTTAATTATATAACAAGTACATGTTATCTTAGATGACCCTATATTTTGAGTAAGTTCTCCTTTAATCAATTTGCAAAAACGTTTTTTAATAAATCTATATCTGCAAGCAACTTTGGACGTAGACAAAGCTAAGAAAAACTTATTTGATTTGACTGTTAGAGCCCAATCATCTTTACATCACGATTTCTACATACTTAAGAATTCAAAAGTTCAACACGCATGTGCACCTTAAATTAACCACTTGACATACAATTACGTCTCGGAGACGGTATTCATTTCATTTCAAGTTGCCGCTGCGCGCATTTTATTCGTATGTCAAGGGGTTAAAGAAAGCTTATGTAAAATTTTTATGAAATTTCACATTAACGATATCTCATTAAATTACTCCAACTAAATAAGGTATATACGTACTAGATGATTCACTGCTGTTTAAATCATCGGTTTTAGAAGTCGAAACCCCTGAAGAGGATGCAGTAGCCACTGGCGAAATCCATGTTTTTTTAGAAAATATGCGCTCCATATTCTAAACATAAAGTATGTCCATTCATATATGAGAATAGAACATAAATAATAAATAATAAATAAAAATAATAAAAGATAATAAGTAGAATAAAGGTTATTACCTCAAAAAAGGCCAAGTTCGCCGGTCATTGCCCGATTTTCCGTTGTGGTCCTTAATATTTTTGAAGGTTTTTTTTAAACTGCGTATTTTCGCAGCGCATTGGGTACCCGTGATTGATGGTATCTTACTTCTCATTGCCATGCTGATTTGACCCCAAACTTTTTTTTGGGAATATTTTCCACTTGAACATTTTTCTTCGTTTTCGCTGTAGGTCTCAAGCAGTAACAGAACCATTGGTGAGGTCCACCGATATAATCCTAGAATAAAAATGCAATTTCAACCCTTCCAGCCAGTCCAAATCAATAATACTTCTAATTGAAATAAAAATCAAATGACAATTAATTGAAAACTATACTCGCGTACCATTATCGTCATTGAAGGCACATTCCTCCAATGCATTGTTGTTCTCAATATCAGAGCCCGCAAGTATCTGTGTATCCACAGATACTTGTGGGTTTGGGTTTTGATTTTCTTTTTCATTTTTTTTTTTCGTTAAGAGCTCCCTGCATTAGCTTTGTCGCGAACTCTAAATCTGAAATTAAAATAGCCATTTTTTGCTATTGTTAGATTTTTACGTAACATAGTCCAATATAAATTCATGTTCCAATTTTGGGCTGTTTTTTCATTTCAATATATTAAAATTTCTTGCTTGAAAGTGGCAAATGTATGTTCTATACATTTTAATATTATATTAAAAATGTGTATGTAAATATTTGAGAGAATGTTTGTAAACCCATTCTATCGATGAAAGTGAGGTTACGAATTTATTTTTCAATTTATGTATAGAAACAAATAGCACTTACCGTTTTCGGCACGCTCTGCGTCTTCCGTAGTTCAGAGAATATCAATTTGTTCACCAGTTTCGGGATTAAATAATGTAATTAATTTTGTTGACATCTTTCTGATTGAAATTTACCGCCTTTTCTTGCTGACGCGCTGATCGACCGCACTGACCTACGTAACTTGAATGGGCGAAGTTGGCGCAGCGCGGTCGTGAAGAGTGACGTCACTGATGACGTTTCAACTACGATCGCAGCGACCGCGGTCGTTATGTGGACCGGGTTTCGGGCGCTGCGAGCGTCACGGGCGATAAGTGGAACGCACCCCTATTATCTTTGGTCTTTTTATTTCCCCATGGAACACGATTCTTCGTTGTTTCGTGGTGGTAAAGAAAAATATCGAGCAACTTGGTGGAACACGTTTCCGTACTTCGATCCAGGAATAAGGGATGAAAAACATTTTTTTCCATTTCATTGTTTTATTTATTTATCGCTCCGTAGCTCGACGTATTCGCTCCATGATACAATGACGAATAAGTAATAAGATTATTCGTTGAAAGTTCAATCAAGTACGAATTCTTACGACGTGTATGGACGACCCTCAGTGTCTATCTTCGCATACGAATTCATCGTAATCGAGAACGGTGAAAGGATATTCGCCCTTTTGCGCTAGAGTGCATTGACCCTTGCTGCAAATCTAGAAAAAGAATCGTTCGTCGAATTAAAAATGATCGATTGTTCAAATATTTGTGTAAGATTCGTAATTTTATATTAATTTTTTATAAATTACATGTTTTTATAAATAATAGTTTTCAACGCAAATCGTTAAAACTGTACTGATTTTTCTTAAAATCGTAAACGTCGTTCATGATAATGTGGTGCAATTTACGTAATCTAAAAATATTGACCAAGACGAGAAGAACTTACGTCATGAAATCCACAGGGTGTTCCGTCGACAGCCGGCACTGTAAATTTACCAAAATATCTGCCATTCTCCTCCACAGCGCACAATAAATGGGTGCATACGTACGATCTCTGAAAATCGTTGAAAGCCTACAAATTGAAGGATGTTCGATTATCATACGAAATATACATCCGGTCATTGCGCACCCTCAAATAAACCGAGGAGTCGTTAAATGAACCCGTCGCTCACCTTGCACGTTCCCGCATATCCCAACGCTTTACATTGAAAACCTGGGCTTAGTTCTTGCTGTTGCATAGCACTCAGATGCCCCGGACCGGCCGCAACGTATTGCAAACAGATCACAGCCAACACCGCAATTAAGCCGACGACGAACGAGGACGAGTTGCGAGTCATTGTGGTTGACTTTTCGATCCGATGAAAGAAAAAATAGCTCAATATCGCAGTCTTATTGTGAGAATGAAGAGATCGTTATTGCCGATGAGACTCACCTTAGCGAATTGTATCTTGTCGAGGATTCGATGAGATTTTATAGTCTTTTAAAGCTTCATGAATAGTCAATTAGCGAGATATTTTTAAAACTAAGCGGCGAGTAACCCGAGTTTTTATCTCTTTAAAAAATGTGAATCGTATCGTACCAGTATACTACGCTGTTCCCTAAAATATTTCGGCATCAAACTTAAATAGTGGAACAATGGGCTAGTATTCCGTTTACACAAATGCCTCGAAGTGATGGAAATTGACGTATGTTTTTACCATTTAAGTTTTATTCCAAATTTCATAGAACACGTACAATATGTTCAATTTGTAAACAACGTATTCCACCACGTGTCCCTCCCATACGCGGATATAAAGTTGTTGGAATAACAATAACGTCAAAGCTCTGAGAGAAAAACTGGAACGATACTTGAGTTAATAAACTGTATCGTGCCAACTTAAGGTAGTTCTTTCGTTTAATCGTTCTTTGAGGATTTCGTTGAAAAATTGGACAAGCCTTCTATGATATGATCTACACACGTGTGCCAAATTTGAAGAGGTTTGACCTCGTAGTTATCGAGATATTTATTGTTAAAAATCCGAATTTTCGGCGCTCTCCCATAAGAGTAGGTACGTGTTAATTATTACAATTTTCAATCCTAAATATCTCGACTTTGAGATGGTGAAACTTGTTGAAATTTTGCATGTCACTTTATAATACTTCAAAGAAGCTTTCCGTAATTTTTGTTTAATCTTAAAAAACTATTTTTCATGATTTACAAACGTACGTAGCGAGTATAGGTCATCTTGGATGACCTTGAATTTATAGTATGTTGTTCTTGAATGAATTTTCAGCAACTTTTCTTAATAAACTTAAGCTTAAGAATCATATGGTACGGAGATAAACTAAGAAAAAAACTTGATTTGACTGTACCGATAGAATGTAGGCTAGGCGCGATAGATAAATACACATAGTCGTAATACGCTCGGCGTATGAAAGGTTGGATTTGCAAGATTAAGGCTTTTCACATTTATGGGCGACTACTGTCCTGTTGCATCTACTATGCCTTAGAATTTTGAAGACATGAATACAAAAATATCGCAAGAAATAGAATTTCGCAAATTCTTTAAAAACATCGCACATATCTCTATCTATCATAGAAGAATCTCTCTATTCGTTATTCCAGACGACCAATTATTTATGTGAATATTGTTAGACCTGTAGTTAAGCATACAACGCAATAAGAATGATATAAAATACAATTTTTTTATGTATTCACGACCGGACAAAGTCCTTTTTTATTTAACGATATAGGGGAATTGTGCTCAAGATGACATACTTTTTGTCTGGAGGCAAATATTTGATTATTGAAAGGAGATAAAAAATAAATCTCAGGGTACACATTAAAAACGTTTATTTACGAACACATAAAATGATTTTGACGCTAAAGAAAATGATAGAATAGAAATAAAATAACAAAAACACCAATCATCTCCAAGTGGGTAAGTTGACACACATCAGTCTAAGTTGACATACCTAATTATCGGTGCACAATTCACACTTGAACATTTTAGATCTTGCTGCAACGCCACCACATAGAGTGTGGCACCATTGCTTACATAACTAGCAACATACCCAATGTTCTCCTGGCTTCGATCTCTGATATAGGCTCGCAATCATTTAATTTAGGGAAATCGCAATGTTTTTCTACAGTTTCTTCTTTTTCATTTAATTTAGTTAAAAGTACACTCAAAAGGGAAGGTACTTCAACATATGTATAACTGCAGGTGGGTATTGCATGGTTTCCTATTATACACATCTGCCGTAGACTGTATTTGAACTGAAGAGCTGTTGGCTTGGGACAATCTCTACATATATTTGAAAAGCCATTTTCTAAGCTGTCTTGAGTTGCTCGGCCTGGAAAAAAGAAAAGAAACTTCTCTTCGTTTAAAAGACGATCTTGTAGCTGAATCATTGATTTCATGGTAAGTATTACATGAGTTTGAGATGGTTTCCATGAACCACATCCGACTTTCTTATTTTCGAAAACATGACATTTTAGTTTTAAAAGTTCTATTGTATCATTATATTTTTAAAGATTGTGAAAACTGAAAGCATGGCAGAGGTTTCTTCCGGTCATTATGTCAAACCATACCCTACTTAATCTAAGAAACCAGGCTGTTGTTTCCATTTGAGGATGTCCGTCACCTTTTTGGACTAGAAATGTTAACGCCGATGCAGTGGCATGATTTATAACTCTAGTAGAATTTGTGACTTTCATTTTACCGAAATGGTTTGATCGTAATACTGTTGTGCTTAATTTAGGCGCAAGTTTCAGCTCCATGCAATTTTGGGACTGATATGAATCTAACCATTCGACGTGGCTCATATCAACAACATTACTAGGTAAATCGTACATTTCTACAACATCCTGTGGCAAGTAAATAATTTGATTTTTCATAGCCATTTCTTTCAAATTTTTAAAAACATGAACCGGATCTGGAATTAACTGTAGCATGACCTCTGGATCACAAGGATGTGTTATAGTGTACACCATGTTTACCTTTGTAACATTAAACCCTAATTTTGTGAGCAATCCTTTATTTCCCATATCACAGACCAACACAATTACTGTCAAACCTACATGATAACATTTTTGAAGTATTCCTAAAATAACCTCTTTAATTGCATCATTTGCTGAATAAGATGGAGTAAAGTGATAAGCCACATACTGCTTCCAGTGAAAGCCCGGTCCAAACAATTGGAAAAGTATAGCTTTACATGCTAATTTATGCGTATGACCAGGCAATGTCACATTTCCAATATATGCCTTCCTACTTGTATCAAAATCGATTTGCGCTTTAATCGCCATTTAATCAAATACTAGTCCACAGATTTTCCATGTAGGTGGAATATGAGGAACAATCGATTCTAGGTATTTAAAACCATCTTCAAATACTCCTGGTTCAAATTTAATATGCTGTATTTTCTTTCGTAGAGTTCGCAATGAAGCAAATGGAGCAGTGACTTCGATTATCTGATTATAACCATCAGATCCACATGCAAAATGTAAGTTTAATCCTTTTTCTATTGTTTCATCAGACCACTTGGAACCTCTTGTAATTCCGTTTGCAATTACTTTTTGTTGATCTGTATTGAGAACTCTATTGATTATTTCAGTATTTTCCGCGATATTTTTTTCTAAGTCATTAACTCTACTTTGCAGAATAGTTCTTTCCTTTTCAGCCATTTATAGTTTTACTTTGAGTATTTTATATTTTTCTGGACTAGGTACACTGTTCGTAGACATTTGATTTGTGGCACATTGTGATGATATATTTGATTTTTCTTTTGGTATTCGATATTCTTCTAGACTAGATATACTCTGAGACAATATTTGGTTTGCTGCACATTCTGATGGCGTTTGCCTATCTACATTAGAATTTAATCTGCAATGCTTTTCTTCCGGCAATGTCTTTATATTAATGGGTTCTTTCATCACAACACACTGTGCAGTATGGACATATTTCTTATATGACTCAAAAGTTACAGATTTTCCTTTTTGAAAACAATAATTGTGTTCTTGCAATTCAGTTGAATAACAATCTCTTTTGCATCTCTTTTTTTCTTGCGTCTCAACATTTTCTGGTTGAATTTCTGCGAGTGGTTTTCTTTTCATAGGTTTTGCGCAATTACAAAACATATTCGGGATGGCACCTTTTTTAATAAATTTTTTATTGTCAACGCGGAATACCTCCGATGGATGGAAATGAACCTAAAAAATAAGAAGTGCACGTTACAGAAAAATATCTATCCTACCAACTATCATTAATGTAACATCAATATGTTGGACAAAATCTTAGTCAATAAGTTACCTCACGCAGTACAGCCGATTTTGCAGGTTTCCAATTGGAAATTCCAACAGCAAATATCCATTTTTGTCTTACATCAGCAATATCCATCTTTATTGGAATTTGGGCATCTTGACGCACTGCACCTGGAAGGCATTTTATAATTGGCACAAACCCTGTTCAGATATCTGGAATGTCAAAATTCGTAAATTTATTTCATGTATACATGTACAATAAAGGGAAGGTATATATTTCCAGCATAATTCATCGCTTACAAAAACCTTACCAATTAGTTTTTTACGCACAAGGGTACTTTAATTTTTGGTGTCGTTTGAGGTCCTCTAACCTTAAAACTGTCAGTCAGTCAATGCCGTTCATGGCATACCCCCCCCCCATGGCTTTAAAATGCACTGGGTTGCCTTCTGCCAATCAGAAGAGAGCGGGTCACGTGATGCAGTTTGCCACTCTCTTCCTATGAGGCTCTCTAACCTGAGTATGTCATCTTAAGCACAATTCCCCTATACCAAAATCTGTAATTTTGTTTCCCCATCTTTCGCATCATACTTTCATCCTATTATCTTTGGTCTTTTTATTTCCCCATGGAACACGATTCTTCGTTGTTTCGCGGTGGTAAAGAAAAATATCGAGCAACTTGGCGGAACATGTTTCCGTACTTCGATCCAGGAATAAGGGATGAAAAACATTTTTTTCCATTTCATTGTTTTATTTATTTATCGTTCCGTAGCTCGACGTATTCGCTCCATGATACAATGACGAATAAGTAATAAGATTATTCGTTGAAAGTTCAATCAAGTACGAATTCTTACGACGTGTATGGACGACCCTCAGTGTCTATCTTCGCATATGAATTCATCGTAATCGAGAACGGTGAAAGGATATTCGCCCCTTTGCGCTAGAGTGCATTGACCCTTGCTGCAAATCTAGAAAAAGAATCGTTCGTCGAATTAAAAATGATCGATTGTTCAAATATTCGTGTAAGATTCGTAATTTTATATTAATTTTTTATAAATTACATGTTTTTATAAATAATAGTTTTCAACGCAAATCGTTAAAACTGTACCGATTTTTCTTAAAATCGTAAACGTCGTTCATGATAATGTGGTGCAATTTACGTAATCTAAAAATATTGACCAAGACGAGAAAAACTTACGTCATGAAATCCACAGGGTGTTCCGTCGACAGCCGGCACTGTAAATTTACCGAAATATCTGCCATTCTCCTCCACAGCGCACCATAAATGGGTGCATACGTACGATCTGTGAAAATCGTTGAAAGCCTACAAATTGAAGGATGTTCGATTATTATACGAAATATACATCCGGTCATTGCGCACCCTCAAATAAACCGAGGAGTCGTTAAATAAACCCGTCGCTCACCTTGCACCTTCCCGCATATCCCAACGCTTTACATTGAAAACCTGGGCTTAGTTCTTGCTGTTGCATAGCACTCAGATGCCCCGGACCGGCCGCAACGTATTGCAAACAGATCACAGCCAACACCGCAATTAAGCCGACGACGAACGAGGACGAGTTGCGAGTCATTGTGGTTGACTTTTCGATCCGATGAAAGAAAAAATAGCTCAATATCGCAGTCTTATTGTGAGAACAAAGGGATCGCTATTGGCAATGGGACTCACCTTAGCGAATTGTATCTTGACGAGGATTCGGCGAGATTTTATAGTCTTTTTAAGCTTTATGAATATTCAATTAGCTAGATATTATCAAAATTAAGCGGTGAGTAACGCGAGCTTTTATCTCTTTAAATAATATTAATCGTATCGCACGAGTATACTACGCTGTTCGCTGAAATATTTCGGCACCAAACTTAAACAGTCGAACAATGAGCTGGCATTCCGTTTACACAAATGCCACGAAACAAATGGAAATTGACGTATGTTTTTACTACTTAAGTTTTAAGGTTGTTACACATTACGCGACACGGGTCGTCGAGTGACGTAGCGAGACGTAGGGACAGCGACCGATAATTTTATGCGTATGTTACCAGTTACAAAGTTTTGACCGACCGCCGCCGGTACGTCCCGCTCCGTTACGCGACGGCCCGTATCGCGTAATGTGTAACAACCTTCATTCCAAATTTCATAGAAAATGTACAATATGTTCAATTGTTGAACAACGTATTCCACCACGTGTCCCTCCCATACGCGGATATAAAGTTGTTGGAATAACAATAACGTCAAAGCTCTAAGAGAAAAACTGGAACGATACTTGAGTTAATAAACTGTATCGTGCCAACTTAAGGTAGTTCTTTCGTTTAATCGTTCTTTGAGGATTTCGTTGAAAAATTGGACAAGCCTTCTATGATATGATCTACACACGTGTGCCAAATTTGAAGAGGTTTGACCTCGTAGTTATCGAGATATTTATTGTTAAAAATCCGAATTTTCGGCGCTCTCCCATAAGAGTAGGTACGTGTTAATTATTACAATTTTCAATCCTAAATATCTCGACTTTGAGATGGTGAAACTTGTTGAAATTTTGCATGTCACTTTATAATACTTCAAAGAAGCTTTCCGTAATTTTTTTTTAATCTTAAAAAACTATTTTTCATGATTTACAAACGTACGTAGCGAGTATAGGTCATCTTGGATGACCTTGAATTTATAGTATGTTGTTCTTGAATGAATTTTCAGCAACTTTTCTTAATAAACTTAAGCTTAAGAATCATATGGTACAGAGATAAACTAAGAAAAAAACTTGATTTGACTGTACCGATAGAATGTAGGCTAGGCGCGATAGATAAATACACATAGTCGTAATACGCTCGGCGTATGAAAGGTTGGATTTGCAAGATTAAGGCTTTTCACATTTATGGGCGACTACTGTCCTGTTGCATCTACTATGCCTTAGAATTTTGAAGACATGAATACAAAAATATCGCAAGAAATAGAATTTCGCAAATTCTTTAAAAAAATCGCACATATCTCTATCTATCATAGAAGAATCTCTCTATTCGTTATTCCAGACGACCAATTATTTATGTGAATATTGTTAGACCTGTAGTTAAGCATACAACGCAATAAGAATGATATAAAATACAATTTTTTTATGTATTCACGACCGGACAAAGTCCTTTTTTATTTAACGATATAGGGGAATTGTGCTCAAGATGACATACTTTTTGTCTGGAGGCAAATATTTGATTATTGAAAGGAGATAAAAAATAAATCTCAGGGTACACATTAAAAACGTTTATTTACGAACACATAAAATGATTTCGACGCTAAAGAAAATGATAGAATAGAAATAAAATAACAAAAACACCAATCATCTCCAAGTGCGTAAGTTGACACACATCAGTCTAAGTTGACATACCTAATTATCGGTGCACAATTCACACTTGAACATTTTAGATCTTGCTGCAACGCCACCACATAGAGTGTGGCACCATTGCTTACATAACTAGCAACATACCCAATGTTCTCCTGGCTTCGATCTCTGATATAGGCTCGCAATCATTTAATTTAGGGAAATCGCAATGTTTTTCTACAGTTTCTTCTTTTTCATTTAATTTAGTTAAAAGTACACTCAAAAGGGAAGGTACTTCAACATATGTATAACTGCAGGTGGGTATTGCATGGTTTCCTATTATACACATCTGCCGTAGACTGTATTTGAACTGAAGAGCTGTTGGCTTGGGACAATCTCTACATATATTTGAAAAGCCATTTTCTAAGCTGTCTTGAGTTGCTCGGCCTGGAAAAAAGAAAAGAAACGTCTCTTCGTTTAAAAGACGATCTTGTAGCTGAATCATTGATTTCATGGTAAGTATTACATGAGTTTGAGATGGTTTCCATGAACCACATCCGACTTTCTTATTTTCGAAAACATGACATTTTAGTTTTAAAAGTTCTATTGTATCATTATATTTTTAAAGATTGTGAAAACTGAAAGCATGGCAGAGGTTTCTTCCGGTCATTATGTCAAACCATACCCTACTTAATCTAAGAAACCAGGCTGTTGTTTCCATTTGAGGATGTCCGTCACCTTTTTGGACTAGAAATGTTAACGCCGATGCAGTGGCATGATTTATAACTCTAGTAGAATTTGTGACTTTCATTTTACCGAAATGGTTTGATCGTAATACTGTTGTGCTTAATTTAGGCGCAAGTTTCAGCTCCATGCAATTTTGGGACTGATATGAATCTAACCATTCGACGTGGCTCATATCAACAACATTACTAGGTAAATCGTACATTTCTACAACATCCTGTGGCAAGTAAATAATTTGATTTTTCATAGCCATTTCTTTCAAATTTTTAAAAACATGAACCGGATCTGGAATTAACTGTAGCATGACCTCTGGATCACAAGGATGTGTTATAGTGTACACCATGTTTACCTTTGTAACATTAAACCCTAATTTTGTGAGCAATCCTTTATTTCCCATATCACAGACCAACACAATTACTGTCAAACCTACATGATAACATTTTTGAAGTATTCCTAAAATAACCTCTTTAATTGCATCATTTGCTGAATAAGATGGAGTAAAGTGAGAAGCCACATACTGCTTCCAGTGAAAGCCCGGTCCAAACAATTGGAAAAGTATAGCTTTACATGCTAATCTATGCGTATGACCAGGCAATGTCACATTTCCAATATATGCCTTCCTACTTGTATCAAAATCGATTTGCGCTTTAATCGCCATTTAATCAAATACTAGTCCACAGATTTTCCATGTAGGTGGAATATGAGGAACAATCGATTCTAGGTATTTAAAACCATCTTCAAATACTCCTGGTTCAAATTTAATATGCTGTATTTTCTTTCGTAGAGTTCGCAATGAAGCAAATGGAGCAGTGACTTCGATTATCTGATTATAACCATCAGATCCACATGCAAAATGTAAGTTTAATCCTTTTTCTATTGTTTCATCAGACCACTTGGAACCTCTTGTAATTCCGTTTGCAATTACTTTTTGTTGATCTGTATTGAGAACTCTATTGATTATTTCAGTATTTTCCGCGATATTTTTTTCTAAGTCATTAACTCTACTTTGCAGAATAGTTCTTTCCTTTTCAGCCATTTTTAGTTTTACTTTGAGTATTTTATATTTTTCTGGACTAGGTACACTGTTCGTAGACATTTGATTTGTGGCACATGGTGATGATATATTTGATTTTTCTTTTGGTATTCGATATTCTTCTAGACTAGATATACTCTGAGACAATATTTGGTTTGCTGCACATTCTGATGACGTTTGCCTATCTAGATTAGAATTTAATCTGCAATGCTTTTCTTCCGGCAATATCTTTATATTAATGGGTTCTTTCATCACAACACACTGTGCAGTATGGACATATTTTTTATATGACCCAAAAGTTACAGATTTTCCTTTTTGAAAACAATAATTGTGTTCTTGCAATTCACTTGAATAACAATCTCTTTTGCATCTCTTTTTTTCTTGCGTCTCAACATTTTCTGGTTGAATTTCTGCGAGTGGTTTTCTTTTCATAGGTTTTGCACAATTACAAAACATATTCGGGATGGCACCTTTTTTAATAAATTTTTTATTGTCAACGCGGAATACCTCCGATGGATGGAAATGAACCTAAAAAATAAGAAGTGCACGTTACAGAAAAATATCTATCCTACCAACTATCATTAATGTAACATCAATATGTTGGACAAAATCTTAGTCAATAAGTTACCTCACGCAGTACAGCCGATTTTGCAGGTTTCCAATTGGAAATTCCAACAGCAAATATCCATTTTTGTCTTACATCAGCAATATCCATCTTTATTGGAATTTGGGCATCTTGACGCACTGCACCTGGAAGGCATTTTATAATTGGCACAAACCCTGTTCAGATATCTGGAATGTCAAAATTCGTAAATTTATTTCATGTATACATGTACAATAAAGGGAAGGTATATATTTCCAGCATAATTCATCGCTTACAAAAACCTTACCAATTAGTTTTTTACGCACAAGGGTACTTTAATTTTTGGTGTCGTTTGAGGTCCTCTAACCTTAAAACTGTCAGTCAGTCAATGCCGTTCATGGCATACCCCCCCCCCCATGGCTTTAAAATGCACTGGGTTGCCTTCTGCCAATCAGAAGAGAGCGGGTCACGTGATGCAGTTTGCCACTCTCTTCCTATGAGGCTCTCTAACCTGAGTATGTCATCTTAAGCACAATTCCCCTATACCAAAATCTGTAATTTTGTTTCCCCATCTTTCGCATCATACTTTCATCCTATTATCTTTGGTCTTTTTATTTCCCCATGGAACACGATTCTTCGTTGTTTCGCGGTGGTAAAGAAAAATATCGAGCAACTTGGCGGAACATGTTTCCGTACTTCGATCCAGGAATAAGGGATGAAAAACATTTTTTTCCATTTCATTGTTTTATTTATTTATCGTTCCGTAGCTCGACGTATTCGCTCCATGATACAATGACGAATAAGTAATAAGATTATTCGTTGAAAGTTCAATCAAGTACGAATTCTTACGACGTGTATGGACGACCCTCAGTGTCTATCTTCGCATATGAATTCATCGTAATCGAGAACGGTGAAAGGATATTCGCCCCTTTGCGCTAGAGTGCATTGACCCTTGCTGCAAATCTAGAAAAAGAATCGTTCGTCGAATTAAAAATGATCGATTGTTCAAATATTCGTGTAAGATTCGTAATTTTATATTAATTTTTTATAAATTACATGTTTTTATAAATAATAGTTTTCAACGCAAATCGTTAAAACTGTACCGATTTTTCTTAAAATCGTAAACGTCGTTCATGATAATGTGGTGCAATTTACGTAATCTAAAAATATTGACCAAGACGAGAAAAACTTACGTCATGAAATCCACAGGGTGTTCCGTCGACAGCCGGCACTGTAAATTTACCGAAATATCTGCCATTCTCCTCCACAGCGCACCATAAATGGGTGCATACGTACGATCTGTGAAAATCGTTGAAAGCCTACAAATTGAAGGATGTTCGATTATTATACGAAATATACATCCGGTCATTGCGCACCCTCAAATAAACCGAGGAGTCGTTAAATAAACCCGTCGCTCACCTTGCACCTTCCCGCATATCCCAACGCTTTACATTGAAAACCTGGGCTTAGTTCTTGCTGTTGCATAGCACTCAGATGCCCCGGACCGGCCGCAACGTATTGCAAACAGATCACAGCCAACACCGCAATTAAGCCGACGACGAACGAGGACGAGTTGCGAGTCATTGTGGTTGACTTTTCGATCCGATGAAAGAAAAAATAGCTCAATATCGCAGTCTTATTGTGAGAACAAAGGGATCGCTATTGGCAATGGGACTCACCTTAGCGAATTGTATCTTGACGAGGATTCGGCGAGATTTTAGTCTTTTTAAGCTTTATGAATATTCAATTAGCTAGATATTATCAAAATTAAGCGGGGAGTAACGCGAGCTTTTATCTCTTTAAATAATATTAATCGTATCGCACGAGTATACTACGCTGTTCGCTGAAATATTTCGGCACCAAACTTAAACAGTCGAACAATGAGCTGGCATTCCGTTTACACAAATGCCACGAAACAAATGGAAATTGACGTATGTTTTTACTACTTAAGTTTTAAGGTTGTTACACATTACGCGACACGGGTCGTCGAGTGACGTAGCGAGACGTAGGGACAGCGACCGATAATTTTATGCGTATGTTACCAGTTACAAAGTTTTGACCGACCGCCGCCGGTACGTCCCGCTCCGTTACGCGACGGCCCGTATCGCGTAATGTGTAACAACCTTCATTCCAAATTTCATAGAAAATGTACAATATGTTCAATTGTTGAACAACGTATTCCACCACGTGTCCCTCCCATACGCGGATATAAAGTTGTTGGAATAACAATAACGTCAAAGCTCTAAGAGAAAAACTGGAACGATACTTGAGTTAATAAACTGTATCGTGCCAACTTAAGGTAGTTCTTTCGTTTAATCGTTCTTTGAGGATTTCGTTGAAAAATTGGACAAGCCTTCTATGATATGATCTACACACGTGTGCCAAATTTGAAGAGGTTTGACCTCGTAGTTATCGAGATATTTATTGTTAAAAATCCGAATTTTCGGCGCTCTCCTATAAGAGTAGGTACGTGTTAATTATTACAATTTTCAATCCTAAATATCTCGACTTTGAGATGGTGAAACTTGTTGAAATTTTGCATGTCACTTTATAATACTTCAAAGAAGCTTTCCGTAATTTTTTTTTAATCTTAAAAAACTATTTTTCATGATTTACAAACGTACGTAGCGAGTATAGGTCATCTTGGATGACCTTGAATTTATAGTATGTTGTTCTTGAATGAATTTTCAGCAACTTTTCTTAATAAACTTAAGCTTAAGAATCATATGGTACGGAGATAAACTAAGAAAAAAACTTGATTTGACTGTACCGATAGAATGTAGGCTAGGCGCGATAGATAAATACACATAGTCGTAATACGCTCGGCGTATGAAAGGTTGGATTTGCAAGATTAAGGCTTTTCACATTTATGGGCGACTACTGTCCTGTTGCATCTACTATGCCTTAGAATTTTGAAGACATGAATACAAAAATATCGCAAGAAATAGAATTTCGCAAATTCTTTAAAAACATCGCACATATCTCTATCTATCATAGAAGAATCTCTCTATTCGTTATTCCAGACGACCAATTATTTATGTGAATATTGTTAGACCTGTAGTTAAGCATACAACGCAATAAGAATGATATAAAATACAATTTTTTTATGTATTCACGACCGGACAAAGTCCTTTTTTATTTAACGATATAGGGGAATTGTGCTCAAGATGACATACTTTTTGTCTGGAGGCAAATATTTGATTATTGAAAGGAGATAAAAAATAAATCTCAGGGTACACATTAAAAACGTTTATTTACGAACACATAAAATGATTTTGACGCTAAAGAAAATGATAGAATAGAAATAAAATAACAAAAACACCAATCATCTCCAAGTGGGTAAGTTGACACACATCAGTCTAAGTTGACATACCTAATTATCGGTGCACAATTCACACTTGAACATTTTAGATCTTGCTGCAACGCCACCACATAGAGTGTGGCACCATTGCTTACATAACTAGCAACATACCCAATGTTCTCCTGGCTTCGATCTCTGATATAGGCTCGCAATCATTTAATTTAGGGAAATCGCAATGTTTTTCTACAGTTTCTTCTTTTTCATTTAATTTAGTTAAAAGTACACTCAAAAGGGAAGGTACTTCAACATATGTATAACTGCAGGTGGGTATTGCATGGTTTCCTATTATACACATCTGCCGTAGACTGTATTTGAACTGAAGAGCTGTTGGCTTGGGACAATCTCTACATATATTTGAAAAGCCATTTTCTAAGCTGTCTTGAGTTGCTCGGCCTGGAAAAAAGAAAAGAAACTTCTCTTCGTTTAAAAGACGATCTTGTAGCTGAATCATTGATTTCATGGTAAGTATTACATGAGTTTGAGATGGTTTCCATGAACCACATCCGACTTTCTTATTTTCGAAAACATGACATTTTAGTTTTAAAAGTTCTATTGTATCATTATATTTTTAAAGATTGTGAAAACTGAAAGCATGGCAGAGGTTTCTTCCGGTCATTATGTCAAACCATACCCTACTTAATCTAAGAAACCAGGCTGTTGTTTCCATTTGAGGATGTCCGTCACCTTTTTGGACTAGAAATGTTAACGCCGATGCAGTGGCATGATTTATAACTCTAGTAGAATTTGTGACTTTCATTTTACCGAAATGGTTTGATCGTAATACTGTTGTGCTTAATTTAGGCGCAAGTTTCAGCTCCATGCAATTTTGGGACTGATATGAATCTAACCATTCGACGTGGCTCATATCAACAACATTACTAGGTAAATCGTACATTTCTACAACATCCTGTGGCAAGTAAATAATTTGATTTTTCATAGCCATTTCTTTCAAATTTTTAAAAACATGAACCGAATCTGGAATTAACTGTAGCATGACCTCTGGATCACAAGGATGTGTTATAGTGTACACCATGTTTACCTTTGTAACATTAAACCCTAATTTTGTGAGCAATCCTTTATTTCCCATATCACAGACCAACACAATTACTGTCAAACCTACATGATAACATTTTTGAAGTATTCCTAAAATAACCTCTTTAATTGCATCATTTGCTGAATAAGATGGAGTAAAGTGATAAGCCACATACTGCTTCCAGTGAAAGCCCGGTCCAAACAATTGGAAAAGTATAGCTTTACATGCTAATTTATGCGTATGACCAGGCAATGTCACATTTCCAATATATGCCTTCCTACTTGTATCAAAATCGATTTGCGCTTTAATCGCCATTTAATCAAATACTAGTCCACAGATTTTCCATGTAGGTGGAATATGAGAAACAATCGATTCTAGGTATTTAAAACCATCTTCAAATACTCCTGGTTCAAATTTAATATGCTGTATTTTCTTTCGTAGAGTTCGCAATGAAGCAAATGGAGCAGTGACTTCGATTATCTGATTATAACCATCAGATCCACATGCAAAATGTAAGTTTAATCCTTTTTCTATTGTTTCATCAGACCACTTGGAACCTCTTGTAATTCCGTTTGCAATTACTTTTTGTTGATCTGTATTGAGAACTCTATTGATTATTTCAGTATTTTCCGCGATATTTTTTTCTAAGTCATTAACTCTACTTTGCAGAATAGTTCTTTCCTTTTCAGCCATTTATAGTTTTACTTTGAGTATTTTATATTTTTCTGGACTAGGTACACTGTTCGTAGACATTTGATTTGTGGCACATTGTGATGATATATTTGATTTTTCTTTTGGTATTCGATATTCTTCTAGACTAGATATACTCTGAGACAATATTTGGTTTGCTGCACATTCTGATGACGTTTGCCTATCTAGATTAGAATTTAATCTGCAATGCTTTTCTTCCGGCAATATCTTTATATTAATGGGTTCTTTCATCACAACACACTGTGCAGTATGAACATATTTTTTATATGACTCAAAAGTTACAGATTTTCCTTTTTGAAAACAATAATTGTGTTCTTGCAATTCAGTTGAATAACAATCTCTTTTGCATCTCTTTTTTTCTTGCGTCTCAACATTTTCTGGTTGAATTTCTGCGAGTGGTTTTCTTTTCATAGGTTTTGCGCAATTACAAAACATATTCGGGATGGCACCTTTTTTAATAAATTTTTTATTGTCAACGCGGAATACCTCCGATGGATGGAAATGAACCTAAAAAATAAGAAGTGCACGTTACAGAAAAATATCTATCCTACCAACTATCATTAATGTAACATCAATATGTTGGACAAAATCTTAGTCAATAAGTTACCTCACGCAGTACAGCCGATTTTGCAGGTTTCCAATTGGAAATTCCAACAGCAAATATCCATTTTTGTCTTACATCAGCAATATCCATCTTTATTGGAATTTGGGCATCTTGACGCACTGCACCTGGAAGGCATTTTATAATTGGCACAAACCCTGTTCAGATATCTGGAATGTCAAAATTCGTAAATTTATTTCATGTATACATGTACAATAAAGGGAAGGTATATATTTCCAGCATAATTCATCGCTTACAAAAACCTTACCAATTAGTTTTTTACGCACAAGGGTACTTTAATTTTTGGTGTCGTTTGAGGTCCTCTAACCTTAAAACTGTCAGTCAGTCAATGCCGTTCATGGCATACCCCCCCCCCCCCCCATGGCTTTAAAATGCACTGGGTTGCCTTCTGCCAATCAGAAGAGAGCGGGTCACGTGATGCAGTTTGCCACTCTCTTCCTATGAGGCTCTCTAACCTGAGTATGTCATCTTAAGCACAATTCCCCTATACCAAAATCTGTAATTTTGTTTCCCCATCTTTCGCATCATACTTTCATCCTATTATCTTTGGTCTTTTTATTTCCCCATGGAACACGATTCTTCGTTGTTTCGCGGTGGTAAAGAAAAATATCGAGCAACTTGGCGGAACATGTTTCCGTACTTCGATCCAGGAATAAGGGATGAAAAACATTTTTTTCCATTTCATTGTTTTATTTATTTATCGTTCCGTAGCTCGACGTATTCGCTCCATGATACAATGACGAATAAGTAATAAGATTATTCGTTGAAAGTTCAATCAAGTACGAATTCTTACGACGTGTATGGACGACCCTCAGTGTCTATCTTCGCATATGAATTCATCGTAATCGAGAACGGTGAAAGGATATTCGCCCCTTTGCGCTAGAGTGCATTGACCCTTGCTGCAAATCTAGAAAAAGAATCGTTCGTCGAATTAAAAATGATCGATTGTTCAAATATTCGTGTAAGATTCGTAATTTTATATTAATTTTTTATAAATTACATGTTTTTATAAATAATAGTTTTCAACGCAAATCGTTAAAACTGTACCGATTTTTCTTAAAATCGTAAACGTCGTTCATGATAATGTGGTGCAATTTACGTAATCTAAAAATAGTGACCAAGACGAGAAAAACTTACGTCATGAAATCCACAGGGTGTTCCGTCGACAGCCGGCACTGTAAATTTACCGAAATATCTGCCATTCTCCTCCACAGCGCACCATAAATGGGTGCATACGTACGATCTGTGAAAATCGTTGAAAGCCTACAAATTGAAGGATGTTCGATTATTATACGAAATATACATCCGGTCATTGCGCACCCTCAAATAAACCGAGGAGTCGTTAAATAAACCCGTCGCTCACCTTGCACCTTCCCGCATATCCCAACGCTTTACATTGAAAACCTGGGCTTAGTTCTTGCTGTTGCATAGCACTCAGATGCCCCGGACCGGCCGCAACGTATTGCAAACAGATCACAGCCAACACCGCAATTAAGCCGACGACGAACGAGGACGAGTTGCGAGTCATTGTGGTTGACTTTTCGATCCGATGAAAGAAAAAATAGCTCAATATCGCAGTCTTATTGTGAGAACAAAGGGATCGCTATTGGCAATGGGACTCACCTTAGCGAATTGTATCTTGACGAGGATTCGGCGAGATTTTATAGTCTTTTTAAGCTTTATGAATATACAATTAGCTAGATATTATCAAAATTAAGCGGTGAGTAACGCGAGCTTTTATCTCTTTAAAGAATATTAATCGTATCGCACGAGTATACTACGCTGTTCGCTGAAATATTTCGGCACCAAACTTAAACAGTCGAACAATGAGCTGGCATTCCGTTTACACAAATGCCACGAAACAAATGGAAATTGACGTATGTTTTTACTACTTAAGTTTTAAGGTTGTTACACATTACGCGACACGGGTCGTCGAGTGACGTAGCGAGACGTAGGGACAGCGACCGATAATTTTATGCGTATGTTACCAGTTACAAAGTTTTGACCGACCGCCGCCGGTACGTCCCGCTCCGTTACGCGACGGCCCGTATCGCGTAATGTGTAACAACCTTCATTCCAAATTTCATAGAAAATGTACAATATGTTCAATTGTTGAACAACGTATTCCACCACGTGTCCCTCCCATACGCGGATATAAAGTTGTTGGAATAACAATAACGTCAAAGCTCTAAGAGAAAAACTGGAACGATACTTGAGTTAATAAACTGTATCGTGCCAACTTAAGGTAGTTCTTTCGTTTAATCGTTCTTTGAGGATTTCGTTGAAAAATTGGACAAGCCTTCTATGATATGATCTACACACGTGTGCCAAATTTGAAGAGGTTTGACCTTGTAGTTATCGAGATATTTATTGTTAAAAATCCGAATTTTCGGCGCTCTCCCATAAGAGTAGGTACGTGTTAATTATTACAATTTTCAATCCTAAATATCTCGACTTTGAGATGATGAAACTTGTTGAAATTTTGCATGTCACTTTATAATACTTCAAAGAAGCTTTCCGTAATTTTTTTTTAATCTTAAAAAACTATTTTTCATGATTTACAAACGTACGTAGCGAGTATAGGTCATCTTGGATGACCTTGAATTTATAGTATGTTGTTCTTGAATGAATTTTCAGCAACTTTTCTTAATAAACTTAAGCTTAAGAATCATATGGTACGGAGATAAACTAAGAAAAAAACTTGATTTGACTGTACCGATAGAATGTAGGCTAGGCGCGATAGATAAATACACATAGTCGTAATACGCTCGGCGTATGAAAGGTTGGATTTGCAAGATTAAGGCTTTTCACATTTATGGGCGACTACTGTCCTGTTGCATCTACTATGCCTTAGAATTTTGAAGACATGAATACAAAAATATCGCAAGAAATAGAATTTCGCAAATTCTTTAAAAAAATCGCACATATCTCTATCTATCATAGAAGAATCTCTCTATTCGTTATTCCAGACGACCAATTATTTATGTGAATATTGTTAGACCTGTAGTTAAGCATACAACGCAATAAGAATGATATAAAATACAATTTTTTTATGTATTCACGACCGGACAAAGTCCTTTTTTATTTAACGATATAGGGGAATTGTGCTCAAGATGACATACTTTTTGTCTGGAGGCAAATATTTGATTATTGAAAGGAGATAAAAAATAAATCTCAGGGTACACATTAAAAACGTTTATTTACGAACACATAAAATGATTTCGACGCTAAAGAAAATGATAGAATAGAAATAAAATAACAAAAACACCAATCATCTCCAAGTGGGTAAGTTGACACACATCAGTCTAAGTTGACATACCTAATTATCGGTGCACAATTCACACTTGAACATTTTAGATCTTGCTGCAACGCCACCACATAGAGTGTGGCACCATTGCTTACATAACTAGCAACATACCCAATGTTCTCCTGGCTTCGATCTCTGATATAGGCTCGCAATCATTTAATTTAGGGAAATCGCAATGTTTTTCTACAGTTTCTTCTTTTTCATTTAATTTAGTTAAAAGTACACTCAAAAGGGAAGGTACTTCAACATATGTATAACTGCAGGTGGGTATTGCATGGTTTCCTATTATACACATCTGCCGTAGTCTGTATTTGAACTGAAGAGCTGTTGGCTTGGGACAATCTCTACATATATTTGAAAAGCCATTTTCTAAGCTGTCTTGAGTTGCTCGGCCTGGAAAAAAGAAAAGAAACTTCTCTTCGTTTAAAAGACGATCTTGTAGCTGAATCATTGATTTCATGGTAAGTATTACATGAGTTTGAGATGGTTTCCATGAACCACATCCGACTTTCTTATTTTCGAAAACATGACATTTTAGTTTTAAAAGTTCTATTGTATCATTATATTTTTAAAGATTGTGAAAACTGAAAGCATGGCAGAGGTTTCTTCCGGTCATTATGTCAAACCATACCCTACTTAATCTAAGAAACCAGGCTGTTGTTTCCATTTGAGGATGTCCGTCACCTTTTTGGACTAGAAATGTTAACGCCGATGCAGTGGCATGATTTATAACTCTAGTAGAATTTGTGACTTTCATTTTACCGAAATGGTTTGATCGTAATACTGTTGTGCTTAATTTAGGCGCAAGTTTCAGCTCCATGCAATTTTGGGACTGATATGAATCTAACCATTCGACGTGGCTCATATCAACAACATTACTAGGTAAATCGTACATTTCTACAACATCCTGTGGCAAGTAAATAATTTGATTTTTCATAGCCATTTCTTTCAAATTTTTAAAAACATGAACCGGATCTGGAATTAACTGTAGCATGACCTCTGGATCACAAGGATGTGTTATAGTGTACACCATGTTTACCTTTGTAACATTAAACCCTAATTTTGTGAGCAATCCTTTATTTCCCATATCACAGACCAACACAATTACTGTCAAACCTACATGATAACATTTTTGAAGTATTCCTAAAATAACCTCTTTAATTGCATCATTTGCTGAATAAGATGGAGTAAAGTGATAAGCCACATACTGCTTCCAGTGAAAGCCCGGTCCAAACAATTGGAAAAGTATAGCTTTACATGCTAATTTATGCGTATGACCAGGCAATGTCACATTTCCAATATATGCCTTCCTACTTGTATCAAAATCGATTTGCGCTTTAATCGCCATTTAATCAAATACTAGTCCACAGATTTTCCATGTAGGTGGAATATGAGGAACAATCGATTCTAGGTATTTAAAACCATCTTCAAATACTCCTGGTTCAAATTTAATATGCTGTATTTTCTTTCGCAGAGTTCGCAATGAAGCAAATGGAGCAGTGACTTCGATTATCTGATTATAACCATCAGATCCACATGCAAAATGTAAGTTTAATCTTTTTTCTATTGTTTCATCAGACCACTTGGAACCTCTTGTAATTCCGTTTGCAATTACTTTTTGTTGATCTGTATTGAGAACTCTATTGATTATTTCAGTATTTTCCGCGATATTTTTTTCTAAGTCATTAACTCTACTTTGCAGAATAGTTCTTTCCTTTTCAGCCATTTTTAGTTTTACTTTGAGTATTTTATATTTTTCTGGACTAGGTACACTGTTCGTAGACATTTGATTTGTGGCACATTGTGATGATATATTTGATTTTTCTTTTGGTATTCGATATTCTTCTAGACTAGATATACTCTGAGACAATATTTGGTTTGCTGCACATTCTGATGACGTTTGCCTATCTAGATTAGAATTTAATCTGCAATGCTTTTCTTCCGGCAATATCTTTATATTAATGGGTTCTTTCATCACAACACACTGTGCAGTATGGACATATTTTTTATATGACCCAAAAGTTACAGATTTTCCTTTTTGAAAACAATAATTGTGTTCTTGCAATTCACTTGAATAACAATCTCTTTTGCATCTCTTTTTTTCTTGCGTCTCAACATTTTCTGGTTGAATTTCTGCGAGTGGTTTTCTTTTCATAGGTTTTGCGCAATTACAAAACATATTCGGGATGGCACCTTTTTTAATAAATTTTTTATTGTCAACGCGGAATACCTCCGATGGATGGAAATGAACCTAAAAAATAAGAAGTGCACGTTACAGAAAAATATCTATCCTACCAACTATCATTAATGTAACATCAATATGTTGGACAAAATCTTAGTCAATAAGTTACCTCACGCAGTACAGCCGATTTTGCAGGTTTCCAATTGGAAATTCCAACAGCAAATATCCATTTTTGTCTTACATCAGCAATATCCATCTTTATTGGAATTTGGGCATCTTGACGCACTGCACCTGGAAGGCATTTTATAATTGGCACAAACCCTGTTCAGATATCTGGAATGTCAAAATTCGTAAATTTATTTCATGTATACATGTACAATAAAGGGAAGGTATATATTTCCAGCATAATTCATCGCTTACAAAAACCTTACCAATTAGTTTTTTACGCACAAGGGTACTTTAATTTTTGGTGTCGTTTGAGGTCCTCTAACCTTAAAACTGTCAGTCAGTCAATGCCGTTCATGGCATACCCCCCCCCCCCCCCATGGCTTTAAAATGCACTGGGTTGCCTTCTGCCAATCAGAAGAGAGCGGGTCACGTGATGCAGTTTGCCACTCTCTTCCTATGAGGCTCTCTAACCTGAGTATGTCATCTTAAGCACAATTCCCCTATACCAAAATCTGTAATTTTGTTTCCCCATCTTTCGCATCATACTTTCATCCTATTATCTTTGGTCTTTTTATTTCCCCATGGAACACGATTCTTCGTTGTTTCGCGGTGGTAAAGAAAAATATCGAGCAACTTGGCGGAACATGTTTCCGTACTTCGATCCAGGAATAAGGGATGAAAAACATTTTTTTCCATTTCATTGTTTTATTTATTTATCGTTCCGTAGCTCGACGTATTCGCTCCATGATACAATGACGAATAAGTAATAAGATTATTCGTTGAAAGTTCAATCAAGTACGAATTCTTACGACGTGTATGGACGACCCTCAGTGTCTATCTTCGCATATGAATTCATCGTAATCGAGAACGGTGAAAGGATATTCGCCCCTTTGCGCTAGAGTGCATTGACCCTTGCTGCAAATCTAGAAAAAGAATCGTTCGTCGAATTAAAAATGATCGATTGTTCAAATATTCGTGTAAGATTCGTAATTTTATATTAATTTTTTATAAATTACATGTTTTTATAAATAATAGTTTTCAACGCAAATCGTTAAAACTGTACCGATTTTTCTTAAAATCGTAAACGTCGTTCATGATAATGTGGTGCAATTTACGTAATCTAAAAATATTGACCAAGACGAGAAAAACTTACGTCATGAAATCCACAGGGTGTTCCGTCGACAGCCGGCACTGTAAATTTACCGAAATATCTGCCATTCTCCTCCACAGCGCACCATAAATGGGTGCATACGTACGATCTGTGAAAATCGTTGAAAGCCTACAAATTGAAGGATGTTCGATTATTATACGAAATATACATCCGGTCATTGCGCACCCTCAAATAAACCGAGGAGTCGTTAAATAAACCCGTCGCTCACCTTGCACCTTCCCGCATATCCCAACGCTTTACATTGAAAACCTGGGCTTAGTTCTTGCTGTTGCATAGCACTCAGATGCCCCGGACCGGCCGCAACGTATTGCAAACAGATCACAGCCAACACCGCAATTAAGCCGACGACGAACGAGGACGAGTTGCGAGTCATTGTGGTTGACTTTTCGATCCGATGAAAGAAAAAATAGCTCAATATCGCAGTCTTATTGTGAGAACAAAGGGATCGCTATTGGCAATGGGACTCACCTTAGCGAATTGTATCTTGACGAGGATTCGGCGAGATTTTAGTCTTTTTAAGCTTTATGAATATTCAATTAGCTAGATATTATCAAAATTAAGCGGGGAGTAACGCGAGCTTTTATCTCTTTAAATAATATTAATCGTATCGCACGAGTATACTACGCTGTTCGCTGAAATATTTCGGCACCAAACTTAAACAGTCGAACAATGAGCTGGCATTCCGTTTACACAAATGCCACGAAACAAATGGAAATTGACGTATGTTTTTACTACTTAAGTTTTAAGGTTGTTACACATTACGCGACACGGGTCGTCGAGTGACGTAGCGAGACGTAGGGACAGCGACCGATAATTTTATGCGTATGTTACCAGTTACAAAGTTTTGACCGACCGCCGCCGGTACGTCCCGCTCCGTTACGCGACGGCCCGTATCGCGTAATGTGTAACAACCTTCATTCCAAATTTCATAGAAAATGTACAATATGTTCAATTGTTGAACAACGTATTCCACCACGTGTCCCTCCCATACGCGGATATAAAGTTGTTGGAATAACAATAACGTCAAAGCTCTAAGAGAAAAACTGGAACGATACTTGAGTTAATAAACTGTATCGTGCCAACTTAAGGTAGTTCTTTCGTTTAATCGTTCTTTGAGGATTTCGTTGAAAAATTGGACAAGCCTTCTATGATATGATCTACACACGTGTGCCAAATTTGAAGAGGTTTGACCTCGTAGTTATCGAGATATTTATTGTTAAAAATCCGAATTTTCGGCGCTCTCCTATAAGAGTAGGTACGTGTTAATTATTACAATTTTCAATCCTAAATATCTCGACTTTGAGATGGTGAAACTTGTTGAAATTTTGCATGTCACTTTATAATACTTCAAAGAAGCTTTCCGTAATTTTTTTTTAATCTTAAAAAACTATTTTTCATGATTTACAAACGTACGTAGCGAGTATAGGTCATCTTGGATGACCTTGAATTTATAGTATGTTGTTCTTGAATGAATTTTCAGCAACTTTTCTTAATAAACTTAAGCTTAAGAATCATATGGTACGGAGATAAACTAAGAAAAAAACTTGATTTGACTGTACCGATAGAATGTAGGCTAGGCGCGATAGATAAATACACATAGTCGTAATACGCTCGGCGTATGAAAGGTTGGATTTGCAAGATTAAGGCTTTTCACATTTATGGGCGACTACTGTCCTGTTGCATCTACTATGCCTTAGAATTTTGAAGACATGAATACAAAAATATCGCAAGAAATAGAATTTCGCAAATTCTTTAAAAACATCGCACATATCTCTATCTATCATAGAAGAATCTCTCTATTCGTTATTCCAGACGACCAATTATTTATGTGAATATTGTTAGACCTGTAGTTAAGCATACAACGCAATAAGAATGATATAAAATACAATTTTTTTATGTATTCACGACCGGACAAAGTCCTTTTTTATTTAACGATATAGGGGAATTGTGCTCAAGATGACATACTTTTTGTCTGGAGGCAAATATTTGATTATTGAAAGGAGATAAAAAATAAATCTCAGGGTACACATTAAAAACGTTTATTTACGAACACATAAAATGATTTTGACGCTAAAGAAAATGATAGAATAGAAATAAAATAACAAAAACACCAATCATCTCCAAGTGGGTAAGTTGACACACATCAGTCTAAGTTGACATACCTAATTATCGGTGCACAATTCACACTTGAACATTTTAGATCTTGCTGCAACGCCACCACATAGAGTGTGGCACCATTGCTTACATAACTAGCAACATACCCAATGTTCTCCTGGCTTCGATCTCTGATATAGGCTCGCAATCATTTAATTTAGGGAAATCGCAATGTTTTTCTACAGTTTCTTCTTTTTCATTTAATTTAGTTAAAAGTACACTCAAAAGGGAAGGTACTTCAACATATGTATAACTGCAGGTGGGTATTGCATGGTTTCCTATTATACACATCTGCCGTAGACTGTATTTGAACTGAAGAGCTGTTGGCTTGGGACAATCTCTACATATATTTGAAAAGCCATTTTCTAAGCTGTCTTGAGTTGCTCGGCCTGGAAAAAAGAAAAGAAACTTCTCTTCGTTTAAAAGACGATCTTGTAGCTGAATCATTGATTTCATGGTAAGTATTACATGAGTTTGAGATGGTTTCCATGAACCACATCCGACTTTCTTATTTTCGAAAACATGACATTTTAGTTTTAAAAGTTCTATTGTATCATTATATTTTTAAAGATTGTGAAAACTGAAAGCATGGCAGAGGTTTCTTCCGGTCATTATGTCAAACCATACCCTACTTAATCTAAGAAACCAGGCTGTTGTTTCCATTTGAGGATGTCCGTCACCTTTTTGGACTAGAAATGTTAACGCCGATGCAGTGGCATGATTTATAACTCTAGTAGAATTTGTGACTTTCATTTTACCGAAATGGTTTGATCGTAATACTGTTGTGCTTAATTTAGGCGCAAGTTTCAGCTCCATGCAATTTTGGGACTGATATGAATCTAACCATTCGACGTGGCTCATATCAACAACATTACTAGGTAAATCGTACATTTCTACAACATCCTGTGGCAAGTAAATAATTTGATTTTTCATAGCCATTTCTTTCAAATTTTTAAAAACATGAACCGGATCTGGAATTAACTGTAGCATGACCTCTGGATCACAAGGATGTGTTATAGTGTACACCATGTTTACCTTTGTAACATTAAACCCTAATTTTGTGAGCAATCCTTTATTTCCCATATCACAGACCAACACAATTACTGTCAAACCTACATGATAACATTTTTGAAGTATTCCTAAAATAACCTCTTTAATTGCATCATTTGCTGAATAAGATGGAGTAAAGTGATAAGCCACATACTGCTTCCAGTGAAAGCCCGGTCCAAACAATTGGAAAAGTATAGCTTTACATGCTAATTTATGCGTATGACCAGGCAATGTCACATTTCCAATATATGCCTTCCTACTTGTATCAAAATCGATTTGCGCTTTAATCGCCATTTAATCAAATACTAGTCCACAGATTTTCCATGTAGGTGGAATATGAGGAACAATCGATTCTAGGTATTTAAAACCATCTTCAAATACTCCTGGTTCAAATTTAATATGCTGTATTTTCTTTCGTAGAGTTCGCAATGAAGCAAATGGAGCAGTGACTTCGATTATCTGATTATAACCATCAGATCCACATGCAAAATGTAAGTTTAATCTTTTTTCTATTGTTTCATCAGACCACTTGGAACCTCTTGTAATTCCGTTTGCAATTACTTTTTGTTGATCTGTATTGAGAACTCTATTGATTATTTCAGTATTTTCCGCGATATTTTTTTCTAAGTCATTAACTCTACTTTGCAGAATAGTTCTTTCCTTTTCAGCCATTTTTAGTTTTACTTTGAGTATTTTATATTTTTCTGGACTAGGTACACTGTTCGTAGACATTTGATTTGTGGCACATTGTGATGATATATTTGATTTTTCTTTTGGTATTCGATATTCTTCTAGACTAGATATACTCTGAGACAATATTTGGTTTGCTGCACATTCTGATGACGTTTGCCTATCTAGATTAGAATTTAATCTGCAATGCTTTTCTTCCGGCAATATCTTTATATTAATGGGTTCTTTCATCACAACACACTGTGCAGTATGGACATATTTTTTATATGACCCAAAAGTTACAGATTTTCCTTTTTGAAAACAATAATTGTGTTCTTGCAATTCACTTGAATAACAATCTCTTTTGCATCTCTTTTTTTCTTGCGTCTCAACATTTTCTGGTTGAATTTCTGCGAGTGGTTTTCTTTTCATAGGTTTTGCGCAATTACAAAACATATTCGGGATGGCACCTTTTTTAATAAATTTTTTATTGTCAACGCGGAATACCTCCGATGGATGGAAATGAACCTAAAAAATAAGAAGTGCACGTTACAGAAAAATATCTATCCTACCAACTATCATTAATGTAACATCAATATGTTGGACAAAATCTTAGTCAATAAGTTACCTCACGCAGTACAGCCGATTTTGCAGGTTTCCAATTGGAAATTCCAACAGCAAATATCCATTTTTGTCTTACATCAGCAATATCCATCTTTATTGGAATTTGGGCATCTTGACGCACTGCACCTGGAAGGCATTTTATAATTGGCACAAACCCTGTTCAGATATCTGGAATGTCAAAATTCGTAAATTTATTTCATGTATACATGTACAATAAAGGGAAGGTATATATTTCCAGCATAATTCATCGCTTACAAAAACCTTACCAATTAGTTTTTTACGCACAAGGGTACTTTAATTTTTGGTGTCGTTTGAGGTCCTCTAACCTTAAAACTGTCAGTCAGTCAATGCCGTTCATGGCATACCCCCCCCCCCCCATGGCTTTAAAATGCACTGGGTTGCCTTCTGCCAATCAGAAGAGAGCGGGTCACGTGATGCAGTTTGCCACTCTCTTCCTATGAGGCTCTCTAACCTGAGTATGTCATCTTAAGCACAATTCCCCTATACCAAAATCTGTAATTTTGTTTCCCCATCTTTCGCATCATACTTTCATCCTATTATCTTTGGTCTTTTTATTTCCCCATGGAACACGATTCTTCGTTGTTTCGCGGTGGTAAAGAAAAATATCGAGCAACTTGGCGGAACATGTTTCCGTACTTCGATCCAGGAATAAGGGATGAAAAACATTTTTTTCCATTTCATTGTTTTATTTATTTATCGTTCCGTAGCTCGACGTATTCGCTCCATGATACAATGACGAATAAGTAATAAGATTATTCGTTGAAAGTTCAATCAAGTACGAATTCTTACGACGTGTATGGACGACCCTCAGTGTCTATCTTCGCATATGAATTCATCGTAATCGAGAACGGTGAAAGGATATTCGCCCCTTTGCGCTAGAGTGCATTGACCCTTGCTGCAAATCTAGAAAAAGAATCGTTCGTCGAATTAAAAATGATCGATTGTTCAAATATTCGTGTAAGATTCGTAATTTTATATTAATTTTTTATAAATTACATGTTTTTATAAATAATAGTTTTCAACGCAAATCGTTAAAACTGTACCGATTTTTCTTAAAATCGTAAACGTCGTTCATGATAATGTGGTGCAATTTACGTAATCTAAAAATATTGACCAAGACGAGAAAAACTTACGTCATGAAATCCACAGGGTGTTCCGTCGACAGCCGGCACTGTAAATTTACCGAAATATCTGCCATTCTCCTCCACAGCGCACCATAAATGGGTGCATACGTACGATCTGTGAAAATCGTTGAAAGCCTACAAATTGAAGGATGTTCGATTATTATACGAAATATACATCCGGTCATTGCGCACCCTCAAATAAACCGAGGAGTCGTTAAATAAACCCGTCGCTCACCTTGCACCTTCCCGCATATCCCAACGCTTTACATTGAAAACCTGGGCTTAGTTCTTGCTGTTGCATAGCACTCAGATGCCCCGGACCGGCCGCAACGTATTGCAAACAGATCACAGCCAACACCGCAATTAAGCCGACGACGAACGAGGACGAGTTGCGAGTCATTGTGGTTGACTTTTCGATCCGATGAAAGAAAAAATAGCTCAATATCGCAGTCTTATTGTGAGAACAAAGGGATCGCTATTGGCAATGGGACTCACCTTAGCGAATTGTATCTTGACGAGGATTCGGCGAGATTTTATAGTCTTTTTAAGCTTTATGAATATACAATTAGCTAGATATTATCAAAATTAAGCGGTGAGTAACGCGAGCTTTTATCTCTTTAAAGAATATTAATCGTATCGCACGAGTATACTACGCTGTTCGCTGAAATATTTCGGCACCAAACTTAAACAGTCGAACAATGAGCTGGCATTCCGTTTACACAAATGCCACGAAACAAATGGAAATTGACGTATGTTTTTACTACTTAAGTTTTAAGGTTGTTACACATTACGCGACACGGGTCGTCGAGTGACGTAGCGAGACGTAGGGACAGCGACCGATAATTTTATGCGTATGTTACCAGTTACAAAGTTTTGACCGACCGCCGCCGGTACGTCCCGCTCCGTTACGCGACGGCCCGTATCGCGTAATGTGTAACAACCTTCATTCCAAATTTCATAGAAAATGTACAATATGTTCAATTGTTGAACAACGTATTCCACCACGTGTCCCTCTCATACGCGGATATAAAGTTGTTGGAATAACAATAACGTCAAAGCTCTAAGAGAAAAACTGGAACGATACTTGAGTTAATGAACTGTATCTTGCCTGCCGCGCCTGTGATAAAAAGTAATAGTAAAGGGAGACCATACAAGTCATCACGCAGGTACCACGTTTCAGAAAGGAAATCCGATTTTTTTCAATTTTCGCAAAAGTCCGGGTTTTGTAACGAGTGCCTTTTCGATAGACTTGACAAGTAACCCCGTTTGATCGAAGGGTGAAAACGGCATTCCCTCGAGGCTGTAAACATGAATGTCACCCTTGACATCCGCAGCGACCAACTGCCTGCCATTGTCGGTAAAATCGACCGCGACGAATCGGTAATTGTTACAGGTGGAAGTGATGGAAGTTGGTCGGTAAGTTTTTCTCTTGATATCCCATATGCATATGTCGTTATTGACGATACTGGCTATGACGGTGGAATTATTCGGACACCAAACGGCCCCACGTACACAGGCCATTTGGGTCGACAGGGTGATCAGAGGCTCGGTTATACCATCGGCCCAGATCCTGGTGCACCAGTCCGCTCCGCAGGTCAAGAATATTTTCGAACAAAATGGAGAAAATTCGAGGGAATAAACGGGACCGTCGTGAACGAGGAGGCTGTCGATGTGCTGATGAAGATAATTGGTCGAGCAGCGATGAACGCAACCTTCGTCGGTACCAACGAGATATATCGTACTCGAATTTGGATATCTTCGTAATAAAAGGGCACCTGGATTTCGACTTATCGGTATCTCGTAAATATTACAATGTTTCGTTCTCTTGACACCCTCGATTTCACCCTCGATCCGCGGTATTCTCATTATCTCCGATGAAACAAAATCCTCCCCCGTTCTGTAACACATTATTCTCCCATCCTGATTGCTCGTATAAATCTGTTCCAGATAATTATACCGTTCATCCTCGACCCACCATTGTACCTGCCAGTGTGGCGAGTACGAGGGTGAAGTTCCACGTGAACTCTTTCTCACTATGTAAACATTTTTCTTGCTGACGTCAATAACGTTTATCGAACCGTCGTAGAATCCAACGGCCAATTGATTCGGTTTCTTTGTGCTCCAATTTACGTCCGAGATTGGAGATGGAAAACGATAAACTCTTTCGGGTTGGCTGGGATTCTTTACACACCATATCAGCAATAATCCATTTTTGTCGGTGTTCGATGATCCATAACCAGCCGCGAGAAGACTCGTATTTGTTGGATTCCATCTGAAACAACTGACTTTTCTGTTGCGCGTCAACGAGCATGCGTGAATCCACAGTGGATCAAGGCTGTATGTAAATTCTAGATCCAAGCTAAGCGGATCCTTTCGTATCAATCTCTTGAAGCGCTTTTGGGCCGTTATGTACAAATTGCTCGCTATTATACGCTCCATCACTCTGACCGCATCGGAAAAATTAATTTTTTCGTAAATTTGCGCCAACTGATCGTCGACCCTGCGATTTTCCAGCTCGGATTCGTGTTGTATGAACTTATGGCTGCGTTCCTGCCAAAAAGGGTGAAGCTATAAAAATAGGCGCAAAGTGATATTTGTCTACCATTCGCGTTGTTCTTGTTTGAGATATACTTGAGGGTTGACGATCGAAGATATCGCATCGTCAAAATGTACGATATATGGTTTATCGTCCCCCTGGACGATTGATGGGATAGCCGCGTAAGTATCGTGCATGACCCAATTATTGACGAAGCTTCCACGATTGTGTCGCTTCTCATGACCGACGTACGTCGATCTGGGCTTGACGTGTATCTTCGGGGTCTGAGTATCGGCGTTCACCAATTTTCTGTTCGAGCCACCACCCGATGTCATGTAATTATATCTCTCGTTCGCCTCCTTAACTTCTTGACCCTCGGGGGTCTCCAGATCCGCGGTCAATTGAGGCATCTCGAACAGAAAGAAAGTCTCAGTTTCCTTGATCGTTATCTTCACAACATCTGGTTTCACGTGGAAGATACTCGAGTCGTATCTGAATTGGTAATTTATAAAATTCTTCTCAGTATCGATGAATTTTTATTAGCTATCGTGTATAATGACTTAAGAATTATTTGCGGGGAATGCAAATTTCCGACAGGCAAAGCATGGCAATATGAATAATTATTTGCAACAATATATTGAAGAATTGTGATAAGAATCGACTGTAAAAAAGAAAAATGAGGAATTTCATCCTTTACCAAGGTGGGCCTCGATCCTCTTTCAGTACCTTGGTAAACAGAATTGTGAGGGTGCTTTGTCAGTTTGTAAATCCTGCAAGGAACCGACACCACCTTGAGCCGACAAAATACTTTCCATTTCTTCGAATGGTACAACGTTCGTTTGGATCGACGAAGATCTTACGAGGCTCATAGAACTCGTCCTTTGAAGAGCGTGGCTGGGCGAAGTAACGGCCAGGTGAGTCGTGCTACCACTTTGGCTCATACCAATCGTATCAAAAGCGGTCAATTGCTTCTCCTCGATAGCAGGATAATATCTGTGGCTCAATGATTTAGGAGTTAAATCTATCCCATCTTCGATAATCCGAATATCCCTCCGCTGTTGAATCGCCGAACTCGTTGCACGCGGAAGTTCTCGACGCATCCTCGCTGATTGTAAAGTTCGACGCAGTCGCGACGAACTCGTGCTTTGACCTCGTTCCTTCACTTTTCTCGACGAATCACTTTCACTTTGTGGCATTTTATTTGTCCGTCAAAATTCAGCCTCGTTGATATTATATTCTTTTTTAAATAATCGCGGCTCTGCAATTTTCTGTTTTTTGATACAGTTTTTGTTGCGCGTGCGAGGTCGAAAGTTAGGTTAAATTAAAAATTGAAGAAATATAATCATCGCGAAACCAGTCGTCGCAACTGTCACACAACGAATTCGTATCGAACTCAGTTGTCGATTATACCGATAGTTATAACGATAATACACAAGGTTCACAGTATCTCGAGCCAAAACTGGAAAACGGTTACCATGGGTTTTTGATAAATCGATTTCTCGTCGACGTCGCGACGTCTCGCTATTATTCCCAACCCTTGGACGAATACTCCTTTATTTATCCATTCTCCTTCCCTCAATATTTCTTTATTTCTCTTTTTTCTTTGTTTAATGAAACCATTTTTGCACAAATTGCGTATGGACACAAATTATCAGGGTGTTTTACCCGTTAAATGACAGAAATAATAAAATTCGATATAACATTTGACTATGGTTAAATTATAAAGACAATTACTAGAGGGAACCTAAAGCATACATAATAGGCAGCATTTTCTTGTTGTAGTGTACGATTGTTTTACTTTTTTTCAGAACTATTTATTCGGCCACGTAACGACCTCAGCATACGTATGCAAGGAACCCCAGGAACTTTTAATTCAACCCTCCTACATGAGAATGAAACTTGAGAATTGTTCTATAATTTGTCTATTTTGTCTTGTTTTGAAGGCACAGCATCTCGTAGTAAAGCCCACCGTTACGAACGAGTTCCTCGTGAGTGCCACTCTCGACTACAGTTCCCTGATGAAGAACACATATCTTGTCAGCGTTTTCAACGGTCGACAATCTATGTGCTATCAAGATGCAAGTTATTCCAGTCCTAGCCTCGTCAAGAGCTGCTTGAACGATCTACGAATAAAATGATATTTGAGAAATCGACAAAAAATTCCGAAAAAAATCGCAGGGTACCAAACGCAGTACCTTCTCGCTCTCGGTGTCCAACGCTGATGTAGCTTCGTCCAACAATAAAACTTTTGGATTTCTTAGAAGCGCCCGGGCTATCGCAACTCTCTGTTTTTGTCCTCCCGAAAGCATCGCCGACTTACTACCTAATATCGTCTCGTAACCGAGTGGTAATGAAACGATGAAATTATGAATATTTGCCTTTTTGGCTGCTGCGATTATCTCTTCGCTGGTTGCTTCACGTGTATTGTCGCCGTATGCGATATTTTCACTAATCGTTCGAGAAAATACGGTTGGCTCTTGTTCCACGAGGCCGAGCAACATTCTCAACGAAGATTGAGCCACCGAGGCAACCTTCGTCCCATTGATATCCTGAGCAATGATTCAAAAATAAAATTGATATTTAATTAAAACATTTTTAAGGGTAGTTTGATGATGAAATTTCATTTTTTCGTGAGTGATTGATTTTTCCTAAAAAAAAGGTCTTGCTTACTACAGTGCCTGAAATCGGATCGTAAAAACGTTCCAGAAGCTTGATGACCGTGCTTTTTCCACAACCACTGGAACCCACCAAAGCCACGGTCTTTCCAGCTTCGATATTTAAATTAATCATGTCCAATGCAGTGACGCCAGGTCTCGTTGTATATTCGAAAGAGACGCTGTTGAAATTTACACTTGTCTCGTTTGTCTAGAAATAACGTACTTGAATTAATTCAAAAGGGTAGAAAGCACAAGAAATAGTATATAGTTCTTCGATCGACATAGAGAATACAAAGCCAATAATCGGATTTTTCTTATCGGCCAGAAAAATATCGATTTTGTTTTTCCATATACTTACCGAATTAATTTCCTGGGGTTTGTCGGGATCTACGATTTTCGGAACTCTTTGTACGAGACGGATTATTTTAGCAGCTGCCGTTATGCCCTTCTCGAGACTGGATGTGAATGCCGATGCTTGACTAACCGATGCGGCACCGGAAACCAGTGCTTGGCCGACTCTGAAAACAAATGACGCGATTCGTTGCATTTTTTTGTCGCAAGATATCAAATGCTTAAGGAGGTTCGGTGATTGGAGCGACTCCAAGATAAAAGTCTAATTTTTTTGTATAGCGTTGTCAAACCCTTCGTCCATGCATAAGCGGAGTTTCCACGAGATTTACCACACAGTTTCCGATATATTAATTATTAAAGTCAGTGTAATTAACACATGTAGACGACAAAATGTGCCGATCCTCGCATATATCGATTTTTTTATAGCACTTGGAGCCAAGACACACGGAAAAAAAACTGATGGTTGCATTCGTTGATTTTTTGTGATCAATAGGGCACCTTGAATTGGAAAGCTCACCGGAATAATAAGCAATTAATTCAGGAATAAAGTCTAGAAAAATCGAGGTATTCGCCGGGCGCGCGGGCCAAATGGTAGGTAAGTACCTATCGAAATTACGACCCTGTCAAACTTCGACGATATGACGTATTACCGAAGTCGAGTAGTAGACTATTACGTTTTTTTTCCATATTATATAAATAATAGGAAACTCGAAATTCAATACTTAAAAAATATTTCTCGAAAAATGGGAAATATACACATACATAAAAAGTCTCGGTATTGCGGCGTGAAATAGACTTTAAGTTTACTAGCATGGTCATCACCGAACCTCCTTAATCGAGCATCGTTCGATATCTCATCGACTCACATGAACACCATCGAGAATTCCGTTTCGCCATTTTGTTGCAAAACACCACCGTAGTAAATGATAATGGAAAAAATAAAGTAACCGATGGACTTGGAAAGCCCAAAAGCTAGACCCCTCCAATGAACGTTCTTTTTCGCTTGTTCGAAGGACGGCACCATGGCATGGACATAATTCTCCCGAAACGTTTCTTCCCGACCGAGGCCAACTACCGTTTTTATACAGCTAACAGCCTCGACCGCGATCTACGATTAAAAGAAAGTAATTTCAATGAAAAATAACGAATTAATTCGATATTATTTCTACACGGAGAGAAAAAGTCTTAGAATTGTTGTTATGAAATTATAGGAAAAATTACCATGCTTTCCTATAATCTGCTGCTTTACACTAAAGAGTCCTAAATTCCAATAGAAGGGTAAAGTGTAGAATGTTGTCTCCGATTTTGTATCGTGCTCTCTGGGTAAAAATTCTAACGCTTCGGACCAATTTTTCAAAGATTTCGCAGAAAATCTTCTACACATGTCGATTGGACACACTTCATAGGGCAAGCATGGTAATTTTTGTAGGACTTTTCTCTCCGTGTAATAAACGAATCCCGATATTTTGTAGATTCATTGACCATGTGTACCTTTGTAGATTTTTCCAACCCCTTGTGATAATCCAGAGTTTCTTTGTTGCAGATTTTACTGTGCCATATTATAATGGCAAACATAATCGGAAGAAGTGACATTCCAACCAAACCGAGACGCCATTCGTACACCAATGAAATCATGACCGAGAGAAGAAGGGTAGTTATACACTGCATGATAATTCCGATGCGTTGACCAGTCGCGTTTTTTACAGAAGCTGCCTCGATCGCTAATTTCGCGCAAAGGGCACCAGTTCCATTGGCAGCTTCGTCGAACCAAGCCATCTCCTGCCTCAGCATAGCCCCAAAAGCAGCACCTCGCAGTCTAGTCGCCAGACGTTCACTCGTCAGATCCAGCAGGAAGAGCTAGCGAATTAATAAACCAATAATTTAAAAAAAAAGACACGTATAATGCGATTCGTTGTCTCGAAGAAATTTTTCAAATTTACTAGAGGGTTATTTGGCACCCCGTACGATAAGAAAAGGATTTACCTGAAGACAAGTCGCAATGGCAAGCACTATCCCGGTAGACATGAAATAAATGATGTACAGATTGGATTGCTGCCTGACGAAATTGTCGTCGGGATCCGACAGAAACTGGAATGATCGAAATAGAAAAACGTTTCGACGAGATCTGCATCGTGACGATGATATTTTCGTGATTTCCATACGTACCTCGAAAACGCCACCCATTATTATCGCAAATAGGGGCGTCGAAGAACCGACCAACATAGAAGCGATCGAAGCAACGAGAATATATTTCCATTCCGGCTTAATGAGTTTCATCATTTTCCACGTGGCAACTGTATTTTTAACGCTCTTCGAGTCAGCCTCGTTCTCCAATTTCTAGAGTATCATGAATTAAATTCACATCTCGCGTTTTAATGAGAAACGAAAAGAAAAAAACAGTTTTGTTCGATCGAGTGAAAATGAAAAACTACTGGGTCGTATCGATTTCGACTAATTCACTCTTGTACCAACCTCGATCTGCTTCTCGATCGGCTCGAGATCTTCGTCGATCTGTTCGATCTCGCTTTTCGTCGAAGATCGTCGTTCCTGCGTTTTGGCATCGGCCGAAATTTGTGCCGTTACCAAATCGTAATATTGTCCCTTGAGTTCCATCAATTCGTCGTGTCTACCCGACTCGACGACATTTCCATCCGCGAGAACGATTATCTTGTCCGCACCGCGAATCGTCGATAATCTATGCGCGACGATTATCGTCGTTCGTCCTTTGTGAAGCTGAACGAAAAATCATGTATGCGAAAATTATGCGATCGATCGATAGAGAAATTTCGCGACGTTATTATGCGAATAGCTTCGGGGATAATTGCGTAAAACCATAGGGACGCTCGCTCGATTCTCATCGAAGTTTTTTAAGCTTTAATTATCACCGTTCGTTATAAATCAAATGATTCATTATCACCTACCTTCTCGAGGGCAGCTTGCACTTTCGATTCGCTTCGCGTGTCGAGAGCGGAAGTCGCTTCGTCCAGAAGCAAAATCGCCGGATCTCTTATCAGAGCTCGTGCGATAGCGATTCTTTGCTTCTGTCCACCCGATATTTGAGCTCCTCTCTCGCCGACCAGCGTATCGTATTTCTGAACGATCCGAAAAGTAGCAAAAAATTGTTTAAATAAACGGTTTTTGTGTCATCTTTTAATACGAAATTTATGATTAACGTAGCTAATTTTTGCCTCCTGATTTTTTTTTCAGATTCGTCTCGTAGCTTACCAACGGTAATTTCATGATAAAGTCGTGGGCGTTCGCTTCCTTCGCTGCGCGAATCACCATTTCCATCGTCGCGCTCAAATCCCCAAAGCGAATATTATCAGCTATCGTCGTGTCGAAGAGCACGGGCTCTTGACCGACGATGCCCAGATTTCTTCTCAGCCACGCGACGTTAAGATCTCGCAGATTTTGACCATCGAGTAAAATCTTGAATGACAAAACCAAGACTCGTGATCTTGAGGAGCTTTTCTTTCGATCGATCGTACGAAAAACGTCAAATATAAAATATAATAATAATAATAATGAAAAAGAAGGAAAGATAATTAAATATTACCTCTCCCCTTATCGGATCATAGAATCTCTGAATGAGCTGTATGCACGTTGATTTACCACAGCCGGAATTTCCCACCAATGCGACGGTTTCACCCTTCGCGATCCTAAAGCTCATTTTATTCAGCACCTACAATTTTTTAACGCATTTTTACGGGTATAAATTTTACTGTATCAAAAATCATGTCTGTCATCATTAATTAACATTATTACGAAGTAAATCAATCAATTGAATCGATAACAAAAATACTAAGTTATCAATTATTATCGACCACCTTGATATTATAAATTAATTAATTATCCCTATAATATTATACACTCTGAAAAAATTTAAATTAAATTAAATTAATGAAAAGAAAAAAAGATATGAAAATTATGACCCGCCTGAACATCCGGCCTCGAGGAGTATCGGAATTCAACGTCTTTGAACTCGATCGAGCCTCGAAAACCCGCGGGCTTCGATCCACCGGGATCGAGACTGTTGATCGTCGATTTTCTCTCGATGACCGAGAAAATTTTCGCAGCGGCAGCTTTCGACGTTGAGAATACCTCGACGTAAGGCGAGGCTGTTCCTATGTTCATCGCTCCGATCACCGTGCACCAAAATATCTATCGTAGGAAAAAAGCTCGTTGTAACTAGAAACTTTGACGAGACGATCCAAGTACGATTTGTATTTATTTGATTTTGCAAGTCGTTGTAAATTCTCACCGTGAGCATCGCGGTAACGTCGTACTCCCTTTCCTCCGGAGGAAGATGTCTCCCGTTCAAAATCAAAGTAACGCCGTATCCCTGCGAGAGAGCGTAATTCGTGAAGATACCGAACCAAAATAATCCAAAACCGCAACCGGAAATGAAGCCCATTTTAACGTTGATCTTGTACGAAACTTCGAGACTCTTCTTGTATCTTTCGATTTCCGAATTTTGACCGTCGAACGCGAAGACGGTCTTTATCCCCGATAGTACTTCCTCGGCGATGGAAGAAGATTCGCCGAAAGCCTGAATTTCTTTCCGGGCAAGCGACGAACTCATCTGTGGACCGAACGATATGAACGTTCTAAATTTTTATTCCTATATCGCTATATTTATTTTATCCTCGCCACGTTCAACTTAGATAATCATCGCGATAGAAGAAAAATACAGGGTCGACCTTCGCGCTTGTATATTTAATTTGCATATTTTTTACAATTTTTTCTTGCCTATCACTCAAGGGGTCATGTAACGTTTATTTATTTGAAATAATCAATTTTTCAATTATATTTCATTTCGATATTATTATTCCACTAGAATATCCCGTGAAAGTTGCATATCAAAATATTAAGAAATAATAAAATCATAATTCGAAGAAAAAGGGCACCGTTTTCTAAATTTTTAAATCAATTTTCTCGAAATTACGTTTTCGTAATCGGTTCTAGAAGTATTTTCAATACTATCGACCCGAGACGAATTAAATTTTATACACTCAACTATCATACTCTTATATCTTGTACTTGTCATAGAATTTTATCGATTCGCGCTTTGGTCCGTTTGTCAAAAATATGTTCAATGTTGATTTGATTGATTTGATTTCTTTACTTCGAATCATTATTACTTGACTAAAAATCAATATTTATTTCAAAATCCTTAAAAAGACAATTGCGAGTTTTATTTTGTTGTTGTAGCAAGTAGTATTTCCATAAAAACCTCCCCGGGGAAGTTGTATCATCGTTCTATCTCTATTTTCCAACAGTTTTTAATTAATCGCTCATATCTTCGATTGTTTTTCGAATAAAACTTTATTTTAGCTATCATACCACAAAAGTATGTAACCCCTTAAAATTATATTAGTAACGATTATCGTGAATCGAAAGGTAAATTACGGTGGTTGAAACTTTCGCGAGCTTTGGCGATCGGAGTCGAAGATAATAATAGATAAGAAAAATATGTCCATGCTAGATGCCGAGTTTTTTACATCACGATTAAATAAGGACCGTCTCTATAACCATATCTTCTCGCGATTACCCTGCAGAGTTGACCCATTCATCGAAAAATGACCCTACGTTTTGATCCGTACAATTAAAACGACCATTCGTCAAAATCGTCGTTTCTTCTCCTTCATTTTTTGTTCTAACAAACGCGAAGGGACGTTGCGTTGATAAACATTGGCATCTATATATTGAAACTCGTTAAGAATAGAGGAAGCTTCGACCGACTATGTAAAAGCATATCTACCCGCGCGACAATGCCAAGAACGACGCCAGTTATCGGCAACGAGGCTAAACTAACGAGGGTGAGCTTCCAGCCTGAATAAAGAGCGACAATAATGCAGAATCCAGCGACGGAAAGTTGCTCGATACAGATGGCGCATTTTTCGCCCACCCCTTCTTCGAATTTGATAATATCTCTGCAAGAAAAAAAGGAGGCGCACATTTGTCGGAAAATTATTGCATCTTAATTAAAATATTATATCATCTTAAATTATTTGACTTTTCCGGCACTGTTGGCAAGATTAAAATTAAACTCGAGATAAGGAGATACTGCGAGTTTCGACGATTCTCTAATTCTCATAGCATCATAAAATCATAAATCAAGAATTCAAATTGGCCCGATTTTTGCTCGAGCGAAGACTCCCGGCGACTATCGGCGTAAATCCGAGAGAGGCTTTTGAGACTTGCGAGTTTTAGATAAAATCGCATATTGCGACGTAACAACAAACTGTAAATATTAAATAAAAGAATCGTAGACATACTCGGTAAGTTCGGTGGCTACGTTTCCGGTTTTCATTTTATTATCGTACCAACTGATGTCCTGATGAAGTATCGATTTCATATACATTTCTCGTATACGAAAAGTTTGCCTCTGGCTCGTATAATTGAACAGCATTATACTTATGTACACGAGGATTATCAGCGTTACTGCGATAATAACATTTTGTAGCACATAAGTTGTCACGGCATCGATAACGACCGTGTCCTTCCGTATCGTTGTATTCGTCACAGAGGAGTTTACGCTTTCCTTAGGCACTTCGACCAGTACCTCGGCCATCTCCGCAAATATAAAAATACACAATGGCATCAAAACCCCGGTTCCAATTGCGCAGATAACGCCGATTAACATCAGGAATATTTCCAATTTGCTCGCATAACGGAACTACGAAAAAAAATCGTTGTTAATGGCGCTGTTGTAAAAATGACAATCGGTGACTTTGCGCACAATTTTCTTACTGAGCAATATTTTAATATATACAGGGTGAATTCCGGTAAGGTTTCTCAAACGGGATTTTGGTGCAGATGGGATCATTACAAACAAAAGTTGCAAATATACATTAGGGATATTTTTAATAGTTTACGAGATATGAATATTTAAATTGAATCAATGAATCGGGCCCAAATGTAACGCCCTAAACTGTGCTATATCTACGGCTAGGGCGGAGAGTCGACGGCTCCAACGCTTCTCGGCGCGCTCTGATTTGATCAACTTTAAATATTCATATCTCGTAAACTATTAAAAATATCCCTAATGTATATTTGCAATTTTTGTTTGTAATGATCCCATCTGCACCAAAATCCCGTTTGAGAAATCTTACGGAATTCACCCTGTATACGAGGCATTCCACGGTTAATCGAGCACTTTTGAACCCAGACACTTTTTTATTTTGCTGAAAATTTTGAATGTCATACTTCTCCACTAAAAGCATTTTTCTGAATTTTTTCAAATGTTTTTACCCAACTGAAAAAAAGTTATTTATTTTGAAGAAAAAAACTTTTTCAAACATTTTCAAATGCTCATGAGTTTTTCAATAATTGGTTAATCGACATGTTTTTTTTTTTAGTTTTTTGCTTTTAAACGCGCTTTTCAGAAAAACATACAAAAACATACAAAAAAAATATTCAAATCATATTCTATGAAAATTGTCATTTTTTTTTCAAGAAAAATATCAATTTCTCTAAAACACCATTTTTGATTTTCGATTTTTAATTTTGTTTTTAACTTTGATTTATTCTGAGTTTAATACCGCAAGATTCATTGTGGGCAGACTTTTTTTTCGATGGAAAAAAAATTGTTCCAGTTTTTTTGAGAAAAATATCAATTTTTCTATCTATTTATTCCAGTTTCACTGTTTACACCCTTGCCGGGTTTTTAAAATTCCACCCAACACTAAATTCTTTCCTCCGCTGTTACGACTGCAGCCACATCGCTTTTCTCCCTAATCCTGCATCGCATTTGCCGCGGACGAAGGGAAACTGCAGAAAACCTCCGCCAATACAGGAATATCAATTTTTAGAAAACCCCATTTCTGATTGTTGATTTCCTATTTTTTTTTATTAAACTTTGATTTATTCTGAGTTTTAACCAAAAATAAAAAATAAAAAATAGAGGTTTTCGGAAAATTGATATTTTTCTCTGAAAAAAATGAATTTTTTTTGTTTAATCTACCATCTTGCGGCATTAAACTCAGAATGCATCAAAGTGTAAAAAAGAAATGAAAAACAAAAATCAAAAATGGAGTTTTTGAGAAATTGATATATTTTTCTCTAAAAAAATGAAATATTTCATAGAATACGACTTGAATATTTTGTTTGCATTTTTCTCCGAAAACCAATTTTTGAAAAACTTATGACCATTTGAAAATGTTTGAAAAAAGAAAAGACGTTTTTTTTTGCAAAATTCATAACTTCTTTTCGGTCGGGTAAAAAAATTTGTAAAAATTCACAAAAATGCTTTTAGTGGGGCAGTATGACATATAAAATTTTCAGCAAAATAAACAAGGGGCGGGTTCAAAAATGATCGATTTCCCGTGTGGAATGCGTCATATATATATAATAATTTGTTGTTTCGTTATTTTATAGGACAATCTTATCGTTCGTTTTAACGAACATCAGACAAAAATTCGAGATTATAATTTCATGGATCGGATAACGAATTAATGTTTTCATTCTTATTGTCGAATTCAGACGATGCAATTAATTCTTTTAATCTCACCAATTGCAATATCGAAATCGGCTTCAGATCGTCTCCCGATAATTCCTTGTCCATGTTTTCCCTGAAATGTGGTTGGTCTCATTACGTATGTTTATTTTATTTTCATTCTTCCGTCTTTCCCTCTATTTCATCCCTCGTATCGTGTTTCCTTTTATGTTAAACTTCGGGATTCCCACCACGTTTCGCAACAACCAGGCCAGCACCATTTTTTAAATATAATTTATGATTCGCCGATTAACAAAACATAAATCATGCGATATTCGACCGATCGGTATTCTTTCCTATAAAAATCACATTTTATCCCGATAGCTTGAAAATTATACAGAGTTGTACGACCTCGATGGTTTTTCTTCGGGAAAAATAAATAAAAATATAAACAGAGCCATAAAATTCGAACCGGGGAACGAATCGCAATGAAAATTATGAGGAATCATCGTAGCAGGCTACTTCACCCCACGTGCAACATTTCAGCGAGATCGAGCAAGTCGTTCCGAAGTTAAACCAGTTTGAATTTATCAACCCCCGCCGTATACACACGCGCACCTTCGAATTCAAGAAAACGACGCATCCGCAATTTAAAATATATCGGCGAACTTTGCTTACGTTTTAACTGGCGACGAATGGTCACTTTCGTTACCATTCATTATGTTCAACACTTTAACATTACTCGCTGGTGTAGTTCTAGGAGTATTTTGCTTGCTATCGGTACGAAAAATTTTCACACGAAGATTCTTTGGATTTTTCATTTCTCTTTTTTGTTTCTTTGTCTCTTAGAATAAATTTACGACACGCATTGCGAACGTTGGATCTCGCACAATGATAATAACATCACACGGCATCGATGAAAGCTCAACACACCGAAGAGCTCCCCGATAAGAATCGACGCGAATGAAAAAGATATTATCTTATCGTAATGCGCTTGGCGTTTGCACCACCGATCTGATTCGTGAGAGCTACTCTCCTAATACTATCTTCGAATGGGTCTTCTTCTCCAGATAAGTGTAATGCCTAACGATCGTATATTTCGTAGATGTAGGATCGTCTACTGGTGAGTAGGAAACAAGCCTTATTCGAGTTCAACTAGGCTGAATCGAGATCAACTGAGACAAATTGGATACGAACAACGTCAAGGTGAAACGCGTCAGCTGTTTTATGGCCCTCTATCACAGCAAAATCATCGAACGAATTATTGATTAAGAATAGTGAGAATAGCTTGACGTTGTGCATAAATTGTTTATACCTTATTGAGCCACTTCCTTATTCGCGACCTTTCTTCCATCATCGCTCGATTTATCGTTTCAACTATCCTTACTATCGACCGCGCTAATGTTCCCCGAATCGAACTTTTCCAACTTCACGAAAAGGACAATCGTCGTGTCGAGAATATTTGAAGAAATCTGTATTATTTATTCAATCGTTATTTGTTTGTACACCTATTTTACGAGTTTCGAGCAATTTATAATAGCTAATCTTTGCTACGAGGTACGAACAAAAAATTCACCGATACAAAAAACATTCTTGCATACGCGCCTGCCATTGTCGAAAGCATGGAAGAAACGCTGGAAGTAAAACGCTTTAACTTCGTCATGAGTTCTTAAAGATTGTAATTCGAGACGATGCGATGAATTTGATATTGCACTAGGTATAAAATATCTTTATTGCCTATAGCAAAGACATTATTCTAGTGGTAGATCGGCACTTGTATAGCAGAGAAAAGAAATTAATTGGCGAAACTCTTACAAATCTACATACGCACGCGCTGTCTTAAAATTTCGATCATTGTCTCTGTCTCTAACGCGACGGTGTAAAAAATTTCCTTTTTAAAGAAGTCGTTTCGTTCGTAGATCTTTCTAGCGAAAAATTAATCTTTCGCGCCGATTTACTACCTCGAACAAAGTCAATGATCATCCTTCAAATCTCTTCGTTTCTGAGCTTTTACAGTCTTGCACGAACAAAGTAAAATGCCGGATTAAAAAGTGTTTCGATCGAGTAATGGAGTTGAGAAATTAGATTTATAACAAGTCGTTGACGAAGAAACGTAAAACTAGTATTATAACGGATACATCGCGGAACGACCGTTATTAGCCACTGTCAATCATTTTCTTCGGAACTATCGTCCTCGTTCTCGCTCTCGTCCTCGAGTTCTGGCATTGGAAAACGCAAAATCGCTGCAACTCCCGTTAATCTTTCCAGCTCTGCAAACAATAAGAACGATAATTTTGCAAATACGAGAAGAGGAGAACCGTAATGATAAATCGAATCGCATTGCTAATACGCAACGGTCATGAGAAAATGGGCGGACCTTGACAAAGCATTATAAACCCGGGGGAAAAGTCGATATAATACAATTTGCGATTAAAATTCGAAGAATTATGAAAATATGACTTACGTTCACCCGAAACGTGCAGGCTGGAGAATATTTTCACCTCGCCGGTAGCATAGCGGACACTCTCGACCAAATCGACGTACTCTTTCCGCGTGGCAATGTCTTGACACCTAAAATATTTCATCGTCATTAACGCAACTCGGAAAAAAACAGTTGCGATTTATTCAGAAAATTATTTCGACGGATATTCGATGACGAGAGACTAAAGTACCTGAACAATTTGTCGGATATCAAGAGAATCTTGATGGCCTCTGCTTCGGCCGCCGCTTGAACATGTTTCTTGCCGTAAAACGCACGAGCCGGATCGGTATGAAGCATATTGCAAAATGTTTCGAGAGCTTTGACCTCACCCACGGCTTTCGTGTCGGAAATACGTGATAAGACCATCGGATCCGCGAGAACCTCTGAAAACAAAAGGAAAATAAAGCGAGCCAGAACAGTTCCTGTTATCGATTTACGTTACGGAGCCAAAAGGAAAAAAACGTCATTAATAAAAAAACGTTACAAAACCTTTTAACGAATGTATCCAACCGGAACTTGCGTGAACCGCCATAAATTTACTTCTGTTTTCTAGTATGATCTTGATATCCGTGTTCGTTGCTTGTTGAATCATGTATTCCATAAATTGATCCTTAACGAAACCAGGACTCGCGATGATTATGCATTTGACGATGTCGAAATTTACGTGTCTCACAATGCCGTTTAGGACCTTTTCGTAAAAACTTTTCAAGGCCTGTTGTACGATTTTCTTGTTACTTCATTATTTTTCAGTATTTCATTTTAGAGACGCTCGTGTAATCTTCGTTTCGAGAAAGTTTCGCGAGATCGACGTGCTTCTCTTTTAATAATAAAGAAAATAAGAAGAAAACAGAACGAACCCGCTCGTGTTGGGTTACGTGTCCGTTTCGCTTTCGCGGTATCGCTTGTTCCACGGTTGCTCGGATCAACGTCATGTTCGATGTTATGAGACAAATGTGCGCCAGTCCCTCCGCCATAACGACCGCTGCGACATCAGCCGTCTTACGTAGGAAGAGTGAATTATTTTTTAAATTCGACGATTCAAATCGTAATAATTAATTACTACCTCAATTATAAATTAACCTGAGTCGGATCGCAGGCTGTATCGACACGTTCCCACGCTATGGAATCCCAGAATTCCTTTTGGAGCGTAAATTTACGATTTTGCTCGACATTTAGTGTGTGGTATGCTCCCATCTTTGTAGAAAATTTAAAAGGAAAATTTGTCATTTACGCGATTAGCACGTTTCCAAAATTTCTTTCATACACATATTTTCTCACCTTGACGTATTTGTTTTCCTCTATGTTTTTTCCTTTGAATCTCAATACACCCGCGTTGGTATCAAAATCTATCGATTCCACACGAATCGTCAACGTCGTTCTCACCCGTTGACTGCTCGAACTTCCCGTCGACGATTCTGTTTGTACTTTTCTAAGTGTTTGAAACGAGGCAGGTTTTTATCATCGAACGTACAAAGTTTACGGAAAATGTACTTCAAATCAATAATGCGTTTTATTTCATTAATTATCCCGTCTGATTGTAAGACGTAGATAAAAATTACGCCGTGAATTAAGAAAATGGAAAAACGGTTGCGTTTCCACTGGCTCGGAGATGAAAGCAATAATGTTAAGGAGGTTCACGCGCCATAATCATAATAGTATATACAAAGTAACGGCAAAATCATCGGATACAATTTTTTCCAAGATAATTTTTTGAAATTTTGCGCGAATCTTCTTGAGCATCGTATTATAATGAGTAACAAATTTGAGAAGGTTTCACCGTCTAGTAATCGAGATATTCAGTGTTTAAAATCGCAACTTTAACACGAGGTCTTATGGGAAGTTACGAAAAAATACGATTTTTCACAATAAATAACTCGATCTCTAGACGGTAAAACTTTCGCAAATTTTACCCACGGTTGAGTATTATCATTAAGAAGGTTCGTACGAATTTTAAACAATTAAACTTGGAATTCGTCTAATGCATGGACAACGCTTCAACCTCCTTAAGGAGGTTGACGCGCCATAATCATAATAGTATATACAAAGTAACGGCAAAATCATCGGATACAATTTTTTCCAAGATAATTTTCTTCTTCAGCATCGTATTATAATGGGTAAGAAATTTGAGAAGGTTTCACCGTCTAGTAATCGAGATATTCAGTGTTTAAAATCGCAACTTTAACACGAGGTCTTATGGGAAGTTGCGAAAAAATACGATTATTCACAATAAATAACTCGATCTCTAGACGTTAAAACTTTCTCAAATTTTACCCACGGTTGAGTATTATCGTTAAGAAGATTCGTACGAATTTTAAACAATTAAACTTGGAATTCGTCTAACGCACGGACGATGCTTCAACCTCCTTAATAAGTTTTAGAAATATGTACATATATTAGATAATCGTAATATTACCTAATTGTAGAACACGTAACGACGTCTCCCACGCTTATGAGATTATAAGCATGCCACATATCTTCTGTATTCTCCGGGATGAGGGACACGGACCTGAACAAATAAAAATAAAATACATTTCAGACGCATAAAACGATTATAACTAATATTTCGTAGAATCAAAGTTCAAACACCGAAACTCTGCGTATCGTATCATATCGTAGGACACGATAAGAAAAAATATATTTCGAAATATTCCAAAACAATATACATTTTTGTGTAACGTCGGGAACTTTTAGGTATTTATATATAAAAATAGAAAATAATTGAAGCGTAGCTCGCATTCGATAATATTTCATATATCTTTTCTTTAGAAGTTTCTATAACCGACTACACGAGATATGTGAATAAATTTGAAAATATTGTTGGAGGTGTGTACAATAAAAATACGCGAAAATTTAGTTCTGACGAAAAATGTATTTAGATTTTTAATTTTAAATCTATTCGATTTATTCAACTCACCCTGCCCCGTGTTTGTCGATGTTTTTAGCCACGAGCTTCATCGTAGAAAAATTATCAAAGTAAGCTGCAAAATAGAAAATAAACTGCGGTAATAATGAAGACAAAAAAATATTGGTACCGAGCAATATTGAAGGAAAAGCAACCATAAATTCAAGAACGGAGGCACGTACGGATCCATGATATTAAAGGTTAGGTTATCGACAAGTTTTCTCCACGAACACTGCCGCTTGAAGTCGCAGTGGTCGACTGAATTTGTTTATTACGACATAACAATTATTACACCCTAAACCATTAACACGTAAATTATTGTTTCGTTTATTACAAAGAGTTACACGCGTTAATAAGCCACGATATTTAAATATGTGCATGTCAAATACGATCATTTATCAACGATCGCTAACAAATTCTCGCATATGTACCTCGGAATTTAGACGCTACATAGCAATTATGGTACGTCGATATTACAGTGTATACATGAATCTGTATTTATCGACGGTTGCTAACAAATTTTTGCGCGCGACTTCCGGATTCGATCGCTACGTGGCGCAAATGACACTTCTATACGTCAGTACAATTTCCGAATTTCCATTTACCTGACGGCTGAATCCAATTTTCTTTCCATTTCTGTGTGCTAAATGAAGTGATATTTCAATGTCACCGAATATTGTGACTGTTTATATTAATGAGTGATTTGTCATCGAGGATTGTCTCTCGTTACAAGGTAAGACAATGAATTAACGTCTGCAACGAATATGTAAATTTTCCGAACAGTTTTCACCTCGCCGACGAACATTTTTTAACATAACCTAAAAAAATGATTTCGTAATATAATTTTCACATACCTGTTAGCAAATCTTAGGTAATACATCATCGCTCTATCTTGATTACTACACGAGTCAATGATTACATTTTTTTTCTATTCCGGTAATCGCGCTTCATATTTATTGTCTCTTTCTCGCGACTATCGATGAGCGATAAGCTATTGTCAATTTTGTGTTTATTTTCATTCAGTATACACTGTTCTTTCGTGAAAGACGATGTGGTTCGCGATATTTCTACATATTTCATACAAAATTCCTTCGAATATTCGATCGACCAAATATTTTGAATGTCTCGTGTTCGTATAAATATTCGGCTCGCACGGCGATGCTTGTTTCCTGAATTTTGTCGTACGCATATTATTTCGAATATTCGTAATTCATCAATTTTCAATCTTATAATTGAATAAAATAGTTGCAGTATTCTTAAATTTCGCCGGTTACTTTTGAATTCTCAAAGTCGAAATGTTTATTCACCATTGCATCTTGTAATTCACCTATTTGCTCTTTAGATCAATGAAACTTGATCTAAACTTTTCATCTAAACTAAATATTATCTAAACTAAATATTATCATGAAAATCTCCAAAAAATATGAAAATTCTGGAGAAAAATAATCATTAAAATCGAAGATGACTGTTACAAGAAATTTCCACGTGCGACAATGGTTATTTCCTCCCGTATGGAACAATAGTTATTTAATGTATCTTGACATAAATGACAAACATTCAATTCACAGAGGATAACTGGGATCCGAATAGCATTCTTGTTAGAAACGATGCTCGATCGCTGCGCACATTCGAAGATATATATCGCTACATACCTTGAACGCATTCCCTTGGGGTCGATTCCGCCGGTTTTACAAAAAGATTATACCGTATTGATTCATCCGATCTTGTGTTTCAGTGTTACATAAACCCGAGTGCTGTAAAAGATACTCCAAGATGGCAGATCCGAAGGCATCGAAGCTCAGACCGCCTTCGAAGATCGGCAGACCGTGTTGCACAGTTCCGCCTAAACCAGCATTGCCGCCTTCGCCACCGAGATCCACCATGAGTAAGTTTTTCCCGCGTCATCAATATTTCTTTGATTTTCTTCACACAATCGCACCTTTTTGCACATTTTAAATAATTTTTATGTGTATCGTCTTTGTCCATCGAGTTTGTATCGATTTGATTGATTTATTTCCTGTATACGAGTGTTTATTTTAAATTTGTAAATCGTCCTTGTTATATATTCTCAGCAACGTTATTTTTCTTTTCGTTCGTTTCCAACGGTATCGTATTTTCTACGATTTCTTCCATAGAAACATTTTTCCCGACTTTTCAAATTACTAACATCGGCCAAATCGTAGTTTTAAGTAGCGAAGAGAAGCAATTCTCCAACGCATGCAAACAATATGCATTTTGAGCAGCTGCGAAGTTAGAAAAATCAAGACGGTGTCGAATATCGGTTAGCCTTCAGGAAATAGTCCTTCGCTTACATCTGTAGAGTCTCAAAGTTATCGAGTAACCCATTATACAAATATATCCTCGATTATGTATATGAAATAACGGCCATATCAAAATTGTGTACTTAAAAAAAAATGTTGAGACTCCCAAAACTCTCGAACCTATTACCGACCGTTAAATAAAAAATAAATAATTGGTAAATTCGTCATGGAGCACTACCGTGCTGCGGTACGTCTTGCGTACACATTCTACTGTTTCTTTATTTTTTATTTCCAAACTTTAGTAATCTTCGAAAACTAGACTCGTAGGTCCGAATATTTAACAAGTTTGATATAGAACAAACCCAATATTATCAACGTTGTAAACTCAAGTTCAATCTTTTCTTTTCCAACGCACGTCCTTGATGCGTTCATTTTATTATTAATCTCACAAAACGTTTCAGGTACGGGGATAGACTCGTTGGATTAGAAAAAATCTCAAATAATTGACGTACAGTTTTTGTTTCTATAAGCGATACTGCTCAACCTGACAAAGTTACAACGCGTCTGAGGAAAATGCGAAAACAAAATTGAAACGTTTGTAACAAATAACGAACTAAGAATTTTGGGTTACTGAAACGAGAACTACTTACTGTCTCTACTTACTACACAACTATGAGTACAGCTGTTGACCACTTGAAAAACTTCAAGTCCTCAAAGTTCCAGGAAGTATCCGAATTCCTTTGAACACATTTCGTACTCCGAGAGTACCGAGAGTACTCTTATAGTTAGTAAACCATAGTAACAAGAAGTACAATTTGCTCCAAATACTCGGATAGGACTTTAAGTCCTCAAAGTTCCAGGAAGTATCCGAATTCGTTTGAACACATTTCGTACTCCGAGAGTACCGAGAGTACTCTTATAGTTAGTAAACCATAGTAACAAGAAGTACAATTTGCTCCAAATACTCGGATAGGACTTTAAGTCCTCAAAGTTCCAGGAAGTATCCGAATTCGTTTGAACACATTTCGTACTCCAAGAGTACCAAGAGTACTCTTATAGTTAGTAAACTATAGTAACATAAAATACAGTCTGCTCCAAATACTCGGATAGGACTTCAAGTCCTCAAAGTTCCAGGAAGTATCCGAATTCCTTCGAACACATTTCGTACTCCGAGAGTACCGAGAGTACTCTTATAGTTAGTAAACTATAGTAACAAGAAGTACAATCAGCTCCAAATACTCGGAGTACCGAGTACTCCAAGTGGTTCCAAGCTCGCTACTCGCGTGTACGAAAATTGGTTTACGCGTTGCTCGTAATGTCTTTAAGCGACTTTTACTTGAAAAGAGAAAGAAAAGACAAAGAACCCGGAGGGGGATAGCGCGTGTCCCCACTACTCCTTCGGCATAAAGCGAAGCGTTCTTTGATGCGTTCGCACATTTATCCTGCTCGAGAACCTGATCTACGCCCACGAGACTGTCCGAGAGCACCGTGGTACTCTCAGATCCGTCCGAGTAGTCGCAGACTCTCGATAAGTCGCTATTCTACCTCTCGTCGCGAAGCATCATCACTCTCTTGACTGGTAAATATTCCGACACACGATCCCACTATTCGCTCTCCTTTTTAACGCCGACCTACTAAATTCAGTACCATCTTTTGTCCCTCTTTTTTTTCGTCTCTCCATTACTCAATAATTCATAATCATTTTCTTCGACATTGTCACATTGTTATCTTCCGTATAATTTATTTTTGAGAATTTTAATCGAGATGTAAAACGTAATCGGAATCGTGCGTTTCTTTTTTATCGCGATTACCAATAAATTTGATCTTGGAATTTTTTCGCTCGACCTCCTCGACGGTACGAGATCGAGTTTAAAAAATCATAAAACCACAACCTCGCGAATATACGCGATTCGACGAATATTATTTACGCGCGATTTTTTATTTCGGTGTTCGAGTAAGCGTTTATTTCTTTATAAAGGTAAATCGTTGATTCGAGTCGCGTCGTAACTATTGCAATAAAATCAAATCGAAGCCTATTTTATCTCCCGTTTAAATACCGCGAAACGCTAAATTCACTTTGTATTTATCGCTTTAGGGCGTATCACTCGTTGGTCGAAACGGAGCCACGATTCTTTTCTTTTTTCGTTTTATTTTATTTTTATTTTTATTTTTATTTTTTTAATCTCATCGATTACATTAATCGGAATGACATTCTCGTATCGCCTTCGACGAGCTTCGAATACAAACTGTATGGGCGAGGTCTCCCTCTCGACGATGAGAATGCAACCACATAAGTATTACGCGATTGCATCGAGGGCACGTATCTTACCTTATTGGTCGGCGTGTTTATCCGTAAGTGTGTTTTGTGATCCCTGAATACGGGTACCAGAGGAGACCTAGAAAACGCAGCCGGTGGAGTCACTTCGTGACGCAACCCAATGTTCATTGTCCCTTTCCCAAAACACATTCGCTCGTCACCAACAAATTACTTATCTTTCCCTTTATTTTTTCATTTTTCTTCATTTTATCCTACATTTGCTTGAAATTAAAACGAACATACTCGCGTTGAAAATATCAACTCTGCAAAAAATGGGAACGAATAAATTTTGATTTTATTTTAAAGGTGGAAACAATTTTTTTAAATTATCGTACGTATCGCGCGAAGACTTAATTATTCGAAAGAGATAGTCTCGAGATTCTTTAGCCAGGGAGGGGGGATATTTTTTTAAAGAGGTCGGTCAGTGATTATAAATTTTGCAACGGGAATTATATAGAGTCGGACCGTGGAGTAAAAATATCAAAAATCCACGACTTTCTTTTCATTTACATTAAATTTTGGGAATGCGTCTGCATAAACCACACAGCCTTTAATGTTAATAAGAACAGGAAAACGAAGCATTACTCGCTCAGCCGTCGTGTCGTTGATTCGAGTTTTCATCGTTAATTCGACATTAATTACGAGCAATCGATCGTTTTTCGTAGTAACGAAAATTTTCTTTCGCGCTCAGACTCATCCCGGTGATACACACGCTCGACGGGAGACTTGTTTAGACAAGGGGTACTAACTCATTTAGAACACACTCACAAGTTTCATATATTTCATGCGTGAGACGGTCGTACATAAAACATACAAATTTTATCAGACACAATACAATTCACGCGTGACGCAAAAACGTCGTGACAATTTTTTTTAGGTGGGAAAGAAAAATACGGAGAATGCGGATGTTTAAAAATTCCGAAATCCGCAGAGTTCTGTAACTTATTTTTATTTGCCTCGAAACTGTCTTCGTCGTAATAAAAAAAAATCTTCTTTTTGACAAAAACCAACTCATCGGGACATATTTTCAGCCAAAGCATGAAACGATTTCAATTAATTCAATATTATCGTTAAATCTAGCGAAACGTTTAATCAAGAAAATTCATAGTTTTATCGAAATCGAAATTTTATCGAAATTTTAACGCTCGAACGAAAATTGATCGTTGAAAATTGAAAATACCGCTTGGTTTACCCGACTGCGATAATTTTTCCATTTTTCACACATTTTGATTCGTCTCAGTTTTTCCATGCAAACAAAAATATTTTTTTCTCCAGATATCTTCCCACATTGTTTACGTTCGAGAAAAAATAAATATCGCGCGTTTTATGCTCAAACCTTGCATTAGTGCCTAGAATCAAACTGGCAAGGGCCAATCAAATCGTTTCGACCCAAACGTTGAATTTATAAAAATTCCTTTCAGTTCCGTCCTTGGCACAGCGAATGAACCGACGTTTCGAGGATAGGAAACGATGAGACGATTTTCCTATAAATGTAAACGACGTAATTGAACCTTTCAACGCGTATATCGATAGAGAAAACCGATCGGAGCGATAGTCTCGCACGCGGTTGACGTAATCTCCAGTTATTTCGCAACTGTTAAAATAACAAAACACCACAACGTTTATATATCCGTAAACGGTTTTAAACACCGGGTTGTAACCGCGCGCTCACGCATAAACATACTAACATGGTAAGATCCACGTTTGAATCCGAACTTGGCATTTGAGAATTCACTTTAATTATTCATGAAGTTCCGGATGCCCACATCGTGTCCTAAAGCATTCTACCGGTTTAATAATCGTCCGGCGGTTTTTATACGCTGATTTATATCGATATAAAAAGAACAACGTCGAAAAATTCGCCAACTTTTTCGCATTGGATAAACTGGTCGACGAATTGTTTTTGAGGAAAAAAATCAACGAAGGGCATTCGGGGTCGACTTAAAAATGCACTCGCTGCACTCAAGGCCACTCAGAGGCATTCGAAAAAAAAACTCGTACAGTCCCTTGATAAAACCGAACGGCGTTTGCATAAATCGTTCGCTGTAAGATGAGAATTATATAGGATGTTGGGCAAACACGAAGGCACAGAAAATACCTAGTTAATTCTCTCCGGTGTAAGCGACGGTTGTTTTTAAATTGTTCCACGATGAAAATTGGCCGAGATATTAATTATCGAAATTTGAAAGTTTGAGCGATACGATAAGGATCCCACTGTGGCGGTCAGAAAAATAAACTTTTCTTTGATGAATTTTTTTAATTCACATAATATTTTTTTTGCTTAATCGAATATATGTTACTCCACATACATTAAAATAGATTCAAGTAAATTTTGATTGAAACAAAAACAATAGTTGAGGTACAATAAATGTTTCTCGAAACATCGTTCTTTTTTCAATACAGATTTACTTGAATCTACTTCAATGTATGTGAATTAACATGTCTTTAAATGAGCCCAAAAAACCATTAAGTGAATTAAAATAATTCGCGAATAAAATGAATTTTTCTGACCGTTATAGTGGGGCCTTACCATAACGACACAAACGAACGTCTTATCTACGAATGCGGATTTGACTCCCGGTCAGAAAGAATTTTTTTCGCCAATTGTTTTTTTTGAAGTTAGCGACAAAATATCTATTAATAAACTTTCGACGAATCGACACACTGGGAGAAATTAATTGTATTTTATCACTCAATCACAAGAGTCTCGACGATGGTATTGTTTACACTCGATAAATATGTGAATTCATATTTCGACCAATTTTCATCACAAGACGATTAAAAAAAAATACGTTTAGCTTGAATCGACCTAAACTACTTTTCTGTGTCTTCGTAGTTGCCTAACACCCTGTATACGTTGTAAAAGTAATTATACTTGTCGATAATCGAGCCTCGATCGATCGTACGAGTTCTCGGTATAATTAGACAAATTTCAATATGAATGAAAATGCGCGCTCGATTTTTCCTCGAAACGCGATCGAAAGGGCGAGAGTGCGAGAGAACTAGAGAGAGAGAGAGAGACAGAGAGAAAGACCGATAACAAACACGAACGATCCGGTTGATAAATATCGGCGTAACAGGGAATTCCTTGTTACCAGTAAGAGGTCTATCCTCGCTTTATCGACGTCTAATCTGGTAAAACACAAACGTCCCTACCCACGCGGTCGACCTACTGCCACCGCAAACCCACCCACCTTCTCATTAATTATTAATCAATCCGCGAATCGCGATATCCAGGCATACCGAATGCTGGAGGAATGCTTTTTTTCTCCTTCCTCTTCTTCATTTTTCCCTCGTTTTTTCTTCGTTTTTTTTATATTTTTTTTATTATTTTTCTCACTCGTTACACCACTCGATCTTCGCTCGACTTTTCATCTCCTACGCCACCAAATGTGCAACGGCTGGAATTATAGATTGCGCATTGGTTACGCGGTTATTCTGTCTGACTCACCACGTTTTATAGTATCTAGTTATGAATGAGAATATGGATACAGAACGATAATAAAAATAGTAAAAAAAATTTTAAAAAAACATACAGAAGGTAAACGTAAAAATAGTCGTGACCCGACGTACGCGAAGAATTTTTTCGAAGTGATTTTTAAAGGCAAATCGAATTATCGATTTAGATTTATAATCGACTCGAGCCGACGAGAAGTTAGATCCATCGACGTTTTAAAATTCAAGTTCGAATCCGCGAAGAAAGATCACATTTTCATAATTCAATATCGACTCGATTTTTAAAGTAATTATAATACAATTTCAAATACAATTTAGCAGTAGATAACAAAACGGATTTATTCGACCTCGTAAGGACTTTGGCGAACTTCGTTTAAATCCTGTGTTTGAATTTTCGTTCGAAATTTTGTCATTCCCTGCGATATTAAATTAACTTTTTTATTTAATTATTTTTCTTAAATTGGGCCTTGTGAAAAATGGAAGATTGTACATAGATTTTGTATAACAACGATATTCGTTACATCGCGAGAAATCAAGATCCGATTCGTGCCACGTTCAATTATAAAACACGCCCAAGGGGGTCGTTAATGGCTGATTTACATAACTCATAGTGTCGGGACTATATGATCGTAGCGAGAATGGAGACTCGATGGATGATTGCATTTAGCGTCCGGAGATTCGTATCATCGACAATGCAATTATCGAGGAGATAAGGTCGGGCCCGTTCGGCTCATTTAGCATGCCTTCGTATTATATCGCACAATGTTTGTGCCGTGGGACGTATTTTTTACTCGACGGGATTAAACTATACGAGAACGAAACGATAATTACGATAGTGCTTCTCAATGCCTTCGCTCTCGTTGCAATATCCTTATTATAGATATTAGTTCGAGTATTCGACCATTATTTCGAATCTGGAAACGTTGGCTTGGAATTGTTAATAGTCGCACGTGAAACGAGCTCTTAGATACGAATTTTCATCGAAATCGAATCGATCGTTTTTTTTCATCCTCGAGACGTCCGAAAGAATTGTTTAAAAAAATATTTGCGAGATCCTTTTATATTCGGAGAATTGAACAAAAAATTGAAAAATGTGAAAAATTGTGTCTAGAGCGAAGTAAATATTTAGAAATTTTGCATGACGTTAAAATGAGTCGAAATTTCGAGCAAAAATAAAAAAAAGAACAATAGAAACAGATGGGATAAAAAATTGGTATTTGGAAATTTCGAGCACGAAGAAATTTTCGATATTCGAAAGTTACAGGGTCTGTCGTTGATAAAATTTGGTAATTAAATCGAGATGAAACGCTCTCGTAGAAAGGTGTCAGAGCTTTATCGTTGCGTGTTCGATTTTTCGTTGCTCGGCTTTTTATACGTATTATTTTGCATTGTGTTTCGCATGATAAAAACAAGATTCGATGGAGCCACTTTGGGAGAGTCACGGACGTCGTCTCAGCGAGGCTGGATTGAGACGTGGATCAGGTAGGTCGCTGAGTGAGCTTTTATCGTCGCACGAAATCGCACTATGCAAAATGCATGAATTATACATACACATGTGTGCTGTTGGAACCTTTGCATTTTCGTAGTTTTCAAAAATTTATTATTCTTATTTTCTGTCGCTGAAGAGCAATGGGCATGAGCAAATGTTAAATCTCCTATTTTCTCGCAAAATGGATGAGAGAGCTAATTAAACGAGATGAATAATTATTCGTCTCCCGTATCGTTTTTGTATAAAACGCGTATCGTGTATAATTTTTCCATTAGATAATTCTTCACATCGAAATTGTTTTTTACTGGAACAATTATCAGAATTATAATAACTTTCAGAATTACGACCATTTCAAAAAATAATAATTATTATATTCAGCGTACGTAAGGAATTTTTATATTCATCAGTTATTCGAGGATGGGATAATTTTTATTATTATTTTTCACAAGCGCACATTTTTCTTCAATATATTTTGATCGTTCGAAATGAAAATAATTAAATTGCGAATGAATTTTCCTCGCAAGAATTTAACGCGAGAATTTCTCTTCGAGACGATAGAGGGAGAGGGAGAGGGTGCTGGAGAAGGAAAGAAAAAAAATTATAACGGTGCTTTAACGAATCTTGAACAGATACAAGCGTCGTATTGACCGAAGACACCGACAGCTTTATAATAGGAGATCGAGTTTGGGTCGGTGGTACAAAGCCAGGCTCGATAGCTTATATCGGCGAGACTCAGTTCGCACCTGGAGATTGGGCCGGTGTCGTGCTAGACGATGCGATCGGTAAGTGATGAAAATAACTAAAATTTCTTTTGACATAGGGTCGAAAGTAAATGGGAGATTTCGAGAAAGAAGACACGACGAAAAATGAATAAACGCTTTGAAAATTTCTCAGGAAAAAACGACGGTTCCGTGGCTGGTTCACGGTATTTCCAGTGCGAGCCGAAAAGAGGAATTTTTTCACGTCTCACTAGACTCACGCGTCAACCATTACCCGAGGCGATGTCGCCGACGGATGAGAAAACACCTACGAGCCCACCGGACACTTCCCGTAGAAATTTCGACAAATCGATTTCACCCTCGTTAAGTAAGCAGGACCGATACAAGCAAAATTATCGTCGGCCGTAGATCATTCATCGGTCATCGCGGATTTCATCCAACTCGATGCACTTATTAGTTACAAGCGCATACACCTTGTTTAAAAAAAAATTTCATTAAAATCTAAGAAAAACACTTTCTTTCTCCATGACCAATTTCATTCTTATCTTCGCACAAAGATATAATATATTTTTTTGATTTTTTTCTTGTTCTGTCGCGCACTTTATTTAACATTGACAAAAACATTTATTAAAACGAGTAATATATCTATAATAGATATACGTAATAAATATTTCACATCACACGTAATTTATCTTTTTTTTTACATTATTTTGCTTTGTACGAAATTCGACCTGCTGAGAAAAATTGCGTTGTCCTGTCGTATATAGATGCGTCGACGACGAGCCTCGCTTCGGTATCCCAAAAAGACTTTAAGATAGGCGATCGTGTGATTGTTTCGTCGAGTCAGGGAAGTAAAACTGGCGTATTGAAATTCGTGGGAACGACGGAATTTGCAGCCGGCGAATGGTGCGGTATTGAATTGGACGATCCCGTGGGGAAGAACGACGGGTCCGTCGGTGATATAAGGTGCTTTTTTCCATACTTCTATTACGAACGACGTACATACATTTTTTTTTACAAATATTTCATTACGATACAATTATTGTTACAAATTTTAGTTTTTAATTCTTACGATTAAATCCTCGTTTTATCATGGAATTTATCGATCAGGTATTTCGAGTGCCGTCCGAGATTCGGTCTTTTCGCACCGTCGCACAAAGTAAGTCGTTCACCATTGAGCCGAAGAACGAGCACCATGTGCGTCGTGCACAAGCCTACCGGTGCATCGATGAATTCGTCGATACGAAGAATCGGAGGTTCTCGAGAATCATTGGCTTCGATGTCGAGCATGGCGAGCACAAACGCCAGTATCGCTACCCGAGGAACGACTTCTGGTTCCAGGGTAAGATTCGCCATGCCCGAATGATCGTTCGACAACGAATTTTCTTCTTACCGATCCAGCCAAATTACGATCCAAAGATACCGATGGGATTGATCTAATATTACGCATAGTTTGTATTTCAATCGAGGAAAGACGGCGCAGAATTTTTTTTTTTTGAACACATTCTTTATATTATATCGTATAATAAGTTAAATTCGACGATGAGATTTATTATCTCCACGAATCTATCGTTAAATTAACAAACGTCTCTCGATTTTCATGGGTCTCTAATTTTCTCGAACGTATTCACGAACGCTGAGGATATTCGTAACTTTATAGTCCCCCACCGAATAACCATGAGAATTTTCTGCACTGTTTTTCCTTCCATTAAGCATGTTCGCATATCGTTGCAGTATTTATATATTTACGAAAGAATCGTTGTCCGTTATCTCCTGTTACTGTTTTGTCCGTTTTAAGTTAACATTAGATGAATTAGCGAATAGCACGCGTCGCGTCGAATTAATGTTTATATCCTCGATTATTTATTTGGCGACTTGCATGTACAATTGTTTAATAATTTTGTTTGGTTGTTTTTCTTTTCCTTAACGTATAAAACGACAGAGGCCTGGTTTGCGCACGTCGACACCTGCACGAAGTTCAATGCAGGTGAGGACACTAATCATTCTTTATTTCACCCGCCAAGGGATTAATTTAATTTTATATCGATTTTAACGTAGTTCGTGCTCGATAACGAGCAGAAAATAATTATTTAGCGTTATTTCCTTTCGCCCGCAGCTTAATTCATAGCCTTGGACTTTTTTGTAACAATGCTGTTATGTTTTTGACGTAGGTAGATAAAAGAAAATAGGAAATTGTTTTTTTTTTCTTTTTTTTTCATTCGATACTTTTTGTACGCTTAGAGCGGCTCGAAAATGTATGTATTCGTAGAGAGAAAATGGTTTAATTTATACGACGTTATTTGTGATGTATCGATATCCTCAAACCTGTGTATGTCTAAGCGACTCTGTATTAAGGTGGGTATATATGTACAAAAACCGAATGGACTTGACACCTGCTTATCTACGCATTTGCCTTTTGCCACAAATCCCCTGGTGGTCATTTTGAGGTACTACAGTCGAGAGAAATTAGTATCAATAATTTGCCGAGATGAATAAATTTCTTCTAACACTTCAAATATCGTCGCAGATACCTGCGACAATATTATCATGATTTATTTCTTCAATCGGAATGGATTTCCTTTCCGACGAAGATGTAACAAACATTGTCGTGCGATACGGAACAATACCTTAAAGTTTCACGAGTGTAATATCTGCGGTCGATAAAAAATCAAGAATTAAGGCGATTCTTTCGAGTCTTGAACTTTGTCACATGCTTCTTCAATAATAACCAATGGCCGCCGTTGCAAAATGAATGGCGGTAAAACTAAATTTTCAAATCTTCAGGAATATTTTCTTAATGTATGATTTTAATAAACCGATAAAAACGATTCAAGACTCAAAAATTTGGGTTAGCTAATAAATTCAATAATCGAGGACAATCGCCGAGTTAATAATGCGCGTTTAACTGTGAAGTCAATTTAGCCTTTGTACGTGTATCACCGCCTCAAGCTATTTCGTCAAACTACATAGTTTTGTCGTTGGCCTTTCAGGAAATTTTAAAGGAAAAACAGCAGGAGATAGAAATGCTTCGAAAGGAAAGGGATTTCGAACGACAGAGGATATCAAAAGCAGCGACCCAGGCTGACAATGCCGAGCAACATGTGATAACTTTGAAGCAAGAATATGACAAGGTATTGAAATAAATTTCACGTAGAAACATCTGGATACATATAAATAGCGTACATTTATTAAAAGCTTTATGTGTCCTCGAATCCTTTGAACTCCAGTATCGCGAAGAAATGGAGAATAAGGTGCTAGAAGCTCAGGCAGCACTGGCCCAATTGTTGGAAGATAGAAATGCCCTCAAAGCGCATCTCGAAGAGGAACGACAAAAGAGCGAGGATCTCTTATTTCGCTTTGAGGAAGAGTCCGTCAATAAGGACGACATACAGGTACGAACTACTTAAATATCTAATTTATATTGTCGCTAAATACACTCCTGGATGCATACAAACTTTTCCGAATTATGATAATTTATTTATAATCGTTATTATGATTATTGTATAAAGTTTACACTCTTGATTAATCTCGTGCACCATCTGTTCATTATGCTAAAGAACACTGGCTGAATAAGATCCTTGCTAATTAGATAATACGCGTATTACTCTATCACACTAGCTTTTATAAACTCTTGGGAAGATTATAGTGTATGAATGAAATAAGTGCTAAAAGACTTTTTCTCTCAGAAGGATTCTAATCATCCTGTCTTCTTCATTCTTTATCTGTGCCAAGGTTGGAGTGGGTTTCTTTCACTGCAGCATTTGTAACACAACTATCCTCACTGTAAAGCAGTATTAATCACATTAGTCCGATATCGAGCTTCGAAGACTAGGCTCTAGGCAGCAAAGTAGACACCTGAAATATCACGAGCAGAACTTCTAAAATAATATGAACCTTGCTCATATTATTTTTAATATCCTTACTTGAAATTTATTTCGAAAAACTTCAAATAATCTCTCGCTAGAAATTCCAAGCAAAAAGTTTTTCATAAATATGAAAGACTTTGTTTGATTTTAAACACCGCGAACCAATTTGAAAGCTTCCACCATTGTTGCCTCAGTTAGCAATTTTTTGTAGTTTGAAGCCCTTAAATCATATAATACACATTATCTTTACACGGTGGTGACGTTTGAGGAGCAAGAACGATGTTTCTCATCGAGAAATTGACGAGGCAACGACAAGCAAAACGATAGACAGAACGGATACATTTCCATTGCAATAGTATTATGTAGAGAACAAAAAGTAGTTAGCGCTAGTTGTAGTTATACCTCTTGGCTAACAGAAGGCGCTTGTTATTCGATTTTTTCAGAATCTGAGCGACAATCAAAGTGTGAGTATCCAAAGGACCATTCTTCGAACCGTGAAGATGGTAACGCTGGTTGTCTGGACCGCTTGCACTGTACCAGTTGCGATCATATCATCCCTAGCTTGTCGCTTTACATCTACATGATGTTTATCGCAAATACGACATACGACTAACACACGATCTTTCGCTGTTAATCGAGGTGTTTGTTTTCTAACGCACGAACTATTCCAGGTTTATTCTCATCCTCAAATTTACGCGACAGATAAATCATTTTGCAAATAAAGCAAATAAGAATTAAGTACTAATTACGCTTACCCGAATGCAGTGTAATTTCTAACAATTCAGTCAGCACAAGAGTTACATTTGTATTCGAGTTACATTTGATTTTAAACTTTCTCACAATGTTTACAAAAACAACAATATTACTGCTCAAAATTGAATTTACCCTCTCTAGTCAAAGCATGGAAAGTTTAGAATATTCGGTCCATATTACTGCGAACTACGAGATATCTATGATTTGCCGATAGAAACATTATCAGTCCCAATTGTCATATTTATATAATTATTCGTACTCCACCGTATTGTTCGTAATTTCTTATAAAAAAATATTCAAAGAATCTAAGTCAGTAATATTTTCAATGTTTAGAGTGTTGTGAAGATGTTTGATATATATACGTGATTATTTGTGCTAATTTTTGTTTTTCATGAACTTATTGTTTTATGCAATTCTATATCATATGTGTTGAAAATGTGGAAATTGTGTTGCCGAGCGTTTAGAATCTTGTAGTAAGACTTATTCGTTTCTTCATTATTTATAGATGGTGTATATTTATAATTGTTATTTGGCTTCAATAATATCAACGTTTGGCTCATTATGCGCAAGCTTATTTTATGTTTTATTTCGTTGTCTTTTTTTTTAATTTGTTTCAATATCTTTTGTCATTAATACGCGAGAAAAGTTCTCAGGATCGAGTTCGAATTTTACACTTTTAATTCCTCATCGAACAATGTTTCGTACATTTATCCACCAGGTTATAAATGCACTCAACGAGAGCAAAATGAAAGAACTGGAGAGGCAACTGAGCGAAGAACGCGAGCGGGTTATCCAACTCGAGCAAGACAGCACTAAGTTGTTCGAGGCTGAGGAAGAATTGGCCAGAATTCGCACAGAATTATCGACAGCTTTGAGCCATGAAAAACAAGAGTTACAAGGTTTGCGATAATAACATTAAAATTAAATATTTAGTCAAAACATCCTCAGGTCCAACTTTACTCTTCCGAATATTAAGACAGCCCTTTCAGTATCGAATTGTTTTTTTGTAAGCTTTCAAATTCTTTTAAGTAGCTCACACGAATCTTCTTTGCAATCGAGAAAAAAAATCAAATTTATTGAAAAATCGCATAACCGGCTGAACATGAGTTAAACATAAATGTCTAGACTGTGTACGGTATATTCAAACCAACGGTCAGTGTGTGTTCCCACAGATACGCGAAATCGCAATTTATGTCTGGAAGAAGCTAAGATAACTCTGGAAAAGCAGATCCTAGAACGCAATGACTTGATCGGCCGTTATGCGGAGCAGATAAAAGATTTCGAGGCAAAATTGAAAAAGCACGAAGATGAAACATCAGCGCAAAAAGGATTGGAGAATCATTTGCAAAAAAGTAGCGATGATATGAAACAAAATTTGACGGAAAAGACTAATCTTATTGAAAGAATGAAGAAGGAGCACGAGATCAATGCGGAAACGTTGAGACGGGAAATCGAACAGCTGAAGGAAATAATCGAAAATCTGACGAAGGAAAGCGCGAAAGAAAAGCAATCGATGGTCGAGGAACATCGAAAGACCATCGAGGAAAAAGAAAACGCGATTAAGTCACGAACCGACGAGCTCGTGGAGGAGAAAAAAAGTATCGAGGAATTGCACGAGAGTGCAATAGAAAGATTACGAGCTGAGAGCGTCGAGCACGTCAATAAATTGTCGGAAGATTTTAAGAATCAATTGATTTCGCGAGATTTGCAAATAAGTAATATTATGAAAGAGCTTGAAGAAAAATCTGCGGAAATCATAAGACTCGTCGAGGAACTGTCCGCTCAGCGTTCGACTTGCGAAAGCAAGGAGGAAGATTTGAAAAAATTGAAGGACCGTGTCGAAGGTAAAATGGTGTTTAAAAATAAAAAATATGAAATACAAATTTTTAACTTTCCGTACGTCATTTAACATTCGGATCGATCGAGTGAAATTTTGCATTTAGTTGCGTGAATTACAGAATTGAGCGAACAACTGAAAAGTAGCGAGAATGCTAATGTCGAATTGAAAAATCAAATGGACGGCCTGAGAACCCAAAGTCAGGAAAGTTATTCGTCGTTCGTTCAAGAAAAACAGAAACTCGTGAGTCAACAACAAGAAATTATCTTATATTGCAATGAAATACAAAATGTCGATGATATCGATTAGTTAAGTAAAAAAAAGTGTGCGCTAGAAAATATCTTGATTTTTTTTATGAAACGAAAAAAATTTATAATAAATATAAGACATTTTTGCACGTAGGAGGAATCTGTAGCGAGTTTGCTCGCTTCGTCCACGGATTCATCCGATCAAATCGAGAAGCTCAATAGAGATCTTCAATCGAAGGAAAAGGAATTGTCGGATTTACGCGATGCCAAAGCGGCTGAAATTGAGGAACTTAAGAAGAACTTTGAGATTCAAATAGAGGACAAGACTAAATACATCAGGGAGATAAGCGCTGACATATCAGAGAAATCAATAAGACTGAACGCTCTCGAGGCTGAGATTGAAGATCTTAAAGCCATTATAGCCAGTAAAGATGAGGAAATTAAGAATCTCTCGATAAAGATGTCAGGTGTGTATTTTATATTTTACTCTACCATTATCTCTGATTATTTTCTGCTCTCGATAAAGTAGAGGAGGTAAAAAACGGATAATATTCAAGATTTATTTTTCAAATACTCCGCATTTGACAAGATCTGCGACTTCATTTATGCGAAACGAGCCAAAAAATTGGTTTACCGAGTGAACAAACTTTCTTTTACTTGCTTTCTTTGAGGCAATCGTAATGAATTTCTCTTTAGAATGAAATCCTCATTTTGCAGAGCTACAGGATGCCATAACGTTGTCCGAACAGACCAAAACGAATCTTGAGAGTGAGCTCAAAATGTACGACGTAAACATTGCCGAATTGAATAAAAAAATGTCGAGAGCCGAGGAAAGATCGGCTCAGCTCACCGAACAGAAAACGAAGCTGGTGAGAAAGTTTGCTATTACGTTTCCTTGCAATCTCTTATTACTTCGCGTTATCGATACTGTACCCGGGACATATCTTTAAATGCTAAAGTTCTAAACACTCGATAATACCAAAGATTGCAAAATAAACGTATAAGTTTTGATTTACTTGGTTTATTTATTGTTATTCACAATCAGTTAACGTGTTCTACTGCAGGAAGCTGAAATTGCGAACGTGATAAGCACCTCGGCAAATTCGTCAGATCAGCTCGTGAAATACAACGAAGATTTGAGATTAAAGGAAAAGGAACTCGACGAATTGCGTGAAAGTTCTTTCCAGCTCAAAAATTCATTGTCATTGGTGGAAAGCAAAGTCACAAGTACCATCGAAGAACTGAATAAGGCAAACGACATTGCGGAACAACATCGCACAGAATCGGAACAACTGAAAAACAAGATAAATGAAGAAATAAAACTGAAGAATGAATATAATTTAGAAATTCAAAAATTGAAAGCAAAAGAGGAGACTTTCGTGAAAACAGTGGAGGAAAAAGAAAAACTTGACGATGAATTGAAGCGAAATATTGCTGAAGTATCAGAATTGACGGAAAAGCTTCGAGAGACGAAAGAATACGAGGTTACTCTAATAGATAAATATTCTTGTCTGCAAAATGAATTCTGTGAAAAGGAAAAACTTCTTGAAAGCGTATCCGTGGATTTGGGGGAGAAAATTGCCTTGCTTCGCGGCGAGAGCGAAAAGTCGCAATCACTGTCCGTCGAATTGGCAGCGCAACGAGTCGAAGTGGAGAAATTGATGGGAGAATTGGACAAAAATGTTAATCACGAGGTTCAAGAGAAGAAAAAACTGGAATCAACTATATTAGAGAAAAATTCTCACGTAGAAAAATTGGAAGCTGAATTGGCAATCGAGAGAAAAAAGAAAGACGAATCGGACGAGGCCGTAAGCTCTTTAAACGTAAAGTACCACGAAACATTGAAGCAATTGGAAATATTGCAAGCAACAAAAGTGAATGAGGAAACGGAAAACTCTGCGGAACTCGGCCGTTTCAAAGACAAACTCGCTCTCGCCGAAACGGAAAATAAAGATCTGATCGAGCGCCTAAAAAATAGTGAAAGTTTGACCAAAGAATTGACCGAAAAAATTCAAGAATTCACGAATGTTTTGAAAACGAGAGAGACCGAAGAATTAAGAATTATGGCAGGTCTAAAGGAGGCAGAAGGTTCCGTCAAGATGACCGAGGAAATGTTGGAAAGAAGAGAAAAAGAGTTTAAAGAAACATTGGAGAAACGTTGTAGCACGAATAACGAGCTCCAGGAACGAATCGACTCGTATGAAACCGAATTGCGCGGCCTAAGAAACGAGCTAAACGATAAATGTAAAATTATCGACGAAATGAACGGTACAAGCGCAACGATGAAAGAACAACTCGAGGTGTTAACAAACGTCAGCAAGACCAAGGAAGAACAAACAGAAAGCATTACTCAACTTGTGAATGAACTCAGAGGAGAAAACAAAGGGCTGCATGAAAAAATTGTAGCTTTGGACACGGAACGAAATTCGCGAGACATTACGATCGAAGAATTGAGACAAGAGATCAAAAAATTACGGGATTCTCAGATAAACATGGCGAAGAGTGACGAGGAAACGAGATTGAATCTGCTAAATGCCAAACAGATTGAGATTGATGGGCTTGAGAATGAAAATAAGAATATACGAATTACCAAGGAATCTTTGGAAAAAGACCTGCGAATGGAACAAGAGAAAAATGAATCGTTATCCAGTTTGTTAAATAGCATGGAAACCTTGACGGCGAACAACACCCGAGCTTTGGAAGAAGAATTGATCTTGATGAAAAAGGAAGCTGTTGTATTGAAAGAAAATCAAAATTTTCTGTGAGTATTAAACACTTTTCTTGAAAGAGACACTTTTATTGAAAGTTTGAAAGATTTTCATCCAATTTCGTATATCCGAGACTTTTTGTCACATTTGGTCAGTAAGAGAAAAAAAATCTTTATATGATGTCGAAAAAGTCCGAAAATTCAACGCTAAGTTTATTTTCTAGCGAAAAAGAAAATAAGCAAATCATAGGAAAGTTAAATCAAGCCCTTGAAGACTTGAAAACGTTTCAAGAAAATAAGAAGAACAACCACGAAGTGAGTGGTCAATTTTACAGTCTATAATTGCATTAATTAATGGCTTTCACAAATATTTCTTTCTAATTTCGATAGAACGAAAATTACTCGACGACCCACAAAATTCAATCGACCGAAGGTGACCTGAATCAAAATTCAGGTTTGTTATACTATTTTTGGTGATCGTTATACTCGTTCAACGAATTCGAATGTTATAAACTATATTTCATCCCAGATCGTGAGAGCGAGGTCATGAAATTGTCCGACGATAATGAGACGTATAAAGGACAGATTGAGTTCCTCAATTCGGTGATTGTCGATATGCAACGAAAGAACGAAACTCTCCAGTGCAAAATCGAAGTACTCGAGATGGGCGTACCAGCCAACGAAGCGGACGATTACACCCGGTAATAAGTGAAAAATTATTATACCATTCGATCGATTTAATTGATTCTATTTCTAAGATGATTCACAGCAATTAGTCGTTCAGAAATACCACTACTAAAAGAAAAGATTAGATACGGGGTGTTGGCGAACTATCTCAACAGAAAAAATACCTCTCCGGTTAACTTTAGTACAAGTAAAACGTTTTTTTTTATTGTCTTGGGATAAAAATTAGTCGATATATTATTTTGCTAAGTTGGAAAGTTTAAGCCATAAGCCAACAATGATATTAAACGCCCTATGCATAAAGTCCTGGATTGAGACTTCGAGTCCTCCTCAGGATTTTATTGTTGCACAGTCTTTTACCTTTTTTCTATAGATCTTGATACAATGACTATCGATAAACAAACGACGAGACGACAAACGATAATAATTTTTGCTTATGACGCAATCATGTTGCAATTTCGCAGAAGTACATTGGATAAACGTATGGCGGCGCCTCGTATGTTCTGCGACATTTGCGACCAATTTGATCTCCATGAGACCGAGGATTGTCCTCGTCAAGCTCAGGACTTCGAAGAACACGATACTCCGAAAAAATCACCGAAAAAACCATCGGTGGAGAGACCTTATTGCACCAATTGTGAAAGTAAGTACTTTCACAATTTCCTACGGTCAATTGAGATATTCAGTGTGGATGAACGCTAGATGATTCACCAGTCGTTAGACATTAGCGCGATGCCGAAAATCACGTTCATATCGTGCATTCCCGAGACTTTTGCAATCTTTATTCGAATCGATCATCGAGCGATTATGAGTTTTTTTTCCATGTAGCAAGAGAAATTATTCAAAGATGCGACATATTGGCAATTTTCACATAGTTACGAGCTTCATCAAACAATATTACCAAACTCCTATCACTTTCTGTCTTTTAAATCTTGACTCCGATTGAAATGAATGATTATTCAATGACAATGAATTTTTGCTATTAAATTACAATGAACAATAATTGTTCGATCCAAGATACATGAATTGTACTGCAAGACACCGTGCAAAAAAACGATTTCGAAATATCGATAGCTATTTCCTAAACAATATCTTATTATTTACAATTTGGTGTACAGTTTGCCTCGAATCTTACGAGAAAAAGTAACCTGACATACGATCGCTTGAACTGCGGATGAGTAAAAAATGATAAATGACTTTTTGACGACAAAAAAATGGTATAATTAGCGTAATTGAAAATGATAAATGACTTTTTGACGACAAAAAAATGGTATAATTAGCGCATCGAACGTTTTTATATTTATTTATAACTTTTGTTTGCCTTCTTTTACAGTGTTTGGACACGACACGCTTAACTGCGACGATGCTGAAACATTTTGAAATTGGCACGTGAAAAAGAACAAACGCGCTTGTAGAAATTTGACCTTTGTGCTTCCCACACAGAAAGTAAAGTTTTATCGACCAATTCATAGAGAAAGGAAAAGAAAATCTCGGAAGATAGAAACAAGATCCGTTAATATTTAATAGTATATTTTTATACGACCTATTCGAATCTACTTATTATGTTGTTATTTCAAAGATGCGCGTCTTCCTCTTCTAAAAGATATTTGAAAAATATGAACATCAGGTTTTTCTTTTAGATCACGTATCCCTGACGTACTGTGCCCTTGCCCAGTCCTAAAAGAACTAAACATATTTTTGCTGTGCGATTTTTTCCTCTTGCCTTATTGATATTATTATCATCGATCATTATATCCCATTATTTATTATGTGATCGATCAATCATTGTACACCCTCATTATAATCCAAGTTGGAGATGTCAGACTGCATTGAACAAATATTCGATTCGACTCTGAGAACGCGGAGTAAGCTCGAACAGCAATAACAGGGCTAAAAAAATGAAGGTCTAAAAAACTCCACTTACCGAAAATTTGCAATTCCTACTGGAAAACTAAAGTCATTTTTTCTTTCTTTCTTATTCAGCACAGTCGTAATTTATTACGAGAAACGATACGGCATTTAAATAAATATACTCGAAATTATGAATAAATTTCCTAAATCAATCCTAAAGAAAAATGAGCTCAGTCTGGCATCTCTGGTGTGATCGCATGCGCTTCGCCCATCGGGAATTTGATTCCCGATAAAATGAGTGAAGAAGAAACATTTGCACTCTATTGCAGGTTCGAAAATAATCGCTTCTAAAATCCGCTATATGTACGAATAAATTTTGTTTCGACAACGGTGAGATGCGGAAAAAAAGCCGAGAGTGCAATCCGCAGGCACAGTACCTAGCTATGTATCTGCATTATATGATGTAATTATGTATATAGCTATAATTATTCTTAAATCAGCGTTAAATCTAAATGAGTAATAATTTATTGCGATTCGCGTGTACATAGGAAATATACGAGAGGCATTCTTCATTAACCAAGCATATTTTGTTGAATAGGGCTAAAAGTTCTTAATATGCCAAAAAATCTTATGCTTGTATTTCCAAGCAGCCACGATAATGCCAAAATTGATAACATTGAAAAACTTAAACAAGGAATAAATGTCTTCCTCAGCATCCAATATGAGTCAGATTATTACAAAATGTGGAAGGAATTACATTTTCTAGCGTCCAATGTCACAAACGGTTCAACCGTTTTACTCGTTATGGATTAGAAAGTACGAAATTCTATCTAGGCAACGAATAAGCAAGTCCATAGAAAAAATGACTAGAAACAAAGTAAAAAAAAAGTAATTCCTAGTTGATAAAGAATGTCTCGTACGTAGAGGGCGTTATGGTTCCTAATTGTGAAAGAATGTGTTAAAAACTGAGGAAAATCCAAAATCCTCGTAGGAAGATCTTAATTCCGTACAATATGTTATAGAATTGTGTTTCCCGATTACTGCAGTAATACTGAAGTTATTTAACTAGGAAGTAAGTAGTTGCGCTTCCTCAGATTTGTTCCTTTCAGCGAACGACACGAACCCCAAAAATTCCATCGATCAGAAATTATGCAGTTTCCAATACCACAGAGCAGTTAATCAGTTTGTTTTATACAACCCGCGTTTGAAAACGGAAAAAGTCCTACGGAAAATTGCTACATGAATAAAAACATTGGAATATTCTTCAAATAGAACGAATCTCGTTTTTCGAACGAGAAGATTCGATTATTAACAAGATGTTGCTTAATTTAATCTATTTCTCGTGAAAATTATAAACTTGAGATAGAGAAAGTTTTTCAATATCCCAGACTACTTAACAATTGTCGCACAAGATACGTAGCTTACCTTACCAATAATCATATTAATAATCGATGAATCATTAGTTCGTTTATCGTTGTCCGTTCGAGCTTGACTAATTCTCGAAATCTATTATTACTAAAATTCTATATATTACCAATGTCATTCGATCGACCGGTTGGATTTTATATCGCAAACATATTTGAATTTACTTGCCACCGAATACTCAGCCGATGTAATTATATTGTTTTTTTTTCTCAATGTTAATGAAAATTATGGATATTTCGAATCTCTGTTGTTACATCGTTATACAAAAATATTTCTATTCTACAACCTTATACTTCTAAATCCACCAAATATCATAGAAGAGAAAATATTCTACGATATCGAGTGGAAATTTGCAGAAGAGTTAACGATTGGATCAAATGTGATTCGTGATAAATGGCAATGAAAAGAAATATATATCGTTGCTAGAGTCAGTAGTCTCGATCCATATATTTTATATTTACAATCTTTTTTCATTGCGCAAAAACTTTGTCGCTAATCTAACGTCGATACATTCTAATCCAGACCTTCCTTCTTTTCCTTTATAGCTTCCTGAAAAAATAAATAAATATATGTACAAATTTCGATGTATACGATATACAAAGTTTCAATAAACCGTAAAGGTTAACGTATTTGTTTACTTTGAATCTTTCCTCAAAGAGCGAAAGTTCGGCAATTAGATCGGTGATTGCGTGCATGAAGGCCTCGTGAGGAGTATAGTCGGAGGTGGTTTGAATTCTTATGACAAATTTGTGTTCCAAAGGATGAGGAAGTTTGTACCCGGCGAACAGAACTTGAGGATCCTTCAGTAATTGGCTGAAAAAATAAAGTAATTTTTGTATAAACTAGTGGCGACTAAATGATAATGACTAAAATACAGATTATTATCGTAATCGTGCGGGAAATGTTACGAGTTGGAAAAATCGCTCTCATATCGCTCTTCGTATACGCTTAATACAAATTCTCATTATTATCGATATTTGATTGAAAATATATTTAGATATAGGTTTATTTTATTCTTAAATAACAATAAACTGTATTACTGACTTTCTGATCATATTGCCCAAGGTGTGATCCTCCTTGTTGACCGTAAAAATAGCGGCATTAGGAACTTTTGTATCTTGTTCCTTGACGATTCTGTAAAAATCTGAATTTATAGGCTAGAAGGGTCGATACGAAATCACGACAAAACTGGCTTTGACTCACTTTTTTTCACCCTCGTAAAGAAGGAAAGACTCGAATGTCGGAGGTGCATTCATAATTCACGGTTTTCTATTACTTTGATAATTGTAGGATAATGAATTTATAAGCGAATATTAAAAACGCAGGACTCTTTTGAGCTCAATTGGCATAGCGCGTGAAGCATACGTGCTTCGCCAATCGTATGCTTGTGTATGAATGATTTAGCTACACTTTTGTTATATACGTTTCATGAGAGGGCTAAATCGACCCTCAAGGCGGAATGTACGGCTGACATTAGGGGGAACTGAGGTAGATCGGGAACGCTCGTCAAAAGTTGAAACCTCGAGAATGGGCTCGACGGGGCGACATCTGAGCGGCAGCCGGGTAAACTATGGGTACTTTAGAACCCACAGGAAGTTGGCTGCGCTAGCATAGTCATATAGTTGAAAAGAACATAGATATTCATTTATATCATCTGACGGTTCGTCGACGACGCTGGCGGCTCCATAAAGTTGGCCGACCGACTTTAACTTTTTCAACTTTTTTTTTTACAAATCGTTTGATACCGTTTGATCGTTAAAAATAATCGTTTGATCGTTGATAGTTTTTTCACAAAATCGAAAAAATTGACCGTAAAGTTGACCGACCGACTATAATTTTTTTAAGTTTTTTTTTTATAAATCGTGAGGGCGTCGTTTGAAATCGTTTGATCGTTACTTGATACTAATGTATACCAAATTTCATCGTTTGATCATTGATAGTTCCTTAGAAAAATAGAATGGAAAAATATAAAAATTACAATTGTCCAAATTTTAGTGGTAAACGGTTACAAGCCAACTTCAGATCGTACTGGCAAAAAGTAAATTCCGCTTTTTTAAGAAACTATCAACCGATCAAACGATTATTTTTAACGATCAAACAATTTCAAACGACGCCCTAACGATTCGTAAAAAAAAACTTTAAAAAGTTAAAGTCGGTCGGCCAACTTTACGATCAATTTATTTTTGATTTTGTGAAAAAACTATTGACGATCAAAACGATCAAACACGGTATCAAACGACAATCGAACGATTCGTAAAAAAAAAAGTTAAAAAAAAATAAAGTCCATAAAGGCCAACTTTATGGAGCCGCTCGGGTGCAAAAATATGCAAACTGGAAGTGTCCAAAGCTCACCAGTAAAACTTTACTAGACAACTTTAGGCCAGACTGGCAAAAACTGAATTGCGATTTTCTATTAACGATCAAACGATATCAAATAACGATCAAACAGTTGTCGATAAAATTTTTTGTTTATATTAAAATCGGTCCGCCAACTTTGGGATCGACTTTTTATTCTATTTTGTAAAAAAAAACTATGACCAATCAAACGATTTTTTAGCGATCAAACGGTATCAAACGACGATCAAATAATTCAAAAAACAACTTTAAAAAGGCAAACTCGGCGAACTTTATGGAGCCCTTGCCGTCCCCAAAAGTTTGTTTTGGCGCGGTTTACGGCCTACTCCTCGGAGATTAAACATGACCGTCTCGTCATAGATTATAATATAACTGAAGTATTTTGGTGTTAGATATGTTAAATTTTATTATAAAAATATCAAAATATTTCCTCGACAAATGTTCCTTCATAAAAAAGTAAAGTGCTCATAGAAATTTCTCATAGATTTCATATTACCTTAAATTCGATAAACAGAACATCAATAACATAATACAAAAATCAATTGCCCTTTTCGATTCTACAGTAACAGAATGGTCCCAGAAATAACAAATCTAAGCTTGTTAAGGTAGAATATCCAATTCCACCTGAAATAATGGATAACGAGGCAGATATTAAGACTGGTGGGATTTAAAGAATCATCAAAGCCCCTGCGCACACATTTATGGCCAAACAGAATTTTCAGAGATCATTTCCATCGTTTCCATTTTTCGTCCATACCAAGGCAATTTGGATAATTTTCTTTCCATACAATTGTCAAACTCTCGAGTGGAAAGTAAGGAAGCTGATGTAGTTAAGAATCATTTGGAAAGTACGTGATTGAATATTGAAAATCGAGAAAATTCGAATCAACCATTAATGGAAAGTGTTCGGGGTTTGTCGAATTTTCTTCCATAATACTAGTTTTGAGTGTTTTGAAGAAAAACTTGATATATGCAATTATAATATTAAAAAATCATCATTTTTAGACGGTATAATGGGCGAAAAAAATACTGATTTTGGCGAATTACTCGGTCGTCTGATGGACACGACGAGAAATGCTCCAATCACTGCGTTGGAAAACAACCGTCGGGCACAGCAACTCGTGACAGCATTCTCGAAGGCGATGGGTGGTGATCCCTCGGAGATAGAAGATCTCGATCAATAAGTCATCTTGTATTAGGAAAAAGGTAAATTTGTAATATAAAATCTAAAATATCGTAACTGCACTTGTAACATAAACAGTAAAAAAAAATTTAATGAAATGATATTCGGAGCAAAACGAGGAAACTGCACGATTGCGAGAATGTATTACACAGTTAAAGCACTCGTGGACACAGAACCAGCTATATAATAAAGTTATAAAAATATGAACTTAAAAATTTGCAATACTCACAGTCTGCGTGAAAACAGAGAAAAATAAAGTAGGGTTTGAACAGATCCTCAATCTTTTTGGCTTTCGTCGGAAATCGGATCATCGCTGAAATTCATGCGAGTTGTTATGGTGCTCTTGTTGGTGACTTTCCTCCAACGATCAACGAGGTCACTTATCGAAACTCTTCTATTCGACGTTTTATCAGGCTTAAGTTGACTCTTCGGGCTGTGCGACACCGCTACAACCGTGGTTCTCGTTTTAATTGCATCCTTGATTGACGGTACAACAAATTTATCCTCTTCGTTCAGTGTCGACGATGCACGATTTGTATTTTCCTTTCTCAGTACGGATCTTAACGTATCACGATTGTCATTGAATTCGCTCGTAGAGAGATGAGATCGGAGCTCCGACGCGTCGTAAACGTCGCAATTCGTATCTGTGACTGAATAAAATAAATATTATAAATAAAAGCGACGGCTGTAAATAAAGCTGATTTATATTAAAGAAAAAGTAATAAAAAAATATTCGTTTGACCAACTAACGTTTGTTCGGAGCCCTGTTGCGATAATCGGAAAACAAACGTGAATATTTTCCTCCGCGACTGGTGGTCCACTGACCAATAATTCTCGAAGTTATACTACGATTAACCGGCGAGAGTTTTTCGCTCATGGACATGGAGCTTGATTCGTCGAAATTTATACGACCCACGAGAAGTTTCGGCCGTGATTTGGAACCTGGCGTCGTTGCTTCTTTGTTTCTCTTATGTCGAGAGAAAAGTGCTCTGTGGACATGTTCCACAGGCGTCAATTCGAGCCTGTCGACAATCTCGTCTCTGTCCCCTTCAACGTTTAAATTTATATTGATCTGTGGCGAGGATTTGAGCAATACACTGTCGAAAAGATCATCGTTCGTGGTCAACGATCGCGAGTGCAACCTATGCTCGTGACAATTGTTCTCGGTCTTAATGCGAGTCGTTAATTCGACGATGCGTTCGTCCAAATTGCGAAATAGATCCTGTATCGATTTTACATCCTCGCAACTAGCCGCGACCTGTAATTCACAGTCCAGGAGATCGGGAAACTTGTTTTTCTCGATATTGTGCATTAGATCACCGAGATAGAGGTTGAAAAGCGACAAGAAATTTTCGAGCACCAGCGTTCCGTCTTTCGCATAGGGATGATAAAGCATTATCTGTGGAAAATAAATGCAACGATACGATTATGTTAATTTGAAAATATGATAATTTATTATCGTCTACCTGGGTCTCTGGTGATAATTCATCAACTTCCGAGATAGCTTTTGTATCGATGATCGGCAAACGATTGCCATCTAGAACGTTCGTATCGGTTGAAACAATGCTACTGGCCATACTAGCGACATTTTCGGTTAATTCGGCAATAATCCTCAAACGCTTTTCTTTCCTATTGACAAAGTTCGAAGACGTCTCGAGACTCGATTTCCACACTAAAATATTCGTTTTATGTATTACATAATGTCGTGCGTTTTCTACAAAGAATAGATCGTACGGAAGAGCTCACTCTTTATAACGTCAATGCCATTGGGGTCGTCCAAACGATTTTTTACGGTGGCATGAACAGGCGCGTTGGATGATAGATCGATCAATCTTTGTCTGGTTAGAAGCAGAGCTTCCTGACTCTCTTTAATGGATTCGGCAATTTCCCTGCGTTCGAGAATTAACGATTATAAAGAAAATTTATTTTCAACGACATTCGATCGGAGTTTGTCCCTCACCTTGCATATTCTTCAGCTTCTCTCTCTCCCTTGACGACAGTTTCGTGCATCTCTTCTACATCTTTGAGATTTCGCGTTACGATATTGTTGAGTAAAATTCGTGCGAGATCTTCTCCTTCTCCTGCTTTGGGAGCAAACAGAATTTCTCCATCTACATGAAAAAACAAAGTTAATCAAAGAAATTAATGCAAAAATTGAAAAGTAGAAAGATTTATTTAAAAAATCAGTTTTAAAAGCGAAAACTCACTATTTCGTTTGATATAAGTTCGCAGAGCAACCACCGAAAGCTTCCACATGATAGTCGTGAATTTACTACCACCGGCATGCAACAAATGAGATGCTAAGATTTGTGGAAAATCAATGTCAAGATTTTCACGAGCTACAGAAGTAAGAAAATCTTTCATATCGTTTCTGTACTTTGCTTCTGTTTTTTTACACAAAATAGGCCATTGTGTACTTTTTTTCAATCGTTCGGAGTCGTATATATCTAGCAGATAGTGAGAGACGTGAAGAAAACCGATAGTATTGGGTCTGTCGAACATTCCCTGAAAATAATCATGGCAATTGTTAATAACAATTTTCGTCATCAAAATATAAAATGGTTCTTGAATTTATAAATCAAACAGCAACATATTTGTAACTCGGACGTTTAACGAGTTTACTGCCCACTATGAATATACGCGTATTGCTAAATAGCCGTCTACCAACAAAGTCGTACCGTGGCTTGGGGAATAGATGCGTTAATCGGCGTGGGCAGTGAACGCGTTAAGCATTAATAATCATTCGGAACAACCTTTAATTAGTGCATTATTAATCAATTCTGGTTTTAAGTGACGAATCGTTCTCATTCGTAAGCGATTAAAATCTTTATTTCAAACCACCCGTTTGAATATATCAACGCTGCTTACGAAAACTAGCATGTTTCAGATTTCTTACGAAGAGAAGCACGTTTGATATCAGCGCGAAAACTAGCATGTTTCGACTTTTGACACGAAAACTAACACGTTTCGATATTTGCCGCGAAAACTAGCATGATTCGGCTTCTGCCGCGATAACTGGCATGTCCGAAATATGCTATGCCGCGAAAACTAGCATGTTTCGGCTTTTGCCATGAAAACTAGCATATTTCGGACATGCCAGTTATCGCGGCAGAAGCCGAATCATGCTAGTTTTCGCGGTGAGAGCTGAAACATGCTAGTTTTCGCGTCGAATATCGTAACGTGTTAGTTTTCGTAAGAAATTTGAATCGTGCTACTTTTCGTAAGCAGCGTCGATATACAAAGAAGTATTTTTTTAGGTTATCCATGCATTTTTGTACTTGGAGAATCTTTTATTTAATTTCATCGTAATCATTCACGGCAAAGCGTGTTAATTTTTTGTCATATATTTTTTAAGATATCTATTTTATCGAACTGATAGTTTCAGCAATGCATTTGGGCTACAAGTCGTACACTTTCTATGATAACAGATTATACAAGAATGTTTGTTTACACTCAAAATGTTGAAGCAAACGCACAAGCATGTTTTTGTAAAATCTTACTGTAAAACTACACTCGAGTTTAAAGACCCACTTTAATGATTTTTTCTTCGAATTCCAAGTCTTAAAACACTGATTTTTTCCGCAAGATCATATTACCTCTCTGAAATATTTCACGAATTCTTTACTCGGTTGTACAGCTTGAGTGAGGAGAAAAACGTTTTGATAAAACGACGCGCTTTCCATGATTTATCAATTTTACTTTTGCACTCGAAAAACAATATTGCCTTCTCGAAAGTTTGTTTGCCGGATCACGGTTTCGTTGACGCGAATTCCTTTCGAGACCGGCGTTTTTAATATTTTGAAGGGATAATATTCCGAGCGTTGTATCAGCGATGGAATATTTTATCACATTTTTGAGCTAGTATATTACGCAGTTGATGTGCGTAATTATGAACAAATTAATCATTTATAATTGAACGACTTGATTTGAAATTATAACTGCCAAACACACAGTGTTTCGTTTACAATTAGAGAATGGTGTACGATGTTTGCTTGCACACCGATACATGCAGCGCTTGCAGTGGTTGGAGTACGAAGGACAAAAAACCGTGTCAAACTTTTACACCGAGTTTTGCCGCGTTTTTGCGCGTTACCAGCATATGATATAGACGTTTCTGTTCTTCCGTTTCATTCGGAGAAACTGGAATCCCTGCTCCCTGGAACCGGAGTCGAGTTTGCAACGGTCGTCTGACAAGAACGGGCGCGAAACGTAGACTCCGCGAATTTATTAATATTATTTACGTGAATTATCAATAGTAATTTGGAGAATCGAGCAAAATAATAATTTACCATGGATTACGAGGAACTTCGAAATAAAAATATCGCCGAAAGACGAGCACTAGTAAGTCTGAACGAATAAAAACATCAAAACCTAACCTCCTTAAGCAAATGTTACATTTTTTTTTCTTAATTACATTTATACAGCCGCCTCTGTTTGTAAATATCTTTTTGAAAATTTCGGTTTCGTCATTGACCAAGTTTTTTTGAATGGAAAGAGATCGTAGTGGCACCCCGATGTTAAAAACGAATTTTGTTTTCATTGAGACGAAATTTTCCATACGAAAAAGCGTAAACAAAAAAAACGCATTAATCGAAGATTGCAAAAAGAAATAAAATGTACTTTCTTCTAAGAAGAATTTGCCACCTTTTCATTTCACTTTTAAGCACAATGTTTGATAAAAACTATTCTTCCCGTTAATTATTTAAGTTCTCAGATTTCTTTCAAGAACTCGAGGAAAAAACGACCGATCTGAAGAAAAACATTGATTTAAGAAGAAGACGCACGGGTTATCCGAGCGGTAGAGACAGGGAGAACGAACCACCAAAGAAAAAACGACGCGTCGGTAACACGGATCCATCCGTATACAAAAATACCTCTTCTCTAGAATTCAGAAAAAAATATAATACCAGAAGTCGAGCGCGTAAGAGTTTGGCAGACGATGTTGACAATGACGATGAAAATGATAACGAAAAACATAAGAAAAGAAAGAAGAGCCGGGAGAGTCCGAAGGTAATTTTTTCATTCGCGAAAACTTTTCAACGCGCATTGGAGGTCGAAAACATGGACAATTGGGACTGGGACGAGGACGTAAACGACTATTCCTCGTCGAGCAATGAATCTGACTCGGAGCATAGTTCGAGAAAGAGAAAAAAAGCTGCGGTCAGTAGAGTCACCAGAGCGGTCTACGATCCCGCTTCCATACCGTCGCCGGACGAGATAACGGTTACTATGCTCCAGAAAGTCGCAAAGAAAAGCTCGTCGAAAATATATTCCGCGATAAAGGGCACGACTTGCCATCAGTGCAGACAAAAAACGCTGGACACGAAGACGGTGTGTAGATCGGGGGAATGCGTAGGAGTCAGAGGTCAATTTTGCGGGCCCTGCTTGTACTTGAGATACGGCGAGGATGCGACTATAGCCCTGAAAGATCCGGTAACTATATTCAATCGTTCAATCTCGTACATCCTCGTGATCGATTCTAGAGTTCAAATCGAAGTTGAACTATTTTCTTGTGTATTCTATGGGGAATACGTCTAACGATAAAAAAGTTTGCTTGGACATTTCCAATTTACACACGTAGACGATTGCTTTAGAGAACTGTTCTCAAAATTGAAGGCAAATTAGCGACTTAAGGAGGTTCACGCGCCATAATCATAATAGTATATACAAAGTAATGGCAAAATCATCAGATACAAATTTTTCCGTAAACCTCCTTAAGGAGGTTCACGCGTTATCCATGCGTTAGACGAATTCCAAGTTTAATTGTTTAAAATTCGTACGAACCTTCTTAACGATAATACTCAACCGTGGGTAAAATTTGAAAAAGTTTTACCGTCTAGAAATCGAGTTATTTATTGTCAAAAAATCGTATTTTTTCGTAACTTCCTATAAGACCTCGTGTTAAAGTTGCGATTTTAAACACTGAATATCTCGATTACTAGACGGTGAAATCTTCTCAAATTTATTACCCATTATAATACGATGCTCAAGAAGATTCACGCAAAATTTCAAAAAATTATCTTGGAAATAATTGTATCTGATGATTTTGCCATTACTTTGTATATACTATTATGATTATGGTGCGTGAACCTCCTTAAATCTACTCTGATTAAATTAAGAAATTGAAAGAGCACGTTCTCTTACGGAGACTGCTGCCTGAAAGTTTGGTGATTTCAGTCAATTAGAGATTGCAGACTCACAGAGAGAAATTCAATTGCAATGAATTATATTAGAAAAGACAAAAAACCTACTTTTGTCATGGCAATTTGAATACTTTTGCCACTACCCTGATTTTTCTATCGCAAAATACGAATTCGAGGTGTTACTTCGATTGTAACTTACCGCAAGATATTAATTGGACGTAATTCTTACTATAATTATAACTAAATAACAAAATTAATAAATAAATTCATATCCGAAAAATGATCATATCTGGTGAAATTTGTAATTGGAATAAAACATTAATAGGAACTTTTGTTTTCACAGACCTGGGCGTGTCCAGTATGCCGTGGTGCATGTAATTGTAGTATTTGCCGAACACGGCAAGGTCAAGCACCGACTGGAATACTCGCACCGATCGCCCAAAAGGAAGGATACGACTCGGTTATGGATTATTTGAAGGCGACGAGTGGCGACGAGGATGAAGCATCAGAGTCTGAGAATTAAAGTTGCCTCAGAGGCGGAAGAATCAGTACCTCGTACAACGCATTCCATTGCAATGATAGTTATTGTATTCTTGTCATTTGCGTTAGATTTTTTGTTTTTTGTACCTGTAACTTTTTATTGTCCGTACCTCACCTTGGTCAAACCGATTTAAAGATAATTTGATAGTTTGAGTCAACGAGGCAAGTACATATGCACCCTAAGAACTATTTTTGATGTTCATAAAGGTGACTAGATTTAAATATTCTTTCGCAGTATCAAATTAACGAAGTTCTGTGAAATCATAGAGCTAATAAGAAATGCAGAAATGATAATGTCATATTGTAAATACTATTTCTGACACAGTATATCAGTAATTTTTGTTGATTATCTTTTAAAACCAGAAGTAAACATCAAATGCATGAGTGAGACGAGATAAAAAATATTTTTTTAAAAAATAAATATTTTCGTTTTTAATTCCCCAAAGACTAATCATTTCGAATATTTCATCTCGTATCAGAGGCGATTTACCGCCTTTTGATGGACAAATGACCGGTTTCATCTTCGGATATCTTCCGGATAAAGTTATCTCGAACTTATCCGGCGGTGAAGAAATTGATCGTTATTATATTTATTTACGAGTCATATAGAGTTTATTTGACCCAAACCCAATGGATCGCAAAACCTCTCCCGCCCATTTTCAAATACTTCAAGGCGCCAACAGTGCAAGCACAAAATTCGTTACACAGTTTTTATCTTCGAAAACTGAAATTTTCTCTGCACATTTGCTAATTTCTATTTATCTTCCGGATAACTTGATTTGGAAGACAGCTATCAGGAGATGTGAAAGAACCGGGCATAAGAATTTGAGACAGCAGGTCCGGACATCGTGAGTTGGGTAATATGAAGGTGAGCCAAACTTGCAATGACTGCAGCAGGGAGATAAGCGAAAAGGAGTGTTAATTCCGATCGAAAAGGTGTAGCCAAAAGTATGTAAGTTTAAGCGGCGCTGTCGGCGCTAGTAACTGACCAATCGAGGACCAATTAGTAACTGACTAATCCAAAAATTAGAAAAAGATGAAGAACAAGTTATGAACCAAGATCAAAGTTGAACCGCGTTGGACAAATACTTGTCAAAAGGTTTATTTTTATCATATAAAGTTCCCAATAAATTTCAGTAAAGTGTACAAGTGTATACGTACGAGTTAAAAAGATGCGAAAGAACGATTATATCGGAACCGTAAAAACATTGGTTTGAATAAATTTTGAATTTTAAATAAATATAAGTTAAGTTTTTTAATTCATCGGTACAGTGGGAACCACGGTCTTATATACAGGTCTTGCAACGAAGCCCAATTTCAATGGTGAGCGATTAGTACGCTAGTGTCATAGTTTTTCTTTCGCGTCAACGCCGCTGTACGTCGTTGCTATCGATGAGTGCGGTGCGCAGTGCACACCGCGCATGCCGGTGCGTGACAGCTCCTTGGTATTGTGGCTTGTGGGCGTAGCGTACATCGTACATGTTCCGTCGTATTGTTTCTCATTCAAGTTTTGTAGTTATTAATCATTGTTTTATCGTGTCGTAGAGTTTTGTGCGTGGTTTTGTGGATTTTATTGTTATTTTTGTTTTGTGGTTAAGTTTTTTTATTGGCATTTGAAAAAGTGTTCGTGATAAATTATTATCTCAAAACGCTCATAACCTTTTTCGTCAACATGGGCAGGCCGTGTGCCGTGCCCAAGTGCAAAACAGGATACAAATCTGTGAAAGAAAAGCATTCGGTTTTCACAGCGCCAAAGAACATTGAACAATTTAAGAAATGGCAGGCGGCGATTCCTGGGAATAATTTGAAACAGTCGCAGTGCGTGTGTGAAAAACACTTTGAAGAGAAATTTATTCTCAAGGAATGGGTGAAACGTGATTCGGAAGGTCGGATTATTGCCCAGGTACGTTAATTTATGTGAACTTTGTGTTCAGAAAGTAAAATAGTATGTGAATTAATTATATGTGATTTATGCTATGTTTGAAATATTTTTTTTTTTCAAATTTCCATTTTTCCTTGCTGTCTGATCTTACACTCATGCTAATTCTCATAACTATCTGTACATGTCATTGTAATGCTTTGTACATTTATTTCAGGTTCCCTACATACATCCGAGACTTCTCGAATCTGCAGACCCAACGATTTTTGGCAATTCGACTACATCGGTGCCTACTGTGACAGATGTTCAACTAATGGACGGCGTTCTCGATGGCTCGAATCTCCTGGAAGACCAATGTAAGCCAGTAAAAATATAGATATCGATGAAATAGTGCGTTCTTTATGCATATTATATGTAAATACGCAATACATAATCGATGTTGCGTACGGAAGAGAAAAAAAACCCAGTTAATCCGACAACGACCAAATCCCAAACCCTTTTCAAGTTGATCTGGGGAAAAATCGGAAAGAAAAAAAGAAAGTAATATTACGTCTTTGATATTTTAATAATTTCACTGTCTCGAATCGTCTCAAAGAAGAAAAATTCTAGTAAACGAACATTATTTCATTCTTGTATATATATGGAGTTTGAAAATGCCGAACAACTGAATGTACTTGACAGACAACCCTCCGCTCTTGTGACTCAGTGAAAAATGGCTATCTTTGACAATGAGAGATATTATCAATGGCACGATAGTCTGAATAATTGTTTTATTTTTTCCACAGGTGGAAGCGTTGAGGAACCTCTGATGGGTACTCCTGATGCAGAATGTGCACACACATCACGTGCAAAGACGCAAGGTGCAATTCTGGACCAGGATATGCTGCCACCCGAGATTGTCGACATCGGTGTTCTCTCAAAGCAAGAATCGATGCAGTCTGAAGAGTTTTATTCACCGCAAGAATCTGTTCAACACGAGGTTCTCCCAGTGACAGAGGTCGCTAGCGCTGCATCAACTTCTGAGAACCAGGAAGTAGCAGACTCCGTGTCTGTAGTGCGCGACAAAAATTTCCTCATATCGAAGATCACGATCGACGATTCAAGAAGAAACGTAGCGACAAGTGAGAAGAACCCTATCACCATACCAATGTCGTGGGGTGTTACCGAGTATGCGGAAGCGAGAGGCCAAACGGTTGTCTTTTCGAATATTGTACGTACACACGCAAATGGCACAGCAACTACAATCGTGGACAAGAGTGTCGAGGTCGAGGCGGACAAAACACTTCGTTACTGTGTTTATGGGCGCGTTGTAAATTCGGACAGATGTCAACTGCCTCCAGTTCTGACAGACACGACTCTGCTGCCAAAAACCTTGGAGACATTCAAAAACTTGAATGTATGTCAAGGCCTCGGTCCGGTCAACATCCATCATTTGCCGGTTCATTGTTGTTTCAAAGATTCTGTTCAACGATGGCATGACAACGATTGTACAATGCTTTCGAAACAAAAACGATGCGACAATTGCAAAAAAATGAGGCAACGTACTCTCCGAAGAGAATCAAGGTCGGACAAGACTAAAAGTATACATCGTATACATCATTTGTCAAATCCGATCGACAGGAGGAAGCTTATTGCTTTGCGAAAGAAAATCTCTCGTGAAAAACGCGCTAACAATTATTTAAAACGACGTGTCCAATTATTGACGGAGTCATTAAAAGCAAAAGCCAAGGAAATATCATCTGTTCGTGCTGAAGCGTAGGACGAGAAATTTGCGCAATTACAAGTTCCCGCATCACAACAAACTGCGCTTAAAGAAATTATCTCTGCTGCCACGAGAAGAGACACGAAAAGTCGTCGTTACTCAGAAGACTGGATAATGTTGTGCATTTTGATGCACATACGTTCTCCAAGTTATTATGAGTTTCTTCGAAAGAACGACGTTTTGCCACTGCCCTGTACAAGGACCATCCGCAGCTACTTCTCGCTCATCAATTTAAAATGCGGCTTTGACGAGCAGTTCGGACAATTGTTGAAGAAGCACTTCGACACAAAAACTGAACAGCACCGACATGGCGTGCTTTTATTGGACGAGATAAATTTGCGAAAATCTGTGGCAGTGTGCTCAAGGAATTTGAGTTACGTCGGGCTGACAGATTTTGGCGAAGACGGACCGCAATCGACAGACATCGAGGAGCAAGCAACGCACGGTCTTGTTCTTATGTTTCAGTCGATTGCCGCCTCTTACAACCAGCCAATCGCTGTTTTCGCATCGAAGAATCCAGTGAAGGGAGAGGAGCTTGCGAAGCTAGTGGTCAAAGCTATTGCTTACCTGGAAAGAAGCGGGGCCAAGATTCACGGCGTTATTGCCGATGGCGCAGCCACGAACACAAAAATGTGGTCCCTGTTAGGCGTGTCGGGTGCAATGGACAACACAAAAACGTACTTTACGCATCCTCTCGAAGATGACCGCAAAGTATTCGTTTTTTCTGATACACCGCACGTCATCAAAAACGTACGGAACCGGCTGTACAATAAAAAAAAATTGCGGGTAAGTTTTGCCATAAAGTGCACCTGTGTGTGTTCATAAGGTGCAATGTTACGTACATAAACATATTATAATAGGGCTACAACTTATTTTTATAAATAACAACTCAATTATTTTCTACAAGTCCCTCGTTTAAGAATTTTGCACGAAATATTTAGTATTGAACTAAATATTTTGTGCAAAATTCTTTAACGAGGGACTTGTAAAAAATAATTGAGTTGTTATTTATAAAAATAAGTTGTAGCCCTATTATAATAATACAGTGATGTACTTTGTTTCGAATCGATACTTTAAGGGATTATTCCAGTCTAACGGATTGAATTTTTTTCTGATTTATTTTCAATGGTTGAAATACGCTGATCAGCCTGATTTTTTATGGCTCATTGAAACACTCTTTCGGAGCAAGGAATGAATTTTTAAATGTATATTTTCATTTTTTTCGATACTTTTTTTTATCAGTGAACATTTTGTTGTACAAAAAAACCGTCCGCACAATTCCAGCCGTAATCAATGTCGGAATCGAAATTCTAAAAAAGATTAGTAATCGCCATGAATGACGATATCTTGTTGTGGAGGATTTTTTATGTATTTTCAGTTCTCCATTTTATATTGACCAAAAACTGGGAAAAATTTGCTGAATGCGGAACTTTTAGTTACAACTACCGTATTTTGTCAATTTAAAAAAACAATCCTCCACAGCAAGATAGCGACACTCATGCAGATTAATAATCTCTTTTAGAATTTCAATTCAGACAATAACTACGGCTGCAATCGTGCCCACCATTAGGGCCCGTTTTTTACAAGATATTTTCAATAGTAAAAAATCAATGTAAAAAAATATAAATAAATGTTTAAAAATTCAGTCCCTGTTCTCGGAGAATGTTTCCATGAGCCATAAAAAGATCAGGCTGATTGGAGTATTTTAACTACTGGAAAAAAAAACGAAAAACAGCTGCTTCTCGACCCGTCCTACTGGAATGATCCCTTAAACGAACGAGATTGTACACAGAAAACCTTTCAACATATATGTAACATTAACATTTGTATAGATGAAATCGTCGGACAATTACGTATCGTGGGATTACTTCAACGTCTTGTACGACCTGGACAGTATACATCCCGGGCATGCTAGAGTGTGTCCAAAAATCACGCAGAGGCATATCGTATTGGACAGTATGTCAAAAATGCGTGTCCGACTCGCGACGCAGGTATATTCCTTCCCTTGCCATGTTCTTCACATGATTCGTTTACATTCCATTGAAAATTTTACCAGCCTATATTTATGTATTTACAGATTTTCAGTAACTCGGTCGCCCAAGGTCTGCTCTTCTATTCATCGCAAAAAGTTGAGTCTCTTGTTGGATGCGACGAAACAATTCAGTTCTGCGTTCAAATCAACAGGATGTTCGATGCGTTGAATCGGAAGTCTCCGAACGAAGGGCTGACCCCAGAAACGAAGGACTTCAAGGTAAATAATTGATGCATATTGAATATACCTCTACTGGTACATAAACTTTTTTGTAAGCAGTGCAATTTATTTCCCTCATTTCCTATCAACAGGTACTACAAGATTCGCTTTCATGGCTAAATGACTGGAAATCTGCCAAAAGAAAAGGTGACATAACGGCTGACGAATACTTGACCTCACAAACGTCGGAGGCACTGCGATTATCCCTACAATCTACGATGGATTTGTGTCGATATCTCATCGAGAAATTTGATTTCAAATATCTACTTACGGGAAAAGTTAATCAAGACAACTTGGAGGTATTTATAATGAACACAAGTGTTAGAATTGAGAACATTTCTCGACTGAATATTACTGGGCTGTTTCTAATAATTTTTAATGAGTCTTGACACGACGTTTACACACCATGTTCCATTTATCTTTGAAAGGGGGGGGGGGACATTTCTGTATTCAACGGAACCGCGTGAATCGAATATATGAAAGGAAAAAGCGGAAAATACAATCTTCTGTTTTACGTGGTTTTTTATAGTTTCATTGAGAAATCCTAGAATGTGCAATCGTATAGACAAATACCTCATTGGCGTGATGTTCAATGGTAATGATGGACTGGAAAACAAAATAATTTATTAACAAAAGTGATGCAATGTCAAACAGTTTTTTGCATTACTGCGACCCATAATATTTGATGATTTGCCTCTTGCATACATGTTTTGTTTATTTGTATGTTGCAGAAATTCTTCGGCACTATCCGCCAAGCCGCTGGATGTAACGATCATCCAAGCTGTCCAACCTTTTTACAACTGTACAAAGTACTGTACGTTTACAGTGTTATAAAGCCTCCGAAATTTGGAAACTGTACCGTTTCCGAAAAGCCCTCGCCACAGATTCTGGTTTCACTGCAGGAGTTGAAGGACATTTATGGATCAAAATCCGAAGGACAATTCGCTATTCATCGTCGTAATGTTAAGAATAAATTAGACGACATTTTACGACAGCACGATTTGGAGGTGGACGAAATCCTTGATGCTTCCGATCATGAGTATACTCTGCCTGAGACTCTCGATTGTATTATATACTATGTGACAGGTTTCTCCATTTCTAATTCATTTTCTGTTTGAACTGTTTTCATACCTTAACAATTGGTAGGTGTCTGTAGTATACTAACAGTGTTGTTTTTAATATTTTTAAATTCAATTGCTTCAATTGCATGCACTGCTTTTTCTTGTAGTACCTTGTCATCGTAGAATACTGAACCGCCGCTCGCTTGGGGAAGGTTTGTGCTAACAATGCGGTAATATCTAATACCCTTACATTCCTTTCCAGGCTATTTGTGTAAACAAATATTAAAATTGTACGGCTCATGTACGACTTGTCGACTAGCTGTGACATCCCATTCACCTTGCACGTCTCCAGTATCCAAATTAGTCGACATAAAATCCCGTGAAGGACTGATTCATGCTAATTTGAGGTTTTTCAACCTCATCCGGCACGTAGAAGCATGCTTCGTCAAATATGCCTCTCATCGAAACGTTTTCGACAGCACACTAGAAGAAGTTTTGTCTTCTTACCACTTCTCATTTCCATGTACAGAGCACGCTTCTGAAATATTATCTCACGCAATCGTGTATTATATACGTTTAAGGATGAGGCAACATACTCAGCAACAGAATGTAAATCAGCCGAAAGATTGCGCGACGAAAAGAAAAATCTCGCGACTGACAAAACATTAAAAATTGTCTTATTGTAAACGAAATACGTATCACTTTTTTTATTCCCTTTACACTTCCTCATTCCTACGGACTAAGCGATTGTTTTGAACAAGAATTAAAGCGATCTGAGTAAGAAAAGTCTCAAAATGTTCCATACAATAGTAATTATCTTAAACACCATCGTTTACAATTTACGTTAACAATTATTTCCAATTGTATTAGTAAAATGCAAGAATATCAATTTATTGGACCTACGTTTCATTCAAAGTCGAGTTCATACATATTCATATTGCCTATCCCTGCTCAATGTAATTTGCGTTTACCATAAGAAAAAAACAAAGGCCGATTTAGGAGTTGAACCCAAAATACGACGAGTGTTCACTACAAACGCATTTCCTTGGCTAAATCTGCCTTGGCTAGATCTGTTTGTGTATTTAACAAAAATTCAATCAAACGTTCATTTGTGTCATCTGTAATTATGTAGAACGTGCCGACGATGCTCAGTTACAGGTATCTGGTTACATATGTATATTAATTATTCGTGTAAAAACATAGTATATGATTGTACGAAAATAATAATAAACACATGTCAATAAAACAACACGAGTTGGGTATTGCATTTTCATCGTCTGTTAATTCAACGTTATTCATGACATACGAAATAAATTCGAGTAATGTAATAAGGGTTTACTGCGCAAGCGTTACGTATGATAGAAAAAGAGACAGAATGCTATTTCTGTCTTCGTTGCACAGCACATCCATCTATCGTCATGCCTCTCGCGGCCGTAAATTGAACAGAAAATCGCAACCATTAAGCCGACCTACCCCCACTACCGCTGTTGCAAGACCTGTATGTAAGACCGTGGTGGGAACTCATAGTTTTTATAAATAATAATATTTAATTTAGACCTACCTCTTGTCATTTACTATTACGGTATTTCTGAAACTATTCGTATAAACCATACGTGCAATTAATATATTCAAAATGTCATTTAAGTTCGAGGCGACACGAATGGCGAAATTTGTAAGCTCTTCAATGCGACACATTTTGTGACGCTTTTTCTGCCCCTTTCATATGGGAGTTGAGTTTCAGCGCGAATAGTACCTAACATAACCTGCGAAAGTATTGCTTTTGCCGCTTATCAGAGTTGATCACATATTTTGAACAGGAAATAAGCATTACAAAAAATAGAGGGTAACGCTGCCAAATGGCAATAGAGATCATATTTTCACAGAATACTGATTTCCCTTCAAGAGAAAGAAAGACGAAGCTATTTATATATAACTCTAGTTATACAGACCAATGTTCCTTTTTCTCATGGGATGAATTCACATTTCGCCAAGTCTCGCTGCTTTCGAACGACGTCACTTTGCCTCTATATTTAATAGGCAAAGTGACGTCGTTTTTTTGTTTTTGATTCTCTCAACCAGGGGGGTGACACTCCGGCTCCCCCACTCCTTCTTATTTGCCACGCGAGGAGTTCGTTACTTTTTTCCACCAACATACAAAAACTAAATATTCAGGTTCTGGAAATGGTTGTAACAGTTGTACCGGTGGTAACAATGCGTAGCGTATCAAATCCGACAAATCCAATATGGTGGTGACGAGCGTCATGTGAGAAATTGTGTATTGACAGCTTTAGATAAAAAGTGTATTTTCCTGTGAAATTTTCGTTTTGTGATCTGGAAATTTTTATAGACGACTATAGTCAAGTAAATCGGTAGTGAAGTAGAGTCTGTGTTTAGTCTAAATCGGGGAAATACAGAGGAAAATCTAACCGAAGCTAAGTTAACCTCACTAAGTTTTCCGGAAGCAACTTGTGCAGTGAAGTGCTACATATTAATATTTTTATCATTTTATAGATTGATTTCCGAGGATGGGCCTCTTTGCTGTTGGCGAAACGAAACGGGGCGATCATGTTCATACGGCCATAAAACGCCGCAAAAAAGGTGAGGCCTCTAATGGTATATTTGGCAGTTTAGAACCGAAATTACAGAATTCATTAGGCTTATAATTCAATGTTATAATAATTTGTTTCATTATTTGTTTCAGGAAATTTCTAGTCGATCGTTTTTCTCTGCTGGCGAGACAATCGGACGACAACACAGGCAGGCGTCAAGAAATTCAACGCACTCCAACTTTATTCCGTCATGGTCGAACGTCGAAAAAAAAGTAAGTTGAACGATAATAATACCCCAGGTAGCACAATGTTATCCGAACGGTATCCGAAAGATGTCCCGAAATGGATACGGATAACTTTTTAGTTATCCAAAAAGACATCTGTTTGGATTACAAATAGTATCACTAATGACCGGTTTGTGGATAACTTATTCACGTCAAATTAGTCAACTATTCGGTAACTTTTAATGGTTGACAAGTTGTTAACAAGAAGTTATCTTTTACCGGTCGTCGATACGTTACCGTTACGTTATCGAATTGATATGTTTGAAAGATATCTTTTTAAAGGCATGAAAATGGCAAGATCTCAGAGATATCTAAAAGTTATCCACAAGGCATCCATAAAGATGACAGAACGACGTCCAAACGGTATCAAAAATCGCTATCGAATGGATATCCTTTTCTTGATGATATATATATATATATCCATTTCTTTATCAAAATCAACATCTTAATAGTCTAGAATATATAATATTCTCCAACGTTACATGGCGAATATATAATTAATAAAAGTTTTTATTTAAATTCGCATTTATACACATCAATACGTATTCAAATAGAAACTTTTATTAATGATGTTTACCATATGTAGCAACGAAAAAGCCAATCTTTGGGAATATTATATATCCTAGGCTATTAATAAGTTGATTTTGATAAAGAGATAGATAAGAGAGTATTATGTCGGTTCTTAAGGGGATTGTAAATAACAAACTTCAGTAAGCGGCAAATTAAGATTAATTAATTTGATAAATATTTTATTTTATTAAAGTGTAATTATGCACTCCTGTTTTTGCTTGCTGCTTTTGCAACCTTCAGCCGGTCGCCCCCGCGGCGAAGCCAGTCCGCGATACGATTCTCTATCTCTTTTATGGTTGCATCGCGGAATGAGCTTCGTATGACCTCTGAAAAAGAAAAATAATAAATACGTAATATTAGAATATTTTATTAAACGTGTAATGGCGTATTTACAGCATATCATTTGACTAAATATTGAAAAAATAAAATATTCATTTATACGCCTATCGGATACACACCAATTATGATTCGAGGGAACTCATATTTAGAAAGTTTCGGTTTTTCATCGCTTCCCAGAACCCACACTACTTTTTGCGCCAGATCATCTGCAATAATGGTCTCTAAAGAGTACTTGACTGCCTTCTGAACGTTTTTTCCGCCAATTTCTTGGATCTTTTCTCGCTGGAACACACAATTTTATAATTTCATTAGTAAATAGTTGCTATTTAAGGTGTAGCTTATAAATATTTGCATACTTACAAATTGTTTGCGCATCTCCTCGTTCTGTTTAAGGTTGTTGTCGAACGTTGTTAATGCTGCAGTATCTATAAATGGCATCGGTGGCAGCAGGGAGACGATTCCGTCCCTTCGGCCTGGGCGTTCGCTTTGAGCCAGTTCCAGCAAGCGGTTCATCTTTCTGAGCACTAATGTCTCAAATGCGTGCCTTTCTTCGCGGCATTGAACTGAAAAATTACAGAGAAAAGTATGAGCAGAGCATATAATTAGCAAAAAATAATATTCAACATTTCTTATTCTCACCACAACATAATGCGGGGTCGTGCACATTTTGGTGGGCACGATCGTCATCGGCTTCCTCGGCTTCCTCGTCATGCTCCGGCTCGTTTTCTTCGGCTGCATATTCTTCAATTTGCTCCGCCTCCGTGAAAGATTCATCTGCAAAATTAAAGCGTTTCTGATATATCTTTTTCGCTTTCATTACAATTCTTCACATATATACTTCACATATACACTGGCTACACAAATTAAAAGATACTACGTACGGACGGCATGTTTATTTGTAGGATGATTGTTCGCAGATTAATCGCCGTTTAAGGCAAAAGAATCTTTGACTTTTTATCATCTCTGAATTAAGTAGTCGAGAAGTAATGATAAAGTTTCTTCTATCGATGTGTGTGTGACCGTGAATATCAATTTTACCTGGCTGTTCAGACGTGTCTACGTCCTGATGTAAGATGACATCATTTGAAGGGTGCATATTAGGCGCTGCATCATTCAGTTGTTGCAGCGTGAGTGCGTGGAGCCCCGATTCCCCGAATAATGAGAATATATTCTCGCTGCCTGCAACAAATATTAAATCTTCATCATGCTACTCTGGCGCCTAAAAAATTCACTGAATTTGCGAATTGGCAACCTCAAGTTCAAACATTCAATTGCCAAATATACATTCGCATTCAATAAATAATATATATGGTTCTGATTATCAATATACATTACCTATAAAATTTTGTGGTGGCAAGCACATTATTTTTGGAGTCGCTGCAAAACGTAAATAATAGTTTTATATATTATTCGGTAATTAAGATAAAATGCAAATTCCTGGGTTACACTTACATATTTCTTGTAATGCTCCTTTTACGTTTCGTCGCTTCAAATTTATTTTTTCTCCACTCCACTTGGCTGCCATGTCCTAAATACAATACGGGAATACATTAGATCTTATACCTCCACTTGGCTGCCATGTTCTAAATACAATACGAGAATACATTATATCTTGTACCTATCCATGGTGAAAGTAGTACTCCTTAACTGAAATAATCCTGAAAGAAAACAAAATTACACGCGACAGAGAGGAAAAAACGCAATCATATCAAAATGCACAAAGTTCAATGAAAAATGAAATATAACAAAACCAAAGCAAAAAATGCAAACCAAGAGGCACCTAGCAACTTCGCCTCTACATATCTATTTCAAACCTGAGGAAAAATTAATGAAATATGAAGACATGTGTCACCAGATATACGATGTCGGCAAATAGAGAAAAGGACGCCTTGAGAGGCTCGTTTATAACGATTCCGCTGACGAGTCGACTTAGAATGTTCCATGGTGGTAAATCTGTAAATTCACAAACATTAATAATGTGTTTTCATTCTGAAATTATTCTAAGAACCCATCCATAAGAATCATTCGCAGCGGCGGGATCGGTTGGCGTGGAGCAGTATTGGAATATTAGTGAAGAGAAGACCAAAATATTCAGCGAATGGAAGATCCAATGAAACATTTTTATGCGTCACTGTGGATCAAAGGAAATATATACGCGGAATCAACATTGTGTGGAATGGCAATGCCTTTTCTGTGAATGTCATTTACGCTCCAAGTTTGCGAACCGGAAAGTTGTCGCGCGCAAAATATGCCCAAATTTCGAGAATCGCATGGATAATGCGGAATAGGATCGGTCTCCATGAATTTTCGACCGACAATGACAGGAACGCCTTTGTGATAACATATGTGTTCGACAAGAACGACGATCTTATTTGTTAAATAACAACAATTGTTAGGACTTTTGTCGGTGAGACGGAAATCGGGAAAGTGTATTTCAGCATGAGGATCAGTATATTCCTCGGCAAATTGATTGTCTATCTGATTCTTCCTTTTTTTTAAGCAAAAGTGTGTTTTGATAGAATCGGGTGAAGGTACCAATTGAGTTGATCTTTCTGTTATTCTTTTCATTATTTCTGGCAAAGGCTTGGCTCCACTTTTTATCAACGATTTGATTTTTTGCAAAAAATTTTCAAATGGAAAGCAACTAAATGAATCGAGTGGCCCGTGATTCAAAACATCTTGGGCAATATGAAGCAAATTGTGAATATTATATGTTAGTGTTTCTTCACCGTACAATAGTTTCATGTTTTTTACGAAATACTGCATAAGATCGTTTGCGTACTTGTTATTTCGTACACATTCTGTTGGGTCACAAAGGATTCGAACCGCACAATTCAAGGCATTGAAATTGATAATTTCGGGTGTACTTAAGAAGTGCTCAATGACTGAAGGGCCTAAATACAAAAGGAACAGTCGGAATTCTGTCGCTTTCCAATAAGCCACGTCTTCGAAAGAACGTGGGGCTCGTGAAAATTCTACCGGAACACATGTAGCGAGACTTTTGTAATAATTATTGACGGCAGCAAATTTAGTCAATGCTTGCAGAGACTTTCCCATTGACCTGATCCAAAGTAAAATCAGTTTTTTTGTGGTACCTAAACACAACAAGTGCATGTAATCAAGAGGGAATTGTTTTATCATATCGAAATTTAGAGCTTCGAATGGAGACACGCGATTTTGGTATACTATCGGCAATCCTTCTCTAAAAGTAGCGTTACTTCTTAAAATCATATTCAAATTTTGAAATATTCTTCTGCCGTTTACCGTTTTTCCAAATTGAGTACATTTACCGCAGCGGCTGTTATGAGCCGGAAAGCACGTAATAAAATTTCTTGCAGGTGTATCGGCAATCACTGCATTTAGTTTAACGAAATAACGGTGATTGTTGTAAATAAATCCGTTTTGATTTAAGTGCACATATTCTAAGACGAATGCTTGAAGGTATTCAGCAACGGAGGACGGCTTTTGGTTTCCATGAAACAACCCAATTACAAAGGGTTCAGTAAATTTACATCCGACAATTTTACCGAGTATGGGCCACAATTGACTCTTCGAACTTTTTGATAATGGTAATCCATCAACATTAATATCGATATTGATAATCGCAGGAACTTGTTCAGTCGTATACTGCGAGTATCGCAGTCGCTCCTTCAATGCCCTCTCGAATCCGTAATGAGCGTAATGCCCTCCAGCGAGAGCATATTGTTCAATTTTCCTTGCAGAATTGCACAAAGTTCTGGAGTCGGAAGGTAAATTGGAGTGACCGAATTTCTTCAACCCTATCAAAAGCTTATTCACGGCATATTGAGGAATTTTAAACTGGATTGCCCACTGAGCAAGAAACGTTTGAAGACCAATTGTAGGGTCAATCAGATCCGTCTGAATTTTTGTTCTATCAATGTCTGTATAAATGGAGGATGTCGACTGATCCCTGTGCTCGACCGGTTCACTCACATTGTCGCCATGATCAGAGCGCTCTATATTATCAGAGAAATGATCGACTTCATAGGGAACGTCAATAGGAGGAGTACAAACATTTGATGATGATGGGAAAAGTTCTGTAGGATTAGGCACAGTGGTATTTGGATTACCATTTGCACGACAAATCAAATTAATATCATCATTTAATGCGGCGGTTACTCGTCGCCTTTGCTGCCTTTCTGCCAGATCACAAAAAGGTTTCGGCCGGCGACTCATAACGATGCAATGAATAACGTGCCTACCGTTTTGTACGTATCGGGGTGAATTAAGATAAAAGCAAAAAAAAGTGTACTTACTTCAACTTCTCAGTGCGCTGCACAACAAACTGGCTTTTCCGTCTCGATCGAATGATGACCTCTCGAATGATTGACCTCTCGAATGATTGACCTCTCGAATGATTGACCTCTCGAATGATCTACGAAGTATTAGGAACGTATATTAAGTTCTCGTGGATAATTCCACAGGGATTCCACAAATAAAAAGGAACAATGTACTCACTGAAATGTCCACTGTCTCCTCGAACAAAACTTCTGACAACTTCTTTGTATAACCTAAAAAACAAACCTACGCTGTCAGAATACACGAAACGTATATGAAATATACATATATATCTAACCGCAGAGGCAAATATGAAAGTATCAGGCATTTATACTCACGTGCGATTGATTAAAATCTTTCCCTTTTTTATTTTATTGCAGTTATTATATCGAAAGCGCGGATAACACTCTATATTTTTGTCACAAATATCACTAACAATAAGACACTAAGTGGCGTCGGTACGCGAGCCGGTGAGTCAGTTATCCGCTGCGTGTCATCTTTCGGACAACATTTGGATGCCTTTTTACTATCTTCTTGCCGGTTTACAATACGACAAAATACATCATATTACCGATGTCATAAAGATATCATACAAAAGATATCTTATGGGATTAGTCTTTAGGATATCCTTCGGACATCGTTTAATGAGATACAATAGATAACAGCAGACGGACAACTGTTTGATACCTAGAAATAGTCATCAATTCGATAATAGTTAATGATGCCTTACAGACATCAGTTTTTTTTCTGTCAAATGATATCATAAATAAGATAACTTTACGACAACATTAAACGGGATGTCATTGGAAGGGTATCAAATAGTTATCTTACGGTAATGTCTTAAAGATAACCTGAGAACGGTAACTTCTAGGCATCAATTGGACATTTGTGCTACCTGGGACGCTTTTGTCAGCAGGGAAATCAAGCGATAAAAATCGATATTGTGCTAATTTTGTTCGTTATTTGTTTCAGAGAATTTCTACTCGATCGTTTTTCCCTGCTGGCGAGACAATCGGACGACTCAACACAGGCGGCCGTCGAGAAATTCTCCTCGTTCCATCTTCATTCCGGCATGGTCGAACATCGAAAAAAAGATAAGTTGAACGGTAATAACACGCTTTTGTCAGCTTGGAAATCAAGCAATAAAAATCCATATTATAATAATTTTGTTCGTTATTTGTTTCAGAGAATTTCTACGCGACCGTTCTTCCCTGCTGGCGAGACAATCGGACGGATAAAAAATGAATTTTTTATAATAATGTAATATAATATAGTTATAGTATATAATAGTATATAATAGTTCTCTGTAAAATAATAATATTTTACTCAATAAAATGTTCTTTTTAATTGTTTTGCATTTTTCTTATATTTTCTAATATATCCAATTCATTCCTATAACCTCTCCCGCCCAATTTTAAATATTGCAGGGCGCCAACAGTTCAGAGCCAAATTTTTTTCAAAGTTTCGTTCTCCGAGGTTGGTATAGAAAACGTAACGAACTCCGTCTCGACCAATCAGCGTCGAGGCAAATAACGTGGGTCTCTTTAGCATTGAGTGTCACTGCACTCCCCTGCTCTCAACTCTGCAAGGTAATGTCCTGTAAACAATAAGGCAAGTGCCTTTACCTCGGATCAATTAATGCATTTAAAAACGCAGAAAATGAGTTGACAATCATCAAAAATATTAAGAATATCTGAAATTAGACCGGATTAAACCGGAGAAAATCTCTAGCAATAGCTAGAGATTTTCTCGCATGTTATAAAAATGTTTAAATATTATACATAAAATAATAGATAAAATAAACTTGACACGTTCACCTATAAAGAGAGGAACATTGATACTATGATTGCCAGCACCGACTGAATTCGTACAAAAAATTGTTTAGTAATAATATTTTGGCTCGGGCATCCAATGATTTATTTTTTCGACAACGAAGCGCCAGACACTTACGCCATTAAATAAGTTATTTACCGATAGAAATATATGAACTCTGTTAGCTGACCTACATGTTCCCATTTTGTAGCAGCGTGACAAATGTCTTCGTCTCATGGCAAATATGCAGTTGCCGACGGACGGCACCATAAAAATTCATACGGCGACTACCCCGGAGCATTAACCGATCGAATCATCGATGCAAGCAAGAACGATGTGAGCCTGCGCAATCTTATAAGTAAACAAATCTAAGGCCACATATTCATTATTTTTGTCATATATTCAGGAATTCCAAAATTCTAAATCCCATATTTTAAGTTGTTTCTTCTCGATTAAAGTTTGGCAATATTTATTCAAACAGTGATTTATAATAATTAATACCCCGATGGTTCTAGATCCACGATGACTTCAAAAACGTCTTAATAACAAAGGCAAAGGAATTTGTAAATGAATTGGAAAGAAATAGAAATGAATGGTACTATCGTGATGATTTCTCTGTTTATACCGGACTCGCCGGTATAGCTCAGATGTATTATCATCTTGGAAAAACATTGAACGAACAATATTACATAATGGTAAGTATCTGGTAATTATAGAGTTAGCTACGTGTGCTATATATTTGCTTTACAAGGTAGTTCTCGCATGACATTATAATCAAGAATTTTCACTTACCTTGGAATTAAATTCATGTGAAATATCAACGGGATCACTAGGTTTGTTCTTTTTCGGCGAACTCCCCAGAAATCCCTGCACTAATTCAATAAATATAGGTATATAGTTCAGTGTATACTTATTAAACTAGTGTAGGGTTTTCTGGGGAGTTCGCCGAAAAAGAACAAACCTACTGAGAATGTTTCAAAGATGAGCCTAATTGGTACTTCAAATTTCTCGAAAATGCATAATATTTTGGGGAACAGAATTAGTAAACCACGTAATTGTTAGGCGGAGTTTGCTCATCTCATGATATTTTGTGATAAATCAATGATCGAGCAGAAATTACAATTGCAGATTGTCTTACAGTTGCTTATTGTTATGGTGGAGCAAGAGGGAATAATAGACTGGTAGTTACTCATCAATAGATAAAAGAAAAAACATCACTTGATTCATAATTAACGCCAGAACTATCGGAGAAAAATATTTTTAACTCTTTTTTTCCAAGTAATATTGATCCTTATACTTTCCATAAATGATCAGAGAGCCTCCGAGCTTATTGAAAAGTGCCTGAAAGACGGTAGAGGGGATAAACGCGTTTCTTACCTCGCTGGAAGAGCGGGTCCTTTGGCGCTTGGTGCAGTTATTCATTACGCGTCCGGTAACGAAGACCAATCGTGTAAAATGATAAAAGAGTAGGTTTAGATTTTATGATTTCGATCGTTGTTTAGCTCGGCTCGCTCGAACCAAAATGTAACGAATTACTTGTAGATTGAGCTCCGATGCTAATCGCGCCTTTGCCGAAGTATCCAATGAATTGCTATATGGAAAAATTGGCTATCTGTACTCTTTACTTTTTGTCAACTTCAACATTCCCGCGCGTCCTATCCAAGGACAACTTATAAAGCAGGTAATCGATATGATTCTACGCTATTATACGTAAGGAAAATTTCGTTATATATCGATCGTTTGATAATAAAAAATCGTTTTTTCAGATTGTAGATAATATTTTGGAAATTGGCAGAGATTATGCCAAATCACGTGGTTACGACACTCCTTTAATGTATCAGTGGCATGAAAAAGAATATCTTGGCGGAGCTCACGGACTTGCTGGAATCCTATACGTATTATTACAAGTGCGTTATCAGTCCCAGGACACAATTTATTATGAACAAAGTGAACAAAATGAGTTCAGTAAATATTAATTAAATCGTTAAAAATAAGTTGAGTAAATTATTTGTTTATTCATATTTTCATCTTACAGGCTCGTGAATACTTAACTGCACGCCAACTACGAGAGGACATAGAACCGTCGTTGTTGTATTTAGAAAAATTGCGTTTTCCAACGGGAAATTTGCCATCGTCGATTGGAAACAATTCGGACAAATTGGTACATTGGTGTCACGGTGCTCCCTCGATAACGATGCTCTTTACGCTCGCCTACGAAGTTAGTAAAACAAAAAAAGAACAAAATGATTCAATTCGAATCTTGCGAAAACACAATAATCAAATGTTTCATTGTGTTTTTCTTATAAAATTATCACGAATATAGCATTATAATACTACGTAATCTTGTGTGAGATTACTGTACAAAGCACAATAGCGAAGCGGGAGTTTGAAATCTTAAGTTTATTTGGTGCAAGTTTTCGGGCAATGCCGCAAATTGGAAAATCAATCTGATTGTTAGATTTCGAGAATGTTAAATTTCAACCAAAAGTATGTAAAAATTAATTTTTATAACGATAAAAATAATGTTTCTCAAATATTGGAAATGAAACGGAAAATGAATCGTGAAAAATGAGTCTCATTTGCTGAAACTAACATTTTTGGCAAATATTTAAAAGATTTCGGCCATTATTAGAATATACAAGGTTCATTATGAATATACATTGTGTTGAGGTGAAATATGCCCACCGTGACGAATTGGGGCCATTTCTTACATATTCTTTATGACAACTTCTTAAAGAATGTCCTGGTACTTAAAAATTAACTTTACATAAGAAAATTACATTGGTAAATTTGCAGGTGTTTATGAAAGAATCGTATTTGCAAACCGCAATGGAATGTGGGGATGTCGTTTGGTCTCGTGGTCTTCTCACTAAAGGATATAGTCTATGTCACGGTGTATCGGGAAACGCTTACACATTTATCTCCCTGTATCAGCGAACGGCAGACACAAAATATCTCTACAGAGCGTGTAAATTTGCTGACTGGTGTATCAACTACGGAAAGCATTGCGAAAGAATTCCGGATCGTCCTTTTTCCCTCTTCGAAGGTAATTATTATTGAAAATAGTACGAGCACGAAAGTTTTTCCTCTTCCATCTGTATTTTTCCAAAACACTACGCGCGATAACGATAAGCCTTCGCTTATACGAGTCACTATTTAACTAATGATAAAAACGTTTTAGGTTTGGCAGGAACGATTTATTTCCTTGTTGATTTATGCGAGCCAAAGTTGGCAAAGTTCCCTGGCTACACATTGTGAATTGGATGCAAGAATCTTCGAGACATTTTCATCGTGGCAATAAAGTGTAGTAGTCGTTGGTTAAGTATATCTTTAAAAAGTTATCGAAACGGCCATGAATAAAGTGGAAGATTGGTGAGACTCGATATTAAAATTGGGGGAAAACGAGCGATAAGCTTGTCGACGCGACTGTTCGTTACGGGTTGACGAAGAAGTGCCCATTGAATATCGCCAGTCTCGGTTTTATTGTTAGTTCGGCGGTAGCCTGACGCTCTGAACCCTTAAAAACAAAGAACAAAATAAAAATAATGGAAAATTCGCGAACAAGTATTTTTCTTTCGGAAAAATGCGTTTTCGAATATGGCGTTTTCCCAGCTATTTTGGTGGTTGTTGACGGGAAAATCAAAACAATTATTCGCGGCTATGACGAAAGTACGAAGCGCCAAATTTTTAAGGTAGGATTGTTTTTTTTCTCGTAAATAAAAGCGACCTATCAATTTTGTTTTATAGTTGGATATTTTATATTTCAGTTATATCCAGAAGCGATTATCGAAGACCTCGGGACCTCGGTTCTCATGGCGGGTATCGTTGATTCTCATGTTCACGTTAATGACCCGGGACGCACAGAGTGGGAAGGATTTTGGACAGCGACGCGCGCGGCAGCGGCTGGAGGGGTCACGACAATCGTCGATATGCCATTGTCAGTAATTACTTTCCGTATTTTTCTTAGTTAAATTTTTTTTTTATAATTATCGAGTCAAAACGTTATATGCACTAAAATACGCGTTGGTAATATTTGAACGAAATGGAGTATCGAAAATTTCATGTGAAACTGAACGCTTTTCGTAAGATTTCCGACACGGTGCAAGCGATCGAGCTGAAAATTAACGTAGTCACTTTTTGTCATATTTCTGTATTAACCTGAGTTACGTTTTAATGTATTGCATCGTGCCGTAAAATTTACGTAACGTGTAACACCGCGTCGTAAAGATATTAGTGTTTTATACTCAAAGTACTTCCTTCAAGCGCAAACAAAAATATGTAAATGGACACTTGAACGTTAAACTTTAAAATTTTTTTTAGAATTTAAAAAATGTTCAAATGGAGTTTGAATAGAATTGAAGACTAATTAGTGTTAATTGAACTTGTTTGCCATAGGATTCAAATAATTCGAAAACTGAATGGTATTTTTATTTTGCGTTGGATAGAAATTCGATACCACCGACAACGACTCTCGCGAATCTCGAGGAAAAAGTAAGAGTCGCCAGAAAAAATGCATTCGTCGATGTAGCATTTTGGGGCGGCGTTATACCGGGAAACACGGTGGGTACAAAATTGAATCAATCTTAGTTAAACAAATAATCGAGAATGCCCAAAAATAATGAAGATATTTATATTTTTATTGAAAAAAGAAACTTTTGTGTTTTCGTTTAAAACGAAAAATTTAATAATTATGTCGAATAAAAACAAGCAGTATGCTTATAGGTATCTTCATTTTTTTTTTAATTGGAATAATAATTTCAAGATTTTGAATGTTTACGTCGTATTAATTTTTTCTTTGTTTACAGAACGAGCTCATACCTCTCGTAAAAGCTGGTGTAGTTGGCTTCAAATGTTTCCTCGTACCGAGCGGAATCGATGAATTTCCACATGTTACGTTCGACGACGTTGACGAGGCTCTCGAAGTATTGAAATCTTCGGATTCCGTACTCGCCGTCAGTATGAATTATTCTTGTTTTTCTTTTTTCACCAATTTTATTCGCTATTATGTCTAATTGGTATACTTCATTTGGATAGTTTCATGCCGAGTGCGAGGTCAATGATGAGTCAAACTCAAATACCCAAGGTAATTTTTATTTTTCATTTTTGTTTGTACATAATAAAGTTTAAAATTAATTGAGAATTATATTAATGTTCAGGTGATCCGAAATTGTACGAAAGTTTTCTAATTTCGCGTCCAGCGAGTATGGAAGTTCGAGCTATAGAGAAAGTCGTCTCGGCCTGCCGAAAATCTGGGTAAATTATTTACCTTTATATTTAATAAATTTTGCGTATTGGATCATTTATTTATTCGCAAATTGACTTTTGCTTTACTAGTGATGCGTGTAAACCTTTATATTGCATCACGACAAATAAGAAGCTAACTGACTTATTAAAATGCTTATAACTTTATTTTTCAACAAGTTGCGAACCCAATTCACTTCTTCACTCTTTAATCATTCGTAATGTGCGATAGACCGATGCGAAATAAAAAACTACGAACAATTTTTCTCTGAGACTGTTAATCTTTGAAAGTAAACAAAAAAAACGCCCCATAAGGTCCAACGTTTCTGCGAAGGGATTTTTCCATTTATGATTGCCTTGATTATTTTGCACTTATGACAATTCGATGCGTTGGACACAATATAAAAAACGTTCTAGAATAAATTCTCGCATTGTTTAAAAAACCGGTGAGTATTTTACGAGGAATTTTATTTTTCTTCGATATTTGTCGGAACAAGTCCTCCATAGGCAATTAATAAACGTATGAAAATCTGGTTCATTATTATCTCACATAACATTAGTCCCAAAAGAAATCGTAAATCCGATCACTATCGATCGAGATACTTCTCACATTGTAATTGGAATAAACGACGGTTATATCCATATTTTTTATATAAGTTTTTCAATTTTGACCACCGATCTTCGTAATCTTTCGCAACGTTTACACTCGAAGGATATTCAAACGGCTACAATCACTAAATAATAATAATAATCTCTATCATTACTCTTCTTATACAATATGATCGGAACGAAATTGACGATATTCACTAGGAAAATTTTCAAATCACTATAATAAGTCATAAGTGAAAAATCAGCCTAATGGACCCAAAGTTATCGTTACTTTAATATTAACATTCTTTTCTGTTCAGGCATTTAAACTCTTTTCGTCTATTAAAAATGATTATTGTTTTTATTATTATTGTCGATTTCGGTGTGTAAAAATCCGAAGAGGGTGTACACGTTAAATTCCCACATTATTATTATATTATTGTCGATTTCAGTGTTCGATGTCACATAGTTCATCTCTCGGCTGCCGAAGCTCTGCAGATTGTCGCTAACGCTAAAGACAATGGTGATCCATTGACGGCCGAAACTTGTCATCATTATTTGATTCTCGATGCTGCTCAAGTGCCAAATGGAGCTACCGAATACAAATGTTGTCCACCTATACGTGGAATCGATAATCAGGCAAAATTATGGCGAGCATTGAAAAAGGGAATTTTGGACATGGTAATATCCGATCACTCGCCATGTACGGAGGACTTGAAAAAGCGTGGAGATTTCATATCTGCATGGGGTGGAATTTCATCGCTTCAATTCGGTCTCTCGTTGACTTGGACGGGTGCACGCGACCGAGATTTTTCTCTGCCGGATATTTCGCGGCTTTTATCCGCTAATCCGGCAAAACTCTGCGGTCTTAAAGGACGAAAGGGTGAAATCATCACTGGAGCCGACGCGGATTTCGTCGTCTGGGAACCCGATGAAAAATTCACGGTATGAAAAATAAAATCATTCTCGGCAACGAAACTGAATGAAAAAAAAACGTTTGAGAGTAATGTCCAACGTGTTCGGTCGTTCATACGAGCGCAAAGGAGACAGCGCCATTAGCATCATGGCGGAGAACTAGTTGCTCCACAAAACGTTAAAAATCCTACGTTTTTACAATCAAGTCGAGACACATCGATTTTACAAATGTGAAAAACTTTGATTTTTAAATAAGATTAGTGTCAATGAACATATTAAGCGTGCTATATAGCCATTATCATTCTATCAAGAAAATATAAAAAATTTGATAGTTTTAGTTCCTGATTCCACCGTAGTATTCATATTTTAACAAAAGCCGTTGGGTGATTATATCGACGCTGCTTACGAAAAGTAGCACGATTCAAATTTCTTACGAAAACTAACACGTTTCTAATTTCACCGCGAAAACCAACACGTTTCGATATTCGACGCGAAAATTAGCATGTTTCGGCTCTCACCGCGAAAACTAGCATGATTCGGCTTCTGCCACGATAACTGGCATCTCCGAAACATGCTAGTTTTCATGGCAAAAGCCGAAACATGCTAGTTTTCGCGGCAAATATCGAAACGTGCTAGTTTTCGTGTCAAAAGTCGAAACATGCTAGTTTTCGCGCTGATATCAAACGTGCTTCGTAAGAAATCTGAAACATGCTAGTTTTTGTAAGCAGCGTCGATATGGAAACGCGTTTTCAAACTACCTAAAATCATATTTCTCTCAATTGAATTAACAACAAATGATATATTGCTAATTACTATATGCCAATAGATATCTATTATAATTTTAGATTCGCAAAGCCAATATTCTCCATAAAAACAAAGTACGTATGAAGAATTTTTCCATTACCGCGATGAAATTATAATTACACATTTTTATTCTCATTCATTGGTCTTGGTTTTGTTCTCTCTGACGTAGTTGACACCTTACGAGGGAAGAGAACTGTACGGACGAGTTCGTTCTACTTATCTACGCGGCCAATGTGTCTATAAAAATGGAAAAGTCATGGCTGATATGCTTGGGCAACTTCTACTGCACGATTATTAGAATCTTTCGCATATTCAAATATTGCGATCTTCCATCAAATTTATCCAGTACAATCGTGCTCTGATCGACTTTATCAAAAACTATTTCTCTCTCCGTCTAACCATTCTCGATCGCCAGAAATATTAATGTGTATGTAAAAAATGGCCTTAAACAGGGATCCCAGGTTGAAGAAAAGTAAGAAAAACAAATTGGACATTGTATCTACATAGTGTAGAGATTTTACGACAAACGAACGTCTTCATACGTATCTCGAAGTATTCGTGTTGTACATAGGTATAGAGAGAATGTGAGAAATGACGTCATCGAATGACGTCAGCGGTTCGCCTCCTCCCCCTATTTCGAACGAGATATATCTTGCCTCGCAAGTTCCCAAAGCGCTCCGTAAGGAAGTACGGCAAACGCGTGACTTTTTTTTTCTCTACACAATTTATGATTCTTCACGTATCTCGTGCGGACGTTTTGATTCTGAAAAAATTGTAATGGGTTAATGATCGAGAAACATTTTAATCCTCGGTTATAAGGGAAAATTGAAAAAACAATAAAATAATCGCTACGAGATCGTAAATTCCGCTATTCTGTCTGAGTAGACAATCATACAAAAAAAACCAAGATAATCCAATTCGGAATCGCGCGCCTTAGAATTTAGTAAGTGAGAGCGAGAGAGAGAGAGAGAGAGAGAGTGAAAAAAGCATAACTTGTCGGTAAACATTTATTCCTGTACTATCAGAACGACGAAATTTGGGTAAAATTGATACTACAACGTTTCGATTGTTCAAAGGCGGGGAACGAATCATGAAGAAAACGTAAAACCTAAATGAAATATAAATATCGCCGTCGGTAAGGTAGAAAAGCGATCGCGGGTGGAGAGGGCAGAGTGAGAGCGACGAGGGTGGGTGCGGGGGGGTGAGGAGCGATAATCGGGGTAACGAAAAACACACAAACGCACAGAAGCACAGGGTACGTCGCGCACACTTTTCGGATCGCCTTAGTCGGCCATTTTGATGGTGACGCGCGTATTGGAGGTCGTGGTGTATCCACCAGTGACGAAGCCACTGGAGTTTTGACGTGGCTGACTACGTACATGACCGTTTGCCCACTCCGATTGCAGCAAAGTTAGTGACGAGAAATACGTAACTGGTAAGTACGAATCCCACACAGCTGGAGAATAATAACAAGTGAGCAAACGACACACGCGCGCATGGTCCACACGCGTCTAGTAAACGTTATTTCTTTTTGTTACGGATATCGTTAAATTTCACAAAAATGGAAAGTATATTTTACTACGTACTACCGTCTCGTTGTGAACGCGATGATCACTCGCGCGGGTTAATCTCATTGTCGAGTAACGTCTAGAACCTCGCGCGCCCGACAGAGTGTGTGTGTGTGTGAGAGAGAGAGAGAGACCGACTGAGATCACACAGTTTCGCTCGTGGCCAGCACAGGCGGGGGGATAATATAATCCTTTAAAAAATATGGCGTCTAGGCGAAAAAAATAATAGAGAGAGATAGATGCGTGTTGTTGGTGTTAGATATTTGTGACGACGAAAGATTTTCTCTCGTGTTCCCTTTGGCTCTCCCTCTTCCCTGCTCCTCGTACCTCCTTCCCGCAAACTAAACGTGTCAAGCTCTTGGCTCTGACCGCGGGATGTTCTTCGCGACGCAATCAACACGATTAGCGACGTAGGAAAATTGTACATACATTTCTTGCGGTTACTAATATTTCGACCCGAGCACGTTTCGTCTTTGCCCGCGATGCGACACAAATGTTTACTCGTTTTTCTCATCTCTATGTATAACTATATCGATAGTCTTGTCTCTCTCGCTCCCTCTCTCGTTTGTTGAATTATTTTTAGAACGTTGCTTGTGGGAAGGGTCAGTGAATTTTTCGACTTTTCGAATACGATAAATTGGATGCATACAAAAACGCAACGGAATTACGATTCTCGTTTCCATTTGAAATTTTATTTCCGTAAACGTTGGAGCTTCGATTTTTTTTGAGATGCTCACGTTTCCATGTAAAGAGGAGACAATTTTGAAGAATTTAGCGGGAATGGGTCTCGATCTAAAACATAACGTTGAGAGACGATGATACTAGAACAGGACTGCAAATTTTATCGTGCCAGTTTCGTGATTTCGTATTTTGTATAATAGATTCATTTCGTACCGGTATTGCAATTTTTGGGTTGAAAAATTTCAAATTAGTGCAATCTTTTTAGAAACAATCATTGTAATGAAAACTTGAGACAAAAGGTGAACCTAACCTCAAAAACAATGTTATTCGTATTCTCAGTGATCTTTGATACGATTGGCAGAGAGAACAACGCCTTGCTGCACATTTGACGGTTTCTTACGTATTTACAAACCTATCAGAATAAATTAAATAGTTTCCGTGCGATTTATGAAGTCATCGTTGTCTCACACTTTTTTCGTTCGTTGCGTATCGCGCTTGTAACGTGTAGGATTATAAACGAACTGTCTACAATCATTATTACTCAATCATTAGGACCCCTCGCTTTGATTTAGATGTCCAAAAAATGTCAGGTGCGTTAAATCTTGGTAGACCTGGATGAAACTTGTTATCCATACTAGCAAACCTCAAATGAACGAATTTTATCATACAAATTTTTGATATTTAAAGATGCACCAAAGTTCCCATACAGAAGGAGTCAAATGATTCGACGAATGTATTTTTCTGGCAATTGTAAGCATCGGAAAATAGTTTATAGATATTGCGGTACGAATGATAGTGAAAACTTACAGCCTGGAACTCGACAATCTCAAATAGTAAATTTCGCTTCTTCAGATATTTCCGAAAATTGTCAACATAAAAGTTTCATACGTACAGAAATTGCACAGAATCATTGTACATTTTTTATGTAAATTATCATTCGACATAGAAAGTCCAAATTTTATTACACGCCGAAGTAAATTATGACCGACTCGCAACTCGTTGTGAATATGCGACATCCCCTTGACCAAAACGGCACGGACTCTTTCGATCGATAATGAAATTTATCTTTGGTTATTCGCAGGGCTCGAGGTCCCCAGGCTATGGAAAGTATGGTAGAAGAGAACGGATCGGCTGTTGACCCACTGTCGCCAGGCTCTCAGAGCGGCGACGCGGCACCCGCTATCGGCACATCGGTACAGTCAATGAATAGAAATCATCAGCAGCAAACACACCATCTGGTAGCCTCAACCAGCATTGTGCAACTTACTCTACCTATGTCCGGGACCGCTCAGGTATACAGGAGTTTTTCTCCTGTGTATCTTTGTCTCGATGATTTCGCTATGATTCTTCTTCTTTCCGAGCTTTTACGAAGCATGATTTCTGTATTGTTACAATGTCGATGGCAAAGCAATTATTACCGTGGAAAAAATCAGGGGAAAACACGAATATCTTTCTATCGCCGATTGCAGAATGCTGGTCTTTATTCGATTAATGATAAGAAACAATGAAGACGCAAGAAAAATATTTATAAAATCAATTTTCGTTCTCGCGCGCGAAAACAAATTATTACCTAGCATACTTGTTTCTCCGATTCATTAGACCAATACATATTTCACTGTAATGAACTAAAATAATCAAACGAATGAAAAATGTTGTGGTTGGGTTGGTTGTTTCGAAACGAGACGGATTCAATTAAAAAAGTATATCTTGCGCTCTCAAATTTTTAGTTTTTCGCTCGTTCTTTTCTATTAATTATGTGTTATTAGATCTTAAGAATTTTCAAACTGACTCGTCTAAATTCTTGCAGGTACAATCGGTAATACAGCCGAATCATCAGTCCGTGATACAGAGCGCTACGAACATCCAACCTGTTGCGATATCCAAAGGAAATGTCATTCTTGTCAGTAAACAAAATTCCGTTATACAATCGGCACAAGGAAGTTTACAGACGTTGCAGGTAAATTTATTTGTTTCACGCTCGACAACGAAAAATATTTGATACATTATCGATCGATAAGTTAGAGTACGTACTACCTTTTTTTTTCTTCATCTTGTTGCATTGAAAAATTCAGGTCGTCGAGACGGGAAGCGACGATAGTTTTTCGGACGATGAGTCGCCAAAAAAACGAAGAGATCTCTTGACGAGACGAGCGTCTTACAGAAAGATCCTCAATGATTTGAGCGCGAGTGAAATCGCAGGTGAGAAACGGCCTTATTTTATATTGAATTTTAAATCTGCATCTTTAAATATTAGAAAACTGTAGGTAGTTTGTACAAATCGTAGAAATATGAAAGAGAAAGAAAAGTTCGATAAATAAAGTAAAGTACGATGCTCGACGATGCACGAAGGTCGATGTCGATTGGTAAAAATGTATTGCAAAACAGAAAACGTAATATTTCTTTCATTAACTATCTCTCGGGGTGCATGTCAGTTCATACGAGCAACGCAGATTTTACAAAACAAAAAAAAAAAAGAAAAATTGTTTGGAGCGATATTAGTGATAAATTTGGAAATAAATGTCCTGAAAACGTGTTCAAAACGATTAAAGAGAAATAACGTGTCGAATTAATAATAGAAATGTAGGAGATGCCATGCCAAGCCCGGTATCGTTGTAAAAGTAATATTTTCTGCAAATCGCGTACATTATGATTGTTTTCCGTACACTAGTCCCGGATGTCCGATCAAAATTTCATCATTCGTTTCGACTCCGCTCGATTCCTCACCCATACTCGAGGCTTTTTTCCCGTCCTGTTAAAAACAACACTGTCCCATTCCAAACCTTGTACCGTTTCGGTATTATGTGGCCAAAGTAAAGCAAAAAATTGAAGTATACAAAATGTTTTAAATAAATTCTCCCGCCTGTATGATCTGACTGCACGTTGACGTGGTTCGATTGAGGAGTGAATGGTGCGCGGGAGAAATGGTGGTAGTCATTTTGTTCTCTCTTTACCCAAGCCTATAATCTGAGAATTGTTTTCTTTTTTTTTTTGGCCAAGGGGACAATAATTTATTCGGTGTTACAGCGGGTCATTTGCCTCCTATAGAATCCTCATTAGAGTGCGACTCTAACGTGGACAGTGACATGTCTTCCCACTCGCTTCATTACCAAACAGGTTGGTTAACATATTTTTCTTCTATCTTTTTATTAAGAAACACAGGAAACAAAATTTAAGAAAATGTAATAGGTTTTTGAGATCCGGTAGTTCTTGGTTAGATTCAGAACCTTCCTTTTCGCGCCTCATTGCCGCGAACAAGTCAATTTTCTATTTTATTTTGTACAATTAATATTCCAATCAATGATATACATGGATTTTTTGCTTTGCGTTATATTTGCCGCGATTTATTGAAAAACAAGCCTCCGTCTCTTGATCTCTTTTTATCTATCTCTTCCTCCTATCCCTGTGTGTACTGTCTGCCAATATTATTCACACGGTTTCAAACGATCTAATAAAAAAGAAAAAAGAAACGACGATCATCGCTTGGTATGGTATTCTTTCGTACGTGCAGAAATATCGTACTCAGGACATCGCGATTAAAAACAAGTAAACGTAAAAGAAACGATAAAGAATAAAACAACGTCTTGGGCGTTCCATCCGTGACAAATTTGCTTGCTGTACAAAATTTTCAAATTTTTCTTTTTCTTAACGCGAGTCGCGATATGGCAAAATAATGAGAAAAAAAACGAATTTGAACAAGTTTGACACGACTGTGGCGAACTTAATAGAAAATGGTTTTGCAGTAATACCTGCGGGAACAATACAAATTGCAACCCAGGGTGAGGGTGTACCAGGGCTTCACACACTAACTATGAGCAATGCGACAACGGCGGGCGGAGCTATAGTACAGTATGCACAGGGCCAGGATACGCAATTTTTTGTCCCAGGTGTGACTTCTTCGTAATTCTCTTTTTTTCTATCTCTTTTTCTTCATTAAAAAAAAACATTCGTTTTCTTTCCCTGCCCCATCTGTCTGTTTTTTTCGTCCGTCTTCCTATTCCTCTCTTCTCTAAAATTAAAGCAAACATTCATGGAAGTTTCGTATTCTATTGAGAGGCACGAAGAGGCGAATCACGAGGGATGACGATATTTATGTTTGTCGGAAACAATCATTTTCAATAATTTTTTCATGGATAAATCGTCAAATGTCTTCTTACCAGTATATGAGCAGGAATTAAACACTTTTCTATAGACGATGAAAAATATATTGTAAAAATGGGTCAATTTTTTCAATAGTTTAATGTCAATATAAAAAATGATCGTATCTTTTCAAAATAATTTATCGAATGCTTTATACGAGCTTGTCAGCGATCCCTCAAAAATTGATCAAAAACATAAGAATATCATAAAACGTAAAAATTACATAAAACGTAAGAATATCTAGTTGTATAATGGAAAAAAAGTTAATCAAATGAATAGCTGAACAGTGTCATTTGAGGAGTACAGCCTGTTTGCAATGTTTCAGCTTACACAGGACACGGGGTCGTCGTCGAGGACGCGGCACGGAAACGCGAGATGAGGTTGCAGAAGAATAGGTGAGACAATTCATATTTTTTATAATCTTCTCTGCACGCGTATACAACTTTTCAACGAATCCTTTCTCTGTGCGTTTAGAAAAATAATTTGAAACGGAAATTATAGAGGAGAGAAACCTAGGAGAGAAACGCAACGTGAATTTAAATTCCAAACAAAACCATCCTGCCCTAATGATCCACGTAAGCTATCCCTGTTTCCATCTCCTTTTAAAGAGCGACGTTTACATAAATTCACAGCGTACCTAAAGTTCACTTTTTTTCCTCACACGGGTTGTAGAAACGATCTATCCTCCGCGTAGAAAGCCAAGTGGCGTCGCTGTAGCTAGTTTTGACATTAATAATACGATAGATAGCATTATGGGCAAACGATAATTTATTAATTTTTATTAAATTATATACGAATTTAAGCTTACCAAGACTTTTGGATAAGTGTTAAATTCTTTCAAATGAAATATAGCACAGGTCCCTCTGTTCAATAATTGATTATAGAATAAAAAGTTGATCACCATGATCGTTGCTTACGCCTTCTGTCCATACCACGGGACGAATAATAATACGCAGTTTTTACAGTATAGTGTAAAAGCTAAACTACGCATTCTAAAGACTTGGATACGAAAAATTAATTACTCCCTTGAATACATTATAATTCCATTAAATTAGGGGTTTTGTTAATTCTCCGGTACAATAATGTAATCCGATCGAGATGAAATATGTCCTGGGCAATGCAACACTGCATTGTTTTGCCGTTTATCGCCAATCTCTCTATATAAACTGCAGTACGATAGTATTGTCGGCGCAGGTTTGCGGAGAAAGTGTACTTCGGAAAGTTTGAGATTGACAAATTATATTTTCTTACAGAGAGGCAGCTCGCGAGTGTCGAAGAAAAAAGAAAGAATACATCAAGTGTTTAGAGAATCGAGTTGCGGTACTTGAGAACAGAAATCAGACTCTCATCGACGAGCTCAAATCCTTGAAGGAATTGTATCAGCAAAAAACCGATTGAGGCTCGCGCCCGTTTGTTGTATACCGTTTTAAAACCATTAACGAGTCTTTGACTAATACGTGGTTGGTACATGAACGTGTCTCGACATGTACAAAAGCGATGCGACGTCGCTCAAATATTTTTATGCATTGTCGTTTTTCCAAGCAAACAAAGAAAGAAGATCATCGAAACGACAGATGTTTTACGTTGTACATGCATTCGTATACATAAGATAAGCGTCCTCTGTATCATATTGTATTTATGTACGAAATAACGCAGAAGGCTTGTGAAAACTCGATTTTGTCGCAATTTAAAGCGGAAAAACGGGAAGCCAAAGGTTTTTCGAACGAAACGATGACGATGACGGACAATGGAAATGTTGGTAAACGTTTCGAAAGATTGTCATATTTTTTGTATAAAAGAAAGAAGAGAAAGGAGATGAAAAAGCAACAGTACGGGATCATGAGAGCTAAAAAATTATGGAAATATTTTCAGCGAATAAGTCTCGAGATCATTGCTAAATTATTTATATTTTTTTTTAGCTTGTTCGGTATTGGGAGAGTTTTAACGCTCGGTGAAGGATGACAAATTGTCGCGAGTCCTGTACCCATTCTGTGCTTATGATAATGTTCGAAACGTTTTTCAGACACGACTTATACTACAACGGGAAAAATAATTTTTAACAAAATCATGAAAACGATATTATAAGAACAAATTTATTGCGTCGTACTACACTCTTGTGCAATAACCTGTTTCTTCGTTGCGCAATTATTTTATCTTTAAATTTTTCGTCTCATTGTCTCGGTAGCTCTGTCTATCTTTCTCTTCGACTTTTTCAACTCTACCACCCGTTTTTTTTTACTGTTGATGTTTTTGCCGGTCAATTGACGACGCAGTAAAATGGCATCGTACATTCTTTAATTTACTCGTACGACTCGTGTAATTTGTATGCTTTATCGCAAAAATTTTCACACTTTTGCATGAAAAAAACCGGAAACGGGAAAGCGTGCGAGGGAGAGACCGAGAAAAGAAAGAACAGGGTGAAATGGCCGAGACAAAGAAATTCTGTGTCGCTAAAAAAAATTTTTTTTTAAGTATGAAGAAGAAACTGCTACATTAGAAAATCGTTTGCTATTAGTTTTGGGAATCGCGTCTTTTCGTCCTCGTTATAAAACATTGGACTTTTTTTTGGGTCATGTCGAGAAAAATGATATCATTGCGTGTCGCGCCGCGTTGCACCAAGTTGGACATCACCATTGTAACATATAGATGTAATATAAAAAAAAAAAGAAAAAAAAATCTGGAGTGCCTTGAAGATTGCAGTACATACATGTACATGTATGTATATACACGATATATATATATACATATATATATATATGAAATTTAAATAGTTCACGTACCGATGAAAAATACGCGGGGAGTAAAGATCTATATATAATATTTTCAAACACTGTCCACGTTTAGGCATTGGCTCAGCGAGAAATAAGAAATAGAGAGAGAGAGACGGAGAGACGATCGTTACATTTAACGTAAGAAAAATGCGATAAGAAGAATCGTGGTATTTTATTGAATCACGAGTAACGGATAAACGATCGAATTCTCACCGAATTCACGGTTATACTGCTACTTTTAGACTATAAACTCGATCGTCATCTCTCCTCCCCTCTTCCTAATCAAATGACTCGTCGTGACGCTGACTTTTTTTTCTTTCTTCGTCTAAATAATCATTAAGGATATAATTTTTTTCACGTGTTTGTCCAGATAAATGAATTATAAAAAAAAAGAAAAAAGTAAAGGAAAGAGAGACGAAAAAAATATGACTCTATGTGTAATATATATGTATATCTTGGTTGCTGCACCTATCATATATTATAAAAAAAGTATTGTATATAGATAATAATATATGTATTTTTACATATCATTGGCCTTCTTGAAGAAATATATATATATATAGCTCGGACAACTGTTGCTAGAAAGGGAGGGAAAGACAGAACGCGAGAGAAAGAGCAAAATGATAAAAAGAAAACGGACAAATGGAAAATCAATTCTTCTTGGGAAATTGTTTTTTCTTAATTATGAGCGTCGTGAATGTTTGTAATCCAACTGCGAAGATCCTCAATTTGTTTTTCAACAGATAACAAACCCGTGCCCCCAGCAACGGCGTATTGCTCGACGCTCTTTTCAAAATTCCAAATCCTCACGACATCCTCGTCGAATGCTCGGCTGAGAAAATTAAGTGATACAATTATTTGAAGAAACGCATTTTTTTCTTTATTTACCTTTTCTTTAATTTACCTGATGGATTTCAATTCAATCGGTTTTATGTCTTGCAGGTTAATTTTCTTAGATTCTGCGTATGCCACGACTTTTCCAGCGGTGTGGTGTGCCGCTCTAAACGCAATCTGTGGATGAAAAGTTTTCGGAAAATTAAGGGTGCAAGTAAACATTTTGTATGCAGCGATTATTTTTGTTTTTTTGTTTTTGAGAAAGGAACGCCTTAAAAGACTTATTCGATGACCTATCGGTTTGTCATAGAGAAATCTTTGTGACGACCAAAACAAGAATTCTTGCTCATTTTTTTCTTCAAGAAACTTGAAATAATGGAAAAGTCCCAAAGTACGTTACGCACGCGTCTTGCAACAATCGCTCCTAATTACAATGTTTCTTATCGGAATAAACAACGAGTTTTATACATTACGTTTTTTTTTTCGTCATAATGATTTTTCAACAACGATGAGAAAATTGTGTAACCCTCGTAATGTCGTTCACTCAAGATATAAAAGAGAAATTAAAAATTCATCAATCGACAATTTTTACCCCTTTTCGAACGAGATAATAGGCTATATCGGTGGCCAACATATTATGCTCCAAAGCAGCTTTGCATCTCTTCTCATCTATGAGCAAGCTTCGCATCGACCCTTCTGCGACCAGTAACATATCGATAAGTGTGTCGTGCGTGGTAAAGAGAGCTTCCTTATCCTCTTGCAAATCTTTGTTGTAAGAGGATGGTATTCCCTTGAGAGTTGCCATAAAACCCACAAACTGGTGAAAATATTAGAAAACGAAGGTACTGATTAGTGCAATGCTTTGAAAAAATTGTTCATACACATTTTAAAACCGGATCTTGGTTGAGAAAATATTTAAGAAAAACAATTTTCTTTTGACTTTTTTTCTTGCTTACTTTCATTAAAAATGTGTGCGAACAATTGACTATAAATTATCAAATTAACGGGCTCATTGGACATCGCCTTGAATCGATTATTCTAATGATACTTGTAATATTTTCAGTATCAACGACCGACCTTGCCGAGTAGAGTACCAGTTTTTCCTCTGATGAGTTCAACGCAATCGGGATTACGTTTTTGTGGCATGAGACTACTACCGGTGGAAAAACCGTCCGAGAACTTTACAAAGTTGAACTCCTGACAACTATAGATAACAAGATCTTCGGCCAAACGACTGAGATGCAACGAAGTTAAAGACGTCCAGAATAAATATTCGACTGGAAAATGATACGATCAATGCACTTGCACAAGGTTTAATTTTTGATTACGTTATTATTTTTTAATCAAAATACTCGGCAGTTAAGAAATTTATAAATCGATAACGCCGAAGAATTGAATTATGTACCTATAAAATCTCTATCGCCGACTGCTTGCATGCTATTATCCGTAATGCCGGAAAATCCAAGCACAAGGTTTAATCTTTGATTACGTTATTATTTTTTAATCAAAATACTCGGCAGTTAAGAAATTTATAAATCGATAACGCCGAAGAATTGAATTATGTACCTATAAAATCTCTATCGCCGACTGCTTGCATGCTATTATCCGTAATACCGGAAAAACCAAGCTCTTCGGCGAGTTTCGAACGGTCTATGGCGAACGGATTGCCAGCTAGAGCTCCACTTCCAAGTGGCATCACGTTAATTCGTTCACGAATTTGGACGAGTCTCGTGTAATCGTTCTTAAAATTCCAAGCGTGACTGGACCCAGAAAATTGTGGAATTAGAAATTCTGTTTCGCATCATAATACATGTTTTTTTGAAAAACTTGAAAAACTAATTATTTTTGAAGTTGAATATTGAGTATTATTTTTCGCATCTTTGCATTTTGTCGAAGATTGACATTGTACTTTGTAAAAATTGTAGCTTTATCGAATTCACATAATTGGAATGTTTATTTTACGTTAGTCTCGAACGTTTTGTCACGAATCTAAATGTAACTTATGTTTTTTTCGCAGAATGACAAATACTCTTCTCACCCGAGTAACCAATGACTCCAACGAACCGGTTGAGCCCTCTGCAAGTGCGTGTAACCGGGCATCAAAATCATTTTTTCTTTATCAGCTCGTACAACGAATACGTCGATCAGGCGAAGTAACATCATTAGCATTTGGTCTACGGCTTGTCGAAGCCACAATTTTGTATCCGTCACGGACTGATCGTTCCTACTTCTTCCAGTATGCAATTTTCCGCCTACGGCGCCACCGACAATTTCCTGCAATTTTCCTTTAAATATTTCTACGCGCATTTGAAAATTTAAGTTTCCGGGTTGTACTTGCAGTCAATCTTCTTTCGATCGCGGTGTGAATATCCTCGTCCGTGGAACGCAAAACGAAGCGATTTTCGTCCCATTCGATTTTGATCTGAACCATCGAGTTGAAAACAGTAATATACAATTTTAATAGATTTTTCTCGTTTATTTCTTTTTATAAAACTATCGTTTACGTCGTTTTCAATCTTTACCTGTTTCAAGCCATTTATTATGATATCACACTCGACTTGGGATAACAAATTCGCTACGGTCAAAGCTCTCGCGTAAGCGATACTTGCCTGATAAAACGACATTGTCCAAACATAAAATAAAAAACAATTTTTTTCTTTCGTTTCCAAATATTTTATTATACTTTTATATTTAGCCTTTTTACTTTATTGTTCGTACCTGAATGTCTTGGGCGTACAGTCGCTTATCAACATCGATAGACGAATTTAATTTATCCATATGAATGTTAACTTTGTCGTCTGTAAATCGACCACCCCACAATTTAGCGTCAGCTGACGAACTCTTGAAACACAACAAATCCATTATTATTTACGTTTGCGCAATTTGATAGCGCACAAGTTTAGCGCTATCTTTTATTTTTAGCAAATCAGAATTAAATCCGAATATACAAACATTTGAATTAAGGTAAAATAAAATGACTCTGGTTGTAAGAAATTTATTAGCCAATAACTTACATCACTCATCATTGCAATTCACTTCTCGAGAGTTCCGAAACGACTGATCGACGATCGAAAAATATTTTTCCATAGGACATCATTTTATTTTACGTTTTTTTTTATGTATTAATCCGTTATTGCATCAGTCTAACGCGATTAAACGAGGGTCATGCTCCATGGTTATCACCGACGTTATTGATAAGGCCAGCGAGAGGGTATCGTAAATAATTTAAATACTTTATTAAATCGTTTTTTTTTATTTTGCTTCTTTCTTTTGTTCTTTTCTTCACTTTTTCAGACATTCAAAATCACTCGCCGCTCATTCTGGAACAATTGTATACGAAAGTTCAATAGGCCCAGACGAAGGGTGTTGAAAAGCTCATCGCTATACAGGCCAGATACGTCACTTCCAGTGTCTGGGAACAGAGAATTTTCAGCACGATTATGAGTACATTTTCTAAATGAAATTTTAAACGTACATTTTCGATTATATTCACTAATCAGTACTTATTAAATATTCAGTAATTTTAGTCACGAGTGTCGTATAACTTTTAGTTAACGCGACAGGAAAATGTTTAGCCAATTGTTTATTATGATTATTCAGGAAAATATTCAATAACGTAGTTAGTCCACTTTTCAGTACAATTTTTGATGAATTTCTCAAGCAACCGAAAAATTGATTCTCTTCAAATATATCCTACCTGACTGTTTGCGAAGCACCTTTATTGTTGACAGCACTTTGGGTCATACTCGAGACTGAAAAAGGTTTCACTAGTTACATTTAGAAGTATGCATGATTTAAAAAAAAATCGTATTGACACAACCTCGAGTTGTTTATGGAGCCAAAAAGTACTGACAAATTTTTCAATCTTTAATATTTTCGTAAATTATTTCGGATGTCTGTAAACGGAATAATTTAATCGGGAATAAATGAAGAAATAACAGAATGAGACGAGTTGAAAAATTATCGAGCGTTGAAGATCGTTCATCGAAAAATATTCATTCAATTTTTTCATTTACATGAAGAATTTTGAAAATAAAATCGATGAAAATATGAAATATTTGAAGGAGAATTTTTGGCGAAAATGCTCATTAAAAATTCATCAGCACTATATGGCCCCATAATGAAGAAACACGGTTGACGAGAAAGGTCCCGTTAACAATTTGAAGAAATTTAATCAAAATTGTAAGAATTACTTTTTCCATTTTTGGTATCGCTCGGTCGCTTCGTTTTAGCACCGCAAATTAGCTCGTTCAAATATCTCGGCCCTCTAGATTCCTTTCCCTTCTGTGGTTTTGACAATTTTTCATTCTTCATATTGTAAACAGCCGTCTGGTATACAACTTCCATGGGTTTTACTTTGCTCTTCGTCAAATCGCTCTTTTTCGTTCTCGTTGAAGAAACATCCCTCGTGCTCACCGGTTTGGGCGGACTGAATTTATTAACACGAGCTTTGTGAGTGTCACTGGATTGCTTTAAATTTCTTTCGCACGATGAGACGGAATCTTGATTACGAGGTGAATTTGTTTTTGTCGTCGACGTTGGATTTTTAATATTTTTGCTCGTTCGTAAACGAGACGTAATAACAGAATTTGTCGAATTTGAGGACGACAATTCTCCCGATGATTTTTTAGCAACGAGCGATATTTTATTATCTTTCGTTTTGACACGATTTTTTTTGCCTCCAACGGACGAGTGTACGATATCATTATTGCCGATCAAGTCGATATCGTCTGTACAGTTTTCCTCGGTCCCATTCTTTAATTTTTCCATATTCGTATCTTCCAAAGGTTTCGTCGTGGACAAGGAATTATTCGACTGACATTTCGTATCGGGAACTCGAGACGATTTATCCGGCGGTGAAGATTTTTCTTTCGTCTTTACTGTTTTGCCGGATTTATTGTTTTTAATATTCGATTCCGTGACTTTGTAATTTTCGTAAATCGGAACTCTCGTCTGACCTCCCGTGAACACGTTCACGTAAGTGTGATCCAGTTGTAATTGTTTGCTTTTGGCAATTTCGTTATTCGAAGGTTTTTCGAAATTTGTGAATTTATTTAATCTTTTGCGTATATGATCGTTCTCGACTGTTGCTATAGTTGGCTCGTGGGTCGTTACTACTTTGAGGAGAACTTGATTATTTTCAGCGTCTGTGCATAACACGTTGTAATCTACTTTCGACGCATGTTTTTCCATTGTTAGCGAGGCTTGACGACTCGAACTGTCTATTTCTCTCTCCAACGGACCTTCCATTTTCACTTCTTCTTCGTTAACTGAAAAAGAAAAAGTTAAAATTATGACGAGGCATGTGGGTTCGAAGGATCCTTAGGGCCGAATCGAGAATCGTCAGTCCCCGCTTGACTTTATCCTTTTAAATCTCTTTACTTGAATTTTTTCTTCTTAAGCCTATTTGTAAATTTATATTCACGTTGATACTTAAATTTTTTAGTCAAGTGCGCACTTAAGTTAACCCTTAAGTTTTCACTCACGTTAGATTTCAACTCGTTACCGCGTTTAGACGGAGTCTACATTCATGGCCAAGCTCAAGTTCGAGCGCGATTTTATTATTGAGCGTGTTCGAATTAAAGTTCAAATTTAATTAACGACTTTGGAAGTGCGCACACCCAGCTCTAACGTGAGTTTGAACCTATAAATACAAAATTTAGTACAACACCTCTGTTGATACTCAAGTTAAAACTTTGGCGTTAAGTTGAAATTTAAATTACAATTGCTATAAAGAATGAGAACTCGCCCTCTAACTTTGGGCCAAGAATTATTGAGACAGTTAAATGTCCAAATTCGTCAGTTTGAGTAAGCCCGGACGCAATTTCTCGTCCTCAATTTTGCAATTAACCACGAGCCTAAACACGAAACCTTCGAACTTACGTTTTTATACAAAAAATTGAATTTAAGAGTAGACCCGAAACTGAATTAAAAATTAAACTTTGTACCGATGTATTTTATTCCGAATGTTTTTGTTGCTAGATCGATGCGTGTGCGCATGAAACAACCTCGGAAAGGAAAAATCATTCGATCGACTACCACCTGACATTATCCTGGAAATATGGAGAACTCGAAATCCTTACAAATACTCGAACCTTCGAAAAATAAAGCATTGCGGTAAATATATTATATTTCGATTGGCTACCTATTCTCAGGCTTTCGCTATTCTCATGAATATTCGTCGACTCGTTTGACGCGGTGACCGTGACGAATTCGCAAGGATTTTTCGATTTCATCGGGGACGTTTCGAGATGATCGCCTAGCATGATGGATTGAACTTCGTTGTCGGCTTGCCAATCGAGATAACGAATGATCGCTGGCTCTTCTTGGCATCTCTTAGTTCCATCTCCGACAGTTTCGAGAAATTCTTCCTTCTCAAAACTTGGAGAGACGTCGTCGATGAGTATTTTCGATACGGAGGAGACGTTCGAGTTTCTCGTTAGGTTCATCACGAGACGAGCAGACTTTAGTGCGCTCGCCTGTGTATCCGTTTCATTGCTCGCAATGGCACGTGGAATGTTCATAGATAAGCCACCAAGATTCGACGAATAACTCTCGAGACGATCGTATACGCGATTCTCGAGACGCAGAAGAATTCCTTGGCTCGATGTCTGGAGAGTCTCCGGAAACGAGCTCTCCTGATGTCTCTTGCAGTATTGTTGCCCGTCTGGAATACCTGCCGAGACGTTTTTTTTGTTGTTTTCTTTGTCATCATGGAGACTCCTCCGAAATAACATAATTGTAGCAATTGTACATGTTCGAAGTCAAAACGCGTGCGTGGGTTGGAAAGCCCGATAGAAGAGTCGCGCCATTAACAAAAAAAATGTAGAAACAAAAAATAGCTAGACGATTATTCTGTATTCTTTAAAATCAATCCATGCAGCAGCAGCAGCAACTATACAGGTGCGGAAGAAGCTGCGTTACGCACAACTTGAGAGCCCCTATTCCTTTTGGTTTATCAGATAGCATTAGGAGGTTGGGATTATTTTACTGCAAGCTTTACATTTTTTGTACCTAGAGCGGATAGAAAAGAGGAGTGGCCGCGACACTTTGGTTCGTTCGGAATTCGACGATGCATTCAATCTCGTTGAAAGATACATCCAATTCTCGCTTCGAAGGTTCGAGTTGTTTGTGAATTTGTGAGTCACAATTACTTGAGGGAATAATACAAGTGAAGGCCATTGATTGAGTAGCTAGTCATCGTTTGAAGATTTAAAAAAAGAACGATTAATACTATTAATTATAGAAATATTTTACACTACCTTTAGCTTACATTCGAGAGTCGCCAGCATGAACTTAGATTCGAACTCAATTCCGAAGTTATATCAAGGATTTAATTTGAAAGATTGAAAATCAAGACGTTTCACTTTGTACGTACTCGAATTCGGGTTTATGCTCGAACTTGATTTGTTTATTCTCCATTTAATTCACGACTCCTTGGCGCAAATAAGAATTAATATGATTCGAACTTTCGACACAGCTACAAAAGTAAGCGGAAAATTCAGAGTTCGAACGTTATTCGAAATTTACCACCAAATCAAGATTTTTCTATCGAAAATGGCACTTGAACATAAATTTAATATCGAAATTTCAATTAGATTTCGTACTTGGTTGCTTGAATTGAAAATCAATCTCAAACTCTATTCCCGTACTACATTGTAACGTTATTTATTCAACGCGAATCTTTGGATCGAGCGATTAAACGATCCAAACTTGAATACCAAAATAAGTTAGTTGAATGAATCAAGTTACAATTCCGGCAAAATCTTCGAAATTGACAGAGACGGAACGAAAACAGAATAACGAATTAGAATTTGGTAGGACAAAATTAATTTCAAACCAAAGCTACTACGACAAGCTCGATTGTGAATCGAAATTAAGGCTTCAAAGTTTTAATCACCGATGGAATTTAAATTGACGTTCGAAATTTTCGATTTGGCCCTCGAGTTGTACACTTTAACATTATTCGATAATTCTAAAAATGATCGAATAGTGTGTGTGCGTGTGTGTGTCTGTGTGCTGACTATAAGTAGCACACGTGGATACACGGGTGCATGCGTTTATGCGTTTCCATCGATTTTATAATAAAAATCCTCTACGAAACATCTACTACGTTCAACAATCGGCATGCAATGCTTCATCTACGATTATCATTCGACAAGTACCGCAAGAACGAATAAACGAAACGAAAAGTCAAAATGAAGAAAACCCAAAATTACCTCGATTGCCGTTCGTCAATCCGTCGCAGCCCAAATTCACGGTGGTCGTGTGACCACGATGAAGATTCGGATCGTTTCTCGGCTTGGTCTCGTCGTGATCGACGGAACGCTCCACGTCGATCGACTCGTTCGTTTGTCCGACATTTTTCGGCGAACGAGCGATTGGATCGGCGATCGGCAAATTCTTGTTGCTCGTAATTCCCGTCAGACGTCTTCGCCGACGAAATTTATTGGTCGGCGGGGGTTTCTCGTCGGTCTCGACGATATTAACTTTGCCCGAGTCGGCAGCAAAGTGTATTTCCGTTTTACAAAAACCGACGCGCTTCATCGATCTTCCCGTTATACCGGAAGTCGTCGTATCTTCGGGCTTTATATCACGGCGAGAATGACAATTTTCCAAATCGCTCGTACGATTTGTCTCTTGGACTGTGACGGGGCTAGGCAAGACCCAACTGACGAGAGGACGTTTCGCCAAGTCCTCTCCTTTTTCTTTTCCTCGGGAATCGTCCTTTATCAGGTTCACGACGGTTGTATTGGCTTTGCTCGGCGGAACAAGATGAATCGCAGATTTGGCCGATCTCGGTACTTCCGCCTCGTGGCAAATAAATCCTGCAATTGGTTCTTCATTTTCCATCGATAATTCAATTTTATTGCGAATATTCTCTTCCCTCTCGCGTTTTGCGTTAACAGCCGCAATTTTCATTCTCGAACGTTCGCTATTTTCCGTTCGAGACGAATATTTGTTTTCCTCGTTCACTTCTGTCGGTTGAGATCTGTGAAGGAGATTTGCGTCGCGCGACGAGAGACTCGTGACGTCCTCGTTGGAATTGCTTCTTTTGGAGTTTGTCAATATCCCCGTACGACCGGCGTATTTCGAATCGATTCTTCTCAATGGTACGGTCGACGAGACGGGATAGGCGAAACTACCGAGCAACGTACTTAGACGTTCGCTTATCGCTTCTTCGTGAAATTTCGACTTTGGTCTCGAATCGAGCGTCGACAGACTTGCCAATTTTTCCGTTTTCTGTCGGTAAATAAACAATATAAATATATCAAGAGGAAAGCTTCTATATTATTTGTTAATCATATTTGTTAGTCTACTTAAAATTATGCGATTGCTTTATAAAACAAAAATTAAAAGATAAACAATTCTCATTCAAACTATCAGCTTAATGTCAACTTAAGTTCGGATTTGATTTTATTTCTTCCTGTACTCAAAAACTCAAGATGTGATCTCTGATTGTAAGACCAGGGCCTAAATTTTTCAGGCTCGAGATTCATACCCGGATAAAATTAATGTCAAGCCAACGTTAAAAACTTAATCCTTCGAATACAAACTCAAGCGTCGAAGACTTTGGTAACAAGTTTCATAAGTGAAAACTGAACAATCTAAATCCACACTTACTATAATATAAATCGAACAATCGCCTCGAGCATATCTTCAAATATAAATCCAAACAACAAGATTAAGTTTGCCCTTTTATCCGGATAAGTATAGAGTCTGGTTTGCGCTTAAACGTAAATTCGAATTTAAACCGAGTTAGACCGAGTAAGAGTGGGGTCAGCTACGAACTTGGGCTAAGACCAAATTTTTAATATACAAATTTTCATTTTTAAACGATATAAAAATTGTGAATAAAAGATTGAGCTAAAGAATAGACTCAAAGTTTAGACTCAAATACTCAAATTAATTGAGAAACGAGCAGAAATAAAAATCAAATCTCTATGAACGACGGTCGAGGGTCTTCGCTGAAAGTTGCATACGAACACGCGCTTCAAAACCATGGCTGGCACGATTCGTTTAATTTACTACGGGTATGAGTGATTTTGTTATTTTTCTTTTTTTTTAGGCAAATTCCGGTAAACGGGATGTATTTTACAAAACGATACGAACCTGATCGCGATCAAAATCAGGAAGGGTGACGGGTTTGGTCGAAGTGGAATCGGTGACTCTGGACGATGACCACTGCGACGCGCGTACAACCTGTACCGATCTCCCCGATCCCTGACTCTGAAATATCTCGACTTGCCTTCGTGCTCTCTGGACAACGCTTCCATCGGCCGAGTTTCTCTCCCTCGAGTCTATCACCTTGAAAAGTTGCGAAAGTAATCTCATCATTAAGAGTTGATTTAAAATTTATCGCAAGATCGTAGTTCTGGGATTGAAAAGGGGAACGAGAGAAGAAAAGAAAAACCTCGCGAGTTTGGCAGTCGCGCGTGAAGACCGAGATCGTAAAATTGCAAGAGGGAATCGCGTGTCGAGAAAAGGACGATCTTCCTCGAACTTTCCATCGCGTATGGAAAGGATTAAAAGACGACGAGTATACCTTGCCATAAGATCGGGCTGCTCCTTGATCGTTAGAAGTTTGCCATCTTCCGGTCTCGACGCGGGCACGCTCGAGCATACCGGTGAGCCGATCGACGTGCGACCACTCCCGTATCTCTTCGTTCTGAAACGGCACACCTGGTGCCTCATCGCCGAATCTTCCGGGCGACAGTACCACTTCCATTCCAGTACCGCTTCTTTCGGTCGCGAGGCGTTACACTCTATTTCCCGTCTCTGCAATTATAAGAAAAATACTGTTTTGTTACGACTGAGAGAGTTCGCGTGCGACGGAGAGCAAGACAGTTGGAGTTTATTCGAGCACGAGTTAAGCTTCAAACTTAGTTACTTTTATTTATTTATACTCAAAGCTATGCTAGGGGTTGATTTTATGTTCAATTATGATGTATACTGTAGAGCCTCGATTATCCAACTAATTTACACCGGAAATCGATCGGACAATAAAAAATTCGGATAATTGAAAATATATCTAGAATTTTTGGGAAAATCAACTCGTATAATAAAAATAGTATCGAAAATTCTCTGTATTAAACCAATGACTTGATGTTTTTTAGCGATGATAGCAATTAACGATGAATAAAGTTTCAATTTTTGTATCATTGCACCGGAAATCGATCGGACAATCAAAAATTCTGATAATTGAAAATATATTTAGAATTTTTGGGAAATTCAACTCATAAAAGAACTAGTATCGAAAATTCTCTGTATTAATCCAATGACTCGATGTTTTTTAGCGATGATAGCAATTAACGATGCATAAAGTTTTAATTTTTGTATCACTGCTACTTATGCAGTTAAATCGCGGCTTAAAATAATTATTGATTTTTGACTGTCTCATAGTAGTCTCGAATTCGTTTAAAAAACAGCAGCTGTATGAGACTATTTTCTGATTGGTTTTCAAACCATTCCAGGAAAGTTTCTAAAACGCTGAATACGTTTGAATAACCGCAAATTCGGATAATCGAGATACGCACTGTAATTAAGTTCGAGCTCCGATTCGTCTCCCAGTTTGAAATTCTCGAGGATTTAATTTAATTTATACATGTCGCGCTCGATCATTACATTTTACTAATTCCGGCACAAAACCGCGTTCGAGCTTTTAAACCTAACATTCGACATTACATAATTTCGGGCCTCGAATAAAAATTCAATAATTGGTGGAAAATACTTATAAATTCTCGATTACTTTTTTATAGTCACGAGTTTATTTTTCAAGCTATTTCATTGAGCGGCTCAAAAGATAATCCATTTTTCATGTTCTTCGGTTTATAAGTTCCAAAAATTACGCTATTACGTTACGCTTCTAATATTTTTCAACGGCACAAGAATCGATGATGGCGACGTGTCGTCTCTCGGTTCTACGGACAACTGGATACTCAATAATTGTCTATTGGCAATGTATTGTCCCAACGAGAGAGGCGATAAAATATTATACCCACGCGTGTCTCGGCCAATGTATAAACACGTATACCGGTGTTGACTTTCGATTCGTTTGGGTCGAACGTAGGCTTTAGCAACAAGCGCCCGGCACGGACGATATAAACGATATTAACACAATTGTGAAATACAGAATTATAAATATAAATAATCTTGTAAAAATTGCCTTTCGAAGGAGCTCGTGCACGCCCGCGCCGCGTTCGTGGCAATGAGAAGATAGATGAAAAAGGATAGAGAAAAGAAAAAAAGAAAAATAACGCTTTGCGCTCGTTGCCGACAAGTTTCTTCGTTTCTTTTCGTTATCGTTGAACGCGTACGACAGCCTACGTGATATATCGTACATACACGCTGAGAATATTATGAAATAGATTTCTAAAAAAAAATGATTCCCCGATCATTCGTTATTTATACGTTACTTATTTTCCTTTGGTTTTATCGATTTTGTCCCTTTTTTTGTCAACTATTCGTACACTCGTTATTTTTTTCTAATAATGATAATTTTTTATATAAATAATATTGCAAGTTTTTTAATAATTTTTTTTTAATTACCTTCTCTCTGTCATAATTTATTACTTTATCGCTACATCGGAATTACGAATACTCGCAATTAAATTTAACGAGCGTGCAACGATCGAATAAAAGACTGCCTAGTGCAATTTTTCTTTTCAATCGATTTTTTCTCTACTTTTTTTTCTCACTCGCTCTCTCTATGGTGAGATTTCAAGGACTATTTTCGCCCACGGCAATTTTTCGTATCGCATTGCGCCAACAGATTTCCTTCGAGGGAATAAAAATGTTGAGCGATTATTTGGTAAGAAAGAAAATAACGAGCCTTTTCGACAAGAATTTTTCAATATTTTTTATCGTTTCGGGTTTGATACGGAAAAAGAGATGAACATATTCGGCGAGAAAGATTTCGCAACGTGAGGCCGACACACGCCGTTCTGTGACTCGACGATCAAGCATTTCCTGCAGATACGTAGAGGCGCGAGAACCGTTGTTCGATCGACCTACGGTGGGGAAAACACCGAGAGGGAAAGAGAGACGCTGACGAATTGCCGCTGTATCGTCGACGAGAGGAGAATGAGCTGATCGAGAGAGAGAGAGAGAGAAAGATAGGGAGAGGGAGAGAGTGAGAGAGAGAGAGGAGCTCCGGTGGCTTATCCATAAAAGGCAATTTCAATGAGTCGAGATTGTAGGATGCAGCGTCGAAAAACAAAACGGGGAGGAACGTGGACGACGACCGTTTTACCATTGAAATTTTGTATTTCGTGCCAATCCAATCGCCATTTCTAATATTTGTCATCTTACGCAGGGAGAGTTTCGAAGCTTGAGGGAACGTATTGTAAAAAATTGATAAAAAATGTGGTAAAGATTTTCGTCACGTTTTAATGGTCGAGATTTTTTGTACATTTGATTTGATTCCCCTCCCCACCTAGTCGCGTAACTTTTGCTCGACCTTGCGCAATTTTCGATCGATCGGTGTCCTCTACTGGCACTTTCTACGCAAGTGAGGCCAAGGATATTTGGTAGCGGGTTTGACTGGCTCGTTTTTCAAATTACCGTGAAAATGTTTATTTAGTGAAAAATATTGAATTACTTATCGTCGGGATATATTTTGAGATAGTACGGGCAAAAATTTAACGGAGGATCGATTAATGGGAATGAATTTAAGTTCGATTTTGTTTAGGCTCGAGCGACGCAATCCATTTTGTACAAGTCAAGTTCGCAGATCGATTTTACTTCTTGTTTTTCGCGCTAAAAATTAAGGTAGTTCTCCCGCTTAATCGTTTTCTCAGGATTTTGTTCAAAAATTGCATAAGCCTTCTTTGATACGATCTACATACGTGTGCCGAATTTTAAAAGGTTTCACCGTCTAGTTATCGAGATATTTATTGTTAAAAATCACAGTTTTCGGCACTCTCCCATAAGAGTACGTGTTAAATATTGCAATTTTCAATTCTAAATATCTCAACTTCTAGATGGTGAAGCTTGTTGAAATTTTGCATGTCACTTTATAATACTTCAAAGAAGCCTCTCGTAGTTTTTCAAAAAATCCTAAGAAACTATTTTTCATGATTTACAAACGTACGTAGCGAGTATAGATCACCTTGGATGACCTTGAATTTATAGTATGTTGTTATCGAATGAATTTTTAACAACTTTTCTTAATAAACTTAAGCTTAAAAATCATATATGGTACAGAGATAAACTAAGAAAAAAACTTTTGATTTGACTGTATCGATCGAATTACCTTAAAGTCAAAACTGAATAACCGTCCGCCTTAAAGCTCTTAAGCTTGAACAATTTCGATCATAGACGAGTAAACACATTTTTTTTAAACATAGAATAAACGAATCAAGGTCGAGGTTCAATTTCGACCAACTTAAACACCCCATGAAGTTCGAATCTAAAAAAGAGCCGAAATTTAAACCGGAAGTAAAGCCCAATTAAAGAAGACGGTTCAAATTGTTTTCGAATTTAGGTGCCAACTTACATCACTCGGATTTCATTGCAAGATTAAATTCAACTGTGATTAATTATTGGACGAAATTACATTTCAGGCGAAATCGTTCAACGCGGTTAAATGCAAACTTAACTTTCAGCAACGTTCAAGTTTGTAAAAATAAATACGAACCCGGAAGCCCGCGAAATGTTCAAACGATGGTCAAATGTAAATAGCATTTTGGGTTTAGGTGGGATCGTACCTCCGGCTCGTCTTTGAAGGACCAACCGAAACAAAGTGTTTCGAAGCGGATCTTGGATTATTATGTTTCAACGTTACTTAGCAGCGCGGTAAAAGAGGCCAGTAACGCTTCACGACGATATTACTATAGCGATGTTGCCATAAACGACACTGAAGAGAATCAAGTCCACGACCCGTTTGATACAGAGTCCTCTATCTCTCTCTCTCTTTCTCTCCCTCTCTAGCTCTCTTTCTTTCACTCTTTCCCTGTGCGGACATAAAGCCGGTTACACAGGCCGATTTTCGAGGGCACTACCACCCGCGAGACCGTACAATCATTTCTCAAGACGACCGCGAGAGGACAAACATTATTTTATTTAATCCTAAATTTATGAGGACTTTTAAGGTTTTTCTAATTTACTGTCTCGATCCGAAAAATATAGGTCAACAGGCTCGAAGTTTCTAATAGCGTCATAGCCAATGACCGCTACCAGTTTTACACGCTACAACGGTTTCTCTATTTTTTTTTATCTCCGTAACTACGATGGACCATAACGCTGCACCCGATGACAAAGTCATCTCAACGAGACGACCAGACTCGAGCATAAAACAAAAATTTACGATAAAAACCGAAAATCCTAGATGTAAACATTATATTTTTTGCATATAATGGATTCGGTTGTAATAACTAAGAATTTATAATATAATAGTTAAATAGGATCGATATAAGGCGACGATGAAGTAACTTTGCCAAGTATTGGTAAGTTTGTAAATCTCTCTCTCTTTCTCTCTCTACACAAGATATCACAAGATTGTTCGCGTCATAAAATTAACACGAATAATAACATATCCGGTCAATTTCATCTGAAATAATTATTTAAAACTATTCTTAAAAAGAAATTTACCATTTCCGGTGCATAATTTCATAAGTTCATTAATTACAATTATTGCAATACATAAAAGTATTAAAATTTCGTTGCTATAAATCCTTTTATGAAAAACGATCTTCGATGTACGCATGCTCATGTGTATGTGAGTGCGCGTGCGCACGAGTGCTAGCCTCTTCGCCGACGCGCATGTCTATAGGCGTGTGTGAAAATGCGCATGCGCGTGTATCGATATATATATATGCTGCGCTTCCTTGCATCGTGTATATAGCGGGTTCGCAAAATCGACATGGCTGTATTTCGAGAGCGGCTTGAGCGATCTTGCTGAAATTTTGACATTCAATTTATCCAGATAAGAATCTGAACAAAATAAACTCTGATCTTATGCCAATTTTTGAAACTCGGTTATTTGTACAAAAATAGTATAAAGCTTGCCGATAATCCATAAAACTGTTAAAAGCTTGTTGAATTTCGAATAATTTGTATTAAAAAAATCTATTTGTATTCTTACTTTCTTAATTTTGCGTTTACGTTCTATACAAATATATTATAAGACAAGCATTGTTTATAATTATGTTGGCTTCTAAAAAAAAGGCTTAGAACTTGAGATGTTAAAATCTGCACGTTCTATTATTTGCAGATTTTTGTCAATTCGGCTGAAATAAAATAGACGTTCAATCCTATAAAACAAAGCTCCCTCTACAGCAGGACCAATGATATTGACTAATTACTAAATTAGAAAATAATTTGTAAAAGAATTATTAAATACTGAAACACTCGAGTAGGTAAATCTTTTGGCAAAGTTCAATTTTCGCTCTTGAAAAGACACACATTTTTAATATATTCTTTCTGTTTACATGCTCTTAATACCATTCGTCCAAATATATGAAAATCGCAATATTATTTTGTAAAAAGCACTTAGACCCCTTCCTCTTCCTATAAACATGAGATCCAATGAGAACAGCTGTATATTAGCATCAAAATTAATTGCTCAATTTTGCCCGACGTGTTACTTTCCATTTCCTTTATCATTGATGACTTTCCCATGATTCACTCGACTTTATCCTCGTTCCTTAATATCGTTTCACCTCGAGACCGCGTTATTCAATTTGTTTCATGTGTGACTGGGACTCCCGAGAGGGTCATTGCATGAAATTTTCGCGGATAGCCACGCTTCGAAGGAGACAAAGCGGAAACAAACCGGTCTTCAAACGGACTCTACTCCTTCCTATAATACCTACAGACTATACGTGTACACGCATATATATATATATATATATATGTAAACTTGTATCTTATAACGTGACTCACTTTCGTGTTAGTTCGCTGCTCCAAAATAATCCCTTTTCTCGAAAAACCAAGTGACAAAACATGGAAAATGCACGAAAGAAAATTTCAGCGGGAAATTTCAATCGTTTGACAAATATAGGATCGTTATCACAAAAGCCTCGATGCCTGCTATCACGATTATTTATCCCTCGAGAAGAAACCGAGGCGAAAACGATCGAGGAACGATTGAGGATAAATAATATAAACAAATTAATTAATAAATAATCGGAACGAGAAAAAAAACACTCAAGATTCACAGATCAGGACGAGCGGCCGTTCTGCGAGAGCCGAGCGGGACTCTCCATCTACCGTGAGCGCGGTTTCTGTACTGCGATATGCTCAAAGACGGAGAAAGAGAGTTCGACGAGAATAGTACATGGCGTGTTCTCGGGTGTATGAATATTGGGGGGCTCGAACTCTTAAAGCCTCCACGATCCGTTGTTCGAATGTACCAATCCGGTTCTCCGCGGCTCTTTCCTTCTGCATTGGCCTCTCTCTCTCTCTCTTTCTCTCATACATGCACACAGACACATACACCCTCTCTCTCTCTCCCTCTGTCTCTCAAATCGGTAAGATTGCTCGAGCGAGAGAGCATCGAGGTTCGCTCGAACCGACCTCGATCCTATCCTCGGTCCACTCTAAATTATCTTTCGTTACTTTTTTTCTTCTTTGTTTTCTCTTTCTCTCTCTTCATGTTACGCTCTTTTTTTCTTTATACCTCGATAATTTTACGACCGTCGTGACTTTTTTCACGTTCCTCCCACGGTTACCGATCGAGCATCGCGGAGGTACAAACGCATTTAACGATCGTAGCTTATACATCCTTGAGAATAGCGCTCTTTTGCTTATTTATGCGTGGCCAAAGATACGAAGACGCTTCGGCGTGATGGTAGAACCAAAAAAGGCCATCGGAACTATACGGTATGGGCGTTTATATGGCAATATTCGATTTTGGTATTGCGAGGATTTTTTCACGTTGGATTTCAATCGGTAATTCAAAGAGAACATGAACCTGATTACCGTCGAGGTTCAATCGGCTTGCATTGTTTTCCAACAATTGATTAATTTCCAATATCTGCGACCGATTTTAGGTGTTGGCTATTATTTCTTTGTCGCGTTGGACATGTTTTCGAGTATCGGAAAACTTTGTTTAACAAGGACGATACAGAGGGTCGAGTACAATCGCAAATCGCCTTGACATCGGCCGACTGCAGGAAATTGAAAACTTTCCCGTTTTTCCATCTTTCGACCAAAAATCTCCTGAAAAGGGGGGGGGCGAGATTAAAGATTATTTTCTCGAAAATGTCAAAGTATTGATATTTCAAGGAGCTGTATAGCTTTGCCTCGGCCTAATCGATTTAGGCGCAATGCCGTTGGATTTATTTAGTATATATCAATTTCGGCGACGATGATGGAGATTCAAATATCCGTAAAGTTCGATCGTGTATCGTGGAAAACTGGTATGGGGAATTTTATTTTGCTCGAACCAAATTCGCCTAGCCGCAATGAATAGCCGATTATAGAATCGAATTTTTTGTGTAGCATCCGAACATACCGGCCGAGGCTTCTGTTTTTCTGGAATTTCTGGTCTAAAGTTGACACGACGGAAAAATCTTCATGGTTTTTTTACCTTTAGACCAGAGATGTCCTAAAATTCAAGAACGGGATTATTATAGGGATCTTCATTTCCATTCAGATAGGTCTGAACGATCGAAAAAAATGAAAAACCACTATTTGCAAATCATAAATCTAGGAAGGCAGAAAAATGTTGGGAACATTTTTCTGGCAACGTCGAGGTAATGCGTAATGATTAAGAAAAGGGCTCGCTAGTGTGGGTCGATCTAATGTTTGCTTCGAAAAATCCTAAGTAGTTGGTGGTAACGCAAATCAAATAAAAGAAGGTCAGGATTATTCAAACATTGTTTTTTATATTTCATGAATTAAAGTCTGGGCAAATCGTGCATTTTGCCCAAGTGACTCTGCTACCTTATGAACTGACCAAAATCACAGAGAGAATTTTTAAATCTTTTTCCACGCCTCCAACCACTCGGACAATACAACGGAACTAAATCTTTTTACAAGGAAAATGTTTTTTTTCTATTTAATCAAATGTCCAAACGGAATTTACCATTCTAAAAATCAGAGTACATCGTTATTTAGAGTGGTAAATCCTGTTTCGCCATTTGATTTGAAAAATTATCCGCGATCCCAAATTTTCCATGATTATGCTACTGTTAAAATAACGATGGTCTATGCTTTGTGTGAGAATATAAATAACTCCAATACATTATACATTATTTCCCTCCATTTGTGGTGTAAGTATCGTAAAAATTAAAAAGAATCCAAACGAAAAAAAAATGTCCACACCGGGATTCGAAACCGCGACTCTCGCATTACGAATCCGAACTCATGTCACTGCGCCAACCACTGCAAGACTTGTAATAATATAAGAAACCTATGTATTGGCCGATGCGCGACAAAAATTTAACAACCTAAACGCTTGGCTATCGGGAGCTCCCATTTACGTCACTTTCATTTCTAGTCAAGCCCTACATATACTGTAAATCCCGACTAAATCGGCGCCGGGGAGTAGCCGACCTCCCCTTGTAAAACATACAAAAAGAATTATTCGGTTAGAGGACGTTCACATCGTTCACATCTGCTGAATGAACGAATGATTGTTCAAAATTTGAATTGCACCCCCAGGAATATTAATGTTTGTACCTTTTTTCTATATTGAATATATTTTTTAATATATTGTGGAAAGTTTTGAATGTATGCGTTTTTTCACTAAGTGTCTATAACTTTTACTCTGTTCATTTAGAGATTCTTTTTCAATTCCAACTGATCAAGAATTTTTTTCCAGCATCCACATTCAGAATGGTCACTAAAAAGAAACACCGTACAATATGGAATCCTAAAAGTATCTTTTTTCAGATTTTGTTTATGATACCACAATTGTGGCGGCTCGAAACAAATTCTTGATCGATGAGAATTGAGAAAGAAAAAACCGAGTTAGTCCCCGATAAACACGGTTTTCTTTTTTTAGTTGGATTGGAACGTTGGATTGGGTGCATGTCACGTTGAAGAAAGAAAAAACGTCACTCAACGTGATCGATACTTATATTAAAATTGAGAACGAAGTTTGGATTTACTCAGTCGTTAAGGGATCAGCGTCTTTTTCAGAAACGCTCACCCGTACAGAATCGTCCAATCTTTTTGACAGTATATCTGAGAAGACTTTTAGATAACCACGCTCCGAGTCTGAATGATTCGTGAGAATCACATGAATGTTGTTGTGAACAGCATCGAGAATATCGTGATGTAGCATCTCACCGGTAACGTATAGATCAGCTGGCGAATTTTTAAGAACTGTTGATCCTGAGCCAGCGCAAACGGCTACCATGTTGATCAGCTTGTCTATAAATTGATAAATCGAGTTGTAAGAGTTCTTCTCGTAAGAGCGTGCCTCGATTTTAGCTACAGTTTATTTCGGTCAAAGAGCAATATTTATTTTGAGAAAATCAAAATTGTCAATGATAATAGAGACGCATAGAGGCAAGAGTGCCAGCAAGATTTTCTAGTGCCAAATTATTTGTCCCAAGAGATCGATATTTTGGGCAAAAGTCGGAAACGACGAACTGTACAATTGTTAGATAAACAACAAGGTTCTTTTCCGTTTGCCGACCGATCAACCGCCTTAAGGAAATGGGATTATAGTTTTTTTTACCATATGTATCAAACAAAAATGGTTATTATATTTCCTCTGGTAAGGTTCATCTTTTGAAAAAAATGAAAACGATGACCTCCGTCTACTTAGTTCAATAATCTCATTTTTTACCCGAAATAATGATCAATTCGGTTAAATTATGATCCGGAAAATAGCGGCGTTGCTTTATGACTCGTGCCACAAATATTCGACGACGTCTTAAATTATAAATGTGTAAGAAGCATACTATCATATTTAAATTTAATAAAAAAATGAAAAATTATAACGATGAAGAGATAAAAAATTCCAAAGCTACATCCTCAAGGAGAAAGTGTCGAGAAAGTATCGAGAACATTTAAAAATATGGACATTCGATTTATTTCCTATTTTTCTCACTCTTTGTTCAATTACCTGAATCGATAGCACGTGCGAGTCTGACGTGTGACAGACCAGTACGACGTTTCACTGCATCGATTGCCTGGGAGATTGTGATGGGAGAGTGTAATTGACAAATCCTACCGAAACCAATGTTTGGATTTGTACCTTCATCTATGGGCTTGCTGCTTTTGATATCTGAAAATGGACATTACGACTGTCTGCGGTTAGCACATAACGAGCTCGCAAACAAGTTAAACGGTCGATTAATTATTCCATTAATTCACAAACCAAATGATTCAGCGAGCCAGTCATTCACACCGCCCTGTATCGAATCGAAACTCGTGTGAGGTGAGTATAGCGCTATTTTGTTCTCCAAGCATTTAGCAACGATTCTTTCCTACAGATTCCGAATGAAAAATTTCAAGTCATTATTAAGGAGGTTCACGCGCCATAATCATAATAGTATATACAAAGTAACGGCAAAATCATTAGATACAATTTTTTCCAAGATAATTTTTTGAAATTTTGCGTGAATCTTCTTGAGCATCGTATTATAATGGGTAAGAAATTTGAGAAGGTTTCACCATCTAGTAATCGAGATATTCCGTGTTTAAAATCGCAACTTTAACACGAGGTCTTATGGGAAGTTACGAAAAAATACGATTTTTCACAATAAATAACTCGATTTCTAGACGGTAAAACTTTCTCAAATTTTACCCACAGTTGAGTATTATTGTTAAGAAGGTTCGTACGAATTTTAAACAATTAAACTTGGAATTCGTCTAATGCATGGACAACGCTTCAACCTCCTTAAGGTAGAATGCAGACAAAGTCGAGACGGTTGGTAAAAGCGACGTTGCTCTATTTTTGTGTTCACATTTCAGGAAACAAAAGAATGCCTTTTTATTCGGCTTTTATCAGAATAAGAGTTTCCTTTTTTCCAAAATGTGAACTGTTTCGAACGCAATTAGGGAAATGCTAGAAACCAGTATCTGTCTTGCACTCATCGCTGGTAAAGAATTCCAGTTTGTATATCATTTCAGCTTAATTTACCTCTAAAGTTTTTCCGAGTAGTTTGTTTTAAGTATCTCCAAGACTATTTCTTCTATTATCCATTTGAGAATTGACATACCTTCCAGCTGTTGGAAGTCAGTCGCTTCAGAGGGGCAAATATCGGAGGATGATACGAAATTATGAGATTAACGCGTAGATCGAGTGCTTCCTGCATAACATTTTCCGTGAGATCGTTGGTCAACAAAATATGTTTCACATTTGTCGGTGTTGTCGGTTCAATTAGAAGACCAACGTTGTCCCAGGAAGCAGCGAGTGATTCATCCGCAAAATTATTCATCTCGGTCACGACTCTCTTCAGAGAAACTCCGGAAAATAATGTAGCCATATCGCGTTTTAACTTAGGCTCTTTGTAAATTACACACAAAGCCTTCAAACTTCTGGTAATAAAAGGTATCGAAACGCTTGCGATCATTCGATACGATGGACTTAACCTGTAAATATACAAGTGGTATTAGTATTATTAAAAATAACGCTACTTAAAAATTTGCATCCTTCTCGCATTAATTTTCTGTATCCATATAATTTTCTGAACGAAAAGTGTCTTTCTTCATTATTTTCGTATAAAAATGATAAGAAACATAAAAACTTTTAAATTTGCTAAATTTTTTCTCAACGATGTAAACTTGAAAAAAGTTAAAACTTTTCGAGAATCGTAAACTTTTTAACAATCGCTGATTTTTTTTATATCACTAACAAATTCAAACGTAAACAGTACGGGGTTGAGTCCTAGAGATACGAGGAAAACGATTTGTAAAATGAATAGCAATGAATAGTACGAAAACGAAATAGATTGCGAAGAACGAGAAAGAGACAGACATATAAATATAGAAATAAAAGATTAGAACGTTTTCTTGAGCTTTATGAATTATGAATGCGTGTTTAATGTGTGTGTACTAGTAACACGTGTCACGAGATAGTAAATGGTGCCCGGTAACATCGAATTCAAACGTGTTATCAGAGAACAATACATCTATGTTCTCTGGTGTCGTAGAATGTAAATGCCTACGTTGCCTACAGAGTTTCACGTGGAGGTAAGTTTTTTTGCCAGAAACACGGCTACTTGGTGTCGTAGCGGTTTCACGAGCACGTGATGCCCTTACGGTGATGGGCACGTCGGTCTTATACACAGGTCTGGAAACGTGGAAACTCTAATGCTGGGAGCCACGATCATGTGTGTCGCTTAGTGAAGACAAATTTCACTTCTAGCCGCCACTAGTTGTCGCTGTGGTTCCGGGACCCAGATAAACATAACCTCAATACGGTGAGCAACGGAGTGAACGGTTAAGACGTGCATCGTTGAGTCGTTGACAGTTATTAAATTATTTTCTGCGTTTCATACATTTTTGATAATTTGAAAGCATATTTTTTCAAAATGGGGAAGTTGTGCGTCGTACGGGATTGTAAATCCGGCAGCAGAACAGAAGCGAAGTGCTCGATGTTTTTCGTCCCAGAAGACACAGTGATGTGGAAAAAGTGGGAAGAGGCCATTCCAGATAATTAAAAAATAAATAACAGGAATTGAGAAAATAAAATTCAATTAAAAACGGGAAAAATGTAAAATGTATACGAGGATTGATTTGTATTAATATATATCTTTATTTAACTGGAATGCTTGCAAGGAAATAAAAATCAATGTAATATGTTGTAAAGAATGTTTGAATGTTTGTGTATATTAATACTTACCTGTCTGTCAACAACTGGATTACCTGTAAACAAACCGAACGTGACATTAGGATAAAAAAAATGAGAAAAAGTTTCTATCGTATTTATACTTACCTGGATTTGAACAATTGGAATACTTACAAAATTAACATAAAACATTACGGGATACAAATATCAAACGGTTCATTTATATATTCATACTTACCTGGATTGAAACAGCCGGCTTACTTGCAAATAACAGAAAATAAACGTGATAATATGAAAAAAGAACAAGTTTCTTTGCATTTATTTATTTAATTTACCATGATGTTTACGTGACATCTCTGTTAATTTATTTATATTATACTTACCATGATGGAATACCTGAAAACAAACAAAAATCATTACATCAACGTGATAAGATGAATAATATAATAAACATTTTTTTCATGGTTACTTACCTTGATACGTTTAATACGTTTCAGGAATAGAAGCTAGTTCGTAAAATATATGTTATGCTACCGTTGACAACCGATTCACAATGAAAAAAAAACATCAATTAAGGGGCAATATAACAAAATTTGAAAGAATTCATTTTGTTTACCTTGGTATGAAAAAAATGCACGTAAAAAAATGAAAAATATCAGGGAATTTTTTGTATTTGTACTTTTATTAAATTGCATAAGAAACAAAGGAGACAAATGGCTTTCAACTAACAACCACAAGAATATGAGGGGAGCACAGAACCACTCCGCTAAAGTTTACATGGAATGTGATAGCTTTAGAATCATACATGCTTATCACGCTCGCTTGGATTTAGAAAGTTTACGGTTCGATTACGATTAATAAGATCATATTTTTTTCGATCGTATTAATCGAAATTGACGGGACTAACGCCTTTTCCTGATTCTTTTAAAAGTGTTTCAAACTTATAATAAATATCCGCGTAACGAACATGAAGGTGGAACAGAGACAGAGAGATAAAAGCATGGCCGACTAGTGCTGTCTCCGTCTGAACCCCCCCGGCCCCGTCAAGGCGGGTTTTCTGATCGCAACGAACCTAGCGGCGACTAGTGAACTAAAAACGGCTTCAATAAGCGACCTACCCCTTCCACCGGAGTTTCCAGACCTGTATGTAAGACCGTGCTCCCGATATATCTCTGTCCTTTACATGCTGGTTCAGTGCCTCTCATGGGAGCGCTCAGTCTATCTATCTTATAAGTCTATGGTCAGAACGCGGCTGTGTAAGTACAGTAGAACCTCGATTATCCGAACCAATTGGGACCGAGGCTGTGTGTCGACTGGGGTCGGGTTTTTCGCACATGCGCGGCAACAGTAACATGAAGCCAGGGCCGTACTATGTCACTAGTGTAAGATCAGGTTATGGTCATGTAAGTTTTGGCGGGCGGGAACCGCGGAAGCAGCGGAAAGGTAAGTATAGATTAATTATATTATTACTTATCGTTAGATTATTAATATTAGAGCTATGGAACCAAAAAAAGGAGCTAGAAAACGGAAAGTTAGAGAGTTCCAAGAAGTGTGGTTAGATGAGGAAAATTGTAAAGGATGGTTGGCTCCAGCTCCACATCCTACAATTAATAAAGCTTTTTGTACCGTTTGTAATAAAACCATTTACTGTACTAAAACAGATTTAAACAAGCACTCACAGACGGTCAAACACATTGAGAACATAATGTCCCAAAATAAAGACAAAAATAATAATGATAGAGTCCCCGTATCAGAATTGCACAAAAATAAAGTTAAAAGCGCGGAAATAAAATTAGCAGCATTTTTTACTGAGCATAACATTGCTTTTAACACCGCGGATCGCTTAATTCCATTATTAAAAAATCTTTTTGACGATTCTAAAGTTCTGAAAGATATTTCATTGGCCCACGACAAATGTAAAAATATTGTTACACAAGTAATTGCAAAATATGAAACGCAACAAGTTTTTATTTTGTTTTTAAAATTACTTATATTTTATTTATATAGTTTATATATGTGCATATATGTATATATAATTCAGTTTTTATTTTCCAGATTTTAAGTATAATATTTTATTTTTCTGTTAATAAATGATGTTTTGTTGTCTTTTTCTGTGATTTTAATTATATGTGATATCAATTTGTGATTTTTGTTTTTATTATATATATATTTTATCAAGTTATAATAACAATTGTTCTTTTTGTACGAACACTGGTAAGGTTTTTGGCAGTTTTCCTTACCCTTGCACCGAATGTTGGTGTTCTTTGAGAGTCTGCCAAATAAAATTTTCTTTTATTATAAAAAAGTGTGAACAATTATTTCACTACTCACTTCCCTATTATTTAGCATATATATTTAGCTGTTATATCACATATACACACATTATACAATTTTAATTTATTTGAAAGTTATATACGTCTTAAAACCTTTTTTTAATGACATATAATAGTTTAATACAAACTTAGCAGAATGTTTGAATAATGGACCCGATGCCCGATACCTCTTTTCACTACATATTGATACTTCACTGATGCTTGTTCAGTTGCGCATGCGCGAAAAACCCGACCGCAGTCGACACACTGGACCGATGCTAGTTCGGATAATTGAAACGTGGGCTTTTTGGGACGAGATCATAAATAACCTCATCACATAAAAACAGTACATACATATTTATTTAAAATGTTGACATACATATTAACGTTTTCGCGTTAATATGTATATCGCGATTCTCGCAAACATACATTGTTGCTCACGGCGGTGGCAGCGAGCAACAATATATCTTTCGGGCCAACGTTCGGATAATTGAGCGTGTTCGGATAAACCATGGAGCCTAGACAGGAGGAGAAGGAGACCACACTTCATTGACAAAATGCTGAAAATATGGGACAGAAACGGTGGAGAGTAAAACTTTCGTTTTCAGCCGTGAATGGCGCTGAACACAGCAATATCTATCGCGGGAATACGACTCTCCCGAAATTTAATTAATGACGCTTCTATTCCCGGGTACTTCAATTATTTATTATTTACGCTATTGTTTGCGGGCGCTGACAAAGTATTTATGTGGAGGTTATCGACTACATACATAACGGGATTCGCAGATAAGCCGAATATTTCTTAAATGGGCAAGTGGTGTGCGGTTCCGGGCTGCTCGACAGGGGACCCAGCAGAGGTCAAACGAAGAAAATCGGCGAATGAAAAACAAGTGGCATTATTCGGTCAACCAAAAGTAAATACATTCGTTACTCATAATGAAACTGAATCTTATAATAATATTTTTTCATTTCAAAGTGTCCACAGCTTGCCCATTTCAGGAATATTCGGATTATCTGCAAATCCCGTTATGTATGTAGTCGCGACTCCATGCAGTCGATAACCTCCGAATAAATAGTTTGTCAGCGTCCACAAACAATAAGTAATCGAATTATCCGGGAATAGAAGCGTCATTAATTAAATTTCGGGAGACTCGTATTCCCGCGATAGATATCGCTGTCCTCAGCGCTACTCGCGGCTGAAAACGAAAGTTTTAACTCTCCACCGTTTCTGTTCCCTTCCTGTAACCCACAGTTTGGTCTCCTCCTGTCTAACCTCCATGGGACAAACTAAGTCATCGTTCGGATAATCGAGGATTCGGATGATCGAGGGTCGGATAATCGAGGTTCTACTGTAAATATTCTTGTAGCGATGCTAACGACGCCGGTGACTAGGCTATCAACTAGTCGGGCAACCCAGTTTGTCAAACTTCGCGCGAAGTTCATACACACGACTGAATTAGTTGACTAACATTGGCATTTGCCGAATTTCAATAAGATCCGGACCGTTCCGAGCACGATCGTCCTGCTCCGACTTTATAAATATTTACCCGGGAACGTCAAATAGTATATTTATTTCAAACGACGTATCTTTCATCTTGCGACATAATTTGAAACAGTAAAAATATCCCGACAAAAGTAAGATTTATACTCTAATCGCTATAAAACCAAACTTTTATCGTTCCGTCGTCGCTGGCCGACGCAAGCTGTCCAGGTTTCGCTGGATTCCATTGTGCACAATTAACGTCCTGTGAATGTGCCGTGTCGACGGACGATACCATATCGAAACTCGGCTGATTTCGATCGGAATCGCTCGTTTCCCGAAATATCCTTATTATATCGTCACCACACGCGGTAACGATCAGTCCCGTTAATTTACACCAATCAACATCGTATATAGTTCTCGTATGATAACCCGACAACGTGCAAACACATTTCCATACCGATTGGCCGTTGGGTGTCGCGATACCGGCGTTATTTTCCGGTTTGTATTCTTGCCATATTTTCAGTGTCGTGTCATCGCTGCAAGTAACCAAACGATCGCCGTTCTTGTCGAACGAAAGACTCCACACCGTCGATGTGTGAGAGGCCAGAGTCGCGACGCACGACCAGTCGCTATCGTCATAATCTTCTTTAAAGATTTTCACCGTATCGTCGTAACTCGCCGAAGCAAGCATATTTTCACGAGGATGCCATCTGACCTGTTGAAAAAAGTTTTCAAAAACCAGTCAACTTTTGCACGGTTTAAGAAGATATTCACCGAATTTATTTACCATTCGAAGAATGACGAAAAAAAAAAAACAATTTTTTTCTGAATGTTCCGTTTACGTCTCTTACCTTCTTCACATCTTGCGTATGAGAATTTATCAGTGCTGCGCATTCGTACTCATCGTGCTCCGATTCCCAGATCCACACGGATTTGTCTCTACTGCAAGTTGCAAGTAATTGACCCTCGTGTGACCAACTGACGCTTTTCACTTCGTTCTCATGACCCTCGAGCGTCACGTAGCACTCGAATTCGTTGTTGTTTTTCTTCCATATTGCGGTGGTCGCGTCAAAACTTGCGGAAGCAAGATACTTACCGCAAGGGGACCATGCTATTTCTCTTATCGTTCGTGTATGTCCTTCGGTCAATATCATATTCATCGACCATTTTCCATTTTTACTACTCCATATTCTTATCGTCTTATCCTCGCCGCACGACGCTATCCAATCACCCTTTGGATGCCAGCAAACATTCCACACTCTACCTCTGTGACCCGTAAGTATTTGTTTTAATTCCAGAGTACCCATTGTTACCTGAAAAAAAGGAACGGCTGACGCGATCAATTTTTTAGCGTTGTCTAAATTTCATTTCCGACGGAACTCTGCAAATTATAGGAAATTGCTTTGGAGTTATATAAGTTTCAAGGGCTTTAAGTACAAGCAGTGGAGCGTAAAGTAACTTAAGTCCAACTTGTTTACTTACGATAGTTTACGTACGGGAGATAAGTAAACAAAGTATTTCAAGTATTAAGGAGCTTGCGCCTCTTAAGAGATATATCGAGTATTAAAGTATTATGAACTGAATATTAATTATACTCGGCGCGTCGAATACTCAATATTTTTCATTTGTCTTTTCGCGACAATTTGGCATCGAACGTGTGGAATGTTTGCTGGTTCGGACGTACTCTATTCGGACTATATTAGTGTTAGATACTTTGTTGGTTATGCACGGGTTTAAAGGAGCGTATACTTTAATTTATGAACGTCAACTTACAATTAACATAACGGTAGCGCGAAATATTCCTGATAATCCAACGATTACCGCAACGTCTATCTCTTTTTTTTTCAGTTTCTTGATTATGTTGAACAAAATAAATATGTATGTTGTTTTTACTTACGTTAAAAGTCGAACTACAGGGCAAGTCATCGATAGACTTGACGCGAAGTTGGTTATCGACCGAATTCGAATTTGTCGTTCTCTGTTATGCCGTCGAGGAACCTAGCGCTATTTTCCTCCGTTGATAATATTGTCTAAACAGATTTCTACCATACCATACTAATTTACCAGTAAAAAAACAACTATAACGATGAGTAAATGAAGGATTAAATGATATTGTCCGTTTATCCCTGACTTGTTTCCGAAATACGTGCTTAATTTTCAACTTTTTCATGTAGAAGATACAAATCCCATTGTACTATATTTAATAGAAAAAAATCACCTAAAGGCCATAAAGATATAGGTAGTTCAACAATGACGCGTGTATGCGTGGGGTAATCTTTGCCTTATGGCGCGAGTACGAATAAGTACGGCTGTCGTTACCCGGTTATGTCAGTAAGGAAGAAGCCCAGAGTCAAGCCGGCTCTGTCATGCCGGGTGGTATCTGAACGCGCAGGAAAACGAGCCACATATACAGGATAAATTACGACGACGGAGGTGGGGGGAAACGGAGAACAACGTGGTCATTTAGACTCGTCAGTCGTGTGGAATCGGCGCTAGCCGGCTAACTTTCGATTGTTACTGCTGTACGTGTAGCGTACGTGCCTAGAATTATTCTTTATTCGCCCATCGGTCAAGTGTCTCGCGACTTTGCTTTTGTCGTCCCTGTCCCTCACCTGTAGTGTCCCTTTCATATGTACATTTATATATATATATATATATATATATTCCCCTGCATATCTCACACCGCGAGTCCATTTTGACGTTCGTCTCAATGAGAAGGGATAGTCAACGAAATCAGTAAGTAAACAGTTTCTCCTTATTAATCTTCCCACCATAATATCCAAATGTCTTATAATTCGTACATATGAATCACTTGCTTGTAGCATGTCGTGCGGTCGCGTGTTTGTCGTCAATGTGTCAGTGCAGGGTGTCTCTGTTTGATAATTTGGTCACGAGAGGCGGGAGTGGCGCGCCCGCTTTACAGATGCGCTGTAAATATATGGGAGGAAACCGCCGTTTAAAGTACTTAACACTATAACAAATTTAATAATTAAATTCGTTGCTTAATTTTATATATTCGATATATAGTCCGTAAATATCATGCTTATAAAAAATGAAAACAAAAATACCAGCTATGTATATTAAATGATTAAATACAAAGTCGACAGCTTTAGCTTAAATTTCTAATAAGCATCGCGAACGTGCTCTCTTTGAGTGCATTTGTATTTCGTGATGAGATACAAGTCGTCAAAAAGGCGTACAGCACGTTTTGTAGATTTAAAGGATTGGAATATATTGTGAAAAAATGGGTTTAATGTTTCAGTAAAAATTCCGTAGTTAATACGGGCGATAAGTCTACGAGCATAAAGTATCCATTCTGTACCAATCTAGCAATGCCGTTAACTCGGGACCATCGATTTATTAACTACTTTAGTCCTAAGTAGTGAGGTTAGATAGGTTATGTACCACAAGCCGTATAGAAATACTAAATTTTTGAGTACGTATCGATGATTGGTGAGCTTATAATCGATCGTGAAACTGTAGCAAGCGTTCTGTATTTAAATGTCGCTTATTGGTTATGTCGGTATGTGCAGCGTTGAGTGGTATCGGATAATTTTGATGCATACGTAAAATATCTTCATAATTTATATATTTCGATGAATTTCTTTTGCTATTTACAAAATAACGATTATCGTAAAATCAGTCGTACGACGAAGATAAAGTGATTCATTCAGGTACCTTATATACCTTTGTTTTATCGCACCTGGTCTCGTTTTACTGCTCGCGTAAAATTTTATTTCCGCGACGAGATTCGTGATATCGCTTCTTGCAATTTCTCAAGGGCGAAATCAGTAAATATTATGACTATGTCTACATAGTCTATAATTGAATTCCTGAGTATGGCAATCTAAGTACAGGGTTGAATATATCTCTAGGATTAATCGTAAGATGGTGTGTATGCAATACCGACAGAGCTACCGTAATCATGAGAGAGGTGACATTTACCGTATTGTGCACCACCATCTTACGGTAATGTACGGTAATGTGACTTGGACGGTAATATTGAAAAGAAAGATATGACGCCATCGACATCATAGTGGGGCGAGAGAGAAAGATTCGCGCGTTTCGCATTATTTTGGGAATTGATGATTAAATGGAGTATTTGAGAGTGCGAGATAAATGGAAGAAATATGTTTGACCCAGTTTTCGCAAACGTTGTTTAAGGGGCCGTTCGGGCGGTCGAAAAAATGCTTTCTTTTCAGTTTGTTCAAACAAAAATTATCAGGTTGTTTTTCAAAAATATCAGTATAGGTATTTCGTAATATACATTTTTGAGACCAAGGCACTTGCTGGCTAAGCGACGATTGATTTTTTTTATGTTGAGATTCCGTAGGTCCTTCCCAGCCAATCGATTCTTTTTTTTTCTCGATAAACAAACAGTACACCGTTGACCCATAGACCGTCGGAAACTTTTGTTTCTCATAATGAGTATAATATCTTACCCCAATGAAATAGCTGACCTCGCGGTTGAAGGTCGAGCTCAATTTTGTCAAGCCATTCTTAGACGGCTGTTATTTTCAGTTCACCGACTATATTCACTATTCTCATTTAAATGGGACACTCAATAATCTGTATGGCGTTTGAACGAAGGACACGATATATTCTAGTATGAGTTATTGAAACAAAGGGGCGTTATATCGTCCCGAAAATTCTTTAAAGCGGCGGGGCTGAAGTCCTCTTATCACGAAGTGGAACATGTTACGTCCATAACCCATTAAAATATATGTTTCGTTCGCGTTTCAAGGACGATACAAATACATAATACGTAATGTATAGATTGCGTCATAACAAGTGAAGTATGCACCGTGGAAACTCGAGGAGTATATATTTTTACTGTTGTGGATGATTGATCAACGATTCGCCGTACAAAACGGAGGAACTTCCTTATGTGGGTAAACGGAATTTTAGTTCGATGAATTTCGCACAAACTTGTCGACAGATGGCACTGGCTAATTTTTTATCTCACCCACGGATATTTGAATTCATTATGGAACTATGATCGACAATAATCTTGTTTACGAAAAATATATCATTTTTTCTTCAGGATTTCTCACAAAATTCGGTTCTATATTTAATGATACATTTATTATTCAATCATGTTAGAATATTTACATATACGTTCGTAGGCTATTCGGATTTTCATGAGTGAAGTTAATAAATACATAATTTATTAGTGTTAAAGATTTCTTTTTATACGCAAAAATAAAGTGTGTTTGTTAATTCCTTTAATCACTATGTAAAAATTGTAAACGATTTTCTACTTTTTCTACAAAAAATTCTGAAAGACTACTGTTGAATAGCGATAGTGCGGAATAAATGAAATTACGAAATGAGGTGAAGTCATTGTGTATTGATAATTTTTCTAAATTGGTATTTTTTCCAGGAATTGAAGAGGCAGACATTTTTTAGTTATGGGATCGACCAAAGATGAGAATCGAATCGAGGAGCAAGATGATTTCAAATGGTTGGGTGAATTGCCCGCTGGAGGAAATCTCGCAAAGTACAGATCTTTCGCATCATTTTCATGGAAGGAAATGCGTATGATCCTTGAAGATCCAGAGAAACTCCGATTTAAGGTAAAAATAGTTCGAATAAGGCGTTAAACATTTTTAGGGCAAAGTTAAAAATAAGACAAACATGTTTGCAGATGGAGGTATGGAGAGCAATGGAAGAAGATCCGGAGTATCATCCTTGTCACAATTTTACCCCAAGTACGGACGAGCAGAAGAGACGAGCCGCTCGTCAACTCGCGAGGCTCGACCACATGAAATTTTTACCTGCGAATATCAATGAACTCAGTTACAAGTATAAAGTAAGCACAATTCAGCTGTTTCCGCTTCGAATGGAAAAGGACCAATGAGAATTTAGATTGAAATTACTCGAGTTCAAATTCGATACACGACGACTTGTGATTCGATCGAATGGCCGAATGGATCGAATAAAATCCTCGAAACTTCGTTATTAGTTAAAAACGGGTTTTTTTCGTGATAGAGTCATTGGTATTTATCTCGTCCGTTGATCTGGTTCATTTTTGCATCACCCTAAACGCAAACAGAGATGAAATATCAAAAGAATCGAAAACTTACGCGTAAGATCGAGTATAAACGAGTAAATATTGAAATATCTCACAATATTCTTATTGTACGTGTAATTATTGGTAGAAAAATATACTTCGTACAATTAAAGTAATACGATAAGACACGTTCGCATTGATATATGATTTATATGTTTATTGTTGTTTTTAGACTGGTCTTCTGATGACTCTGAACGAAGCAACTGCTATTGTAAGTCCTTCATTATCCGTGAAAATTGCCCTTGGAGTTTATCTCTTCGGCAACACGATTCTCAGTTTAGGAACGGAGAGACATCTTCCTATATTTCGCGCCGTTTGGAACAAACAAATGCTCGGTTGTTTCGCTTTGACGGAAGTTAGTCATGGTAGTAATGCGAAAATGATGCGGACGACAGCAACTTTCGATCCTATTACGAAGGAATTCGTTCTTCACACTCCTGACTTCCAAGCGGCAAAATGTTGGGTTGGCAATTTAGGTAAATATTTACCAAATTGGATGTTTGGACGGAAACGCGTATCGTATTGTTCCCTTTGATTCCATTACGACCGCGGGTGGAGTCGTATCTTCAATAATTCGATCGGGGTTTTGTAGAATTTTAAGACGACACATATTCTTTAAGGTAGTAGTCTCGCTTAATCGTTTTCTCAGGATTTCGTTGAAAAATTGCAGAAGCATTCTTTGATACGATCTACATACGTGTGCCGAATTTGAAGAGGTTTCACCGTCTAGTTATCGAGATATTTATTGTTAAAAATCAAAGTTTTCGGCACTTTTCCATAAGAGTACGTGTTAAATATTGCAATTTTCAATTCTAAATATCTCAACTTCTAGATGGTGAAGCTTGTTGAAACTTTGCATGTCACTTTATAATACTTCAGAGAAGCCTCCCGTAGTTTTTTTAAAAAATCCTAAGAAGCTATTTTTCATGATTTACAAACGTACGTAGCGTGTATAGGTCACTTTGGATGATCTTGAATTTATAGTATGTTGTTCTTGAATGAATTTTCAACAACTTTTTCCAATAAACTTAAGCTTCAAAATCATATGGTACGGAGATAAACTAAGAAAAAAACTTTTGATTTGACTATATCGATCGAACTACCTTAATGTGGATATTTCTTGTTTTCGACAGATTTTTGTAAAGAATTCCGCTTATTTGCGTGTATTATTTCAGGAAAAACTTGTACGGTTGCCATTGTTTTCGCTCAGTTGGTTACCGCCAATGAGAATCACGGTCTAAGTGCATTTATCGTACCGGTAAGGGACATGAAAACGTATATTCCATTTCCCGGTGTAATCGTCGGCGATATCGGCGATAAAATGGGTCTTAATGGCATCGATAACGGGTGAGTTTCTTTTTGTTGCAACATTTATTAAATCGTCCCGCAATCTTGATTAGACAAATCTGAAAAGATTTGTAATTACTGTTTTTTTATGTTTTCCTTTTATAGATTTATTATGTTCGATAACTACAGAATACCGAAGGCAAACTTGTTGAATAGAACCGGTGACGTTACTCCCGAGGGAGAATATGAGAGTTCCTTTACGGATCCTCAGAGAATTCTCGGTAATTATAAAATAAAATGCTAATAGTGACTTTGCACGTTAAACAATTTTATTAGACTTTCTCGGATTTCTATTCGACATCGAAGAGACCGATAAAGCGTTATATCTTTCGTTAGGAATCAGTCATAATCTGAGAGTACGAACTAAAGGTTACAATTAAGATAATGTGAAATAGCTGTTCTGGAACTCGCCTACGGGATTTCTATTTATTAAATTCGCTACAAGTTAAGGAACGGACGTTATTATCCAGAATTTTATCGTCGAAGTTTTCAGCTACGGTAATAGAGTTGATTCGACGTTCGACGCGGCCGATCGATACCTCTTGATGAAAATTAATCGAACGATTTTTTATAATATTTGCCGATTCGAGAAAGTAAATACCATGGATATATTTTATTGATTTGAGGTGAAACAGTTTATTGGTTCAAAGTCATCGCATCGTTAAGAAATCTTTGGGAAGATTGACTTGGGCTTTTAATGAGTAATTTTTAGATAATTTATTATTCTCAAGGCGCTGTTTTGGAAAATCTATCCGCTGGTCGCATGGGAATTTGTCAGGAAGCGACTAATACGCTAGGGGCTGCGGTCGTAATAGCTACAAGATACGCTGCCGTTAGAACCCAATTTTCATCGTGTCTTTCGAGCAGCGATCAAATCGAGACCCCGATTATCGAATACGAACTTCATGTAAGTTTTATATACGTATACAGTAAACTCTCGTTTATCCAAAATGATGGGGCGGCGGCCGGTTCGGATAACGAAAATTTCGGATAAGCCGAAGACCCCTGTTTTCCCGCGTGAAACACCCCGAATAGCGTCAATACCGCGAAATATTATCGTAAAACGTGCGTACGTAGAATGCTATTGATACGGTTGTGAATAAGCCTGCATGTTTTTAACTGAAAAATTTGTGTTGACGTGTTAAAAAGGCGCTAAAGTACGATTGAAAACTCAAAGTTTAAAAATGCTGAATAACGAAGCTCGTTTATTTTGCGTTCTTACAGAAAAAAATCCGCCTTATTTGGCAGCGGGAGAAAACAGGAGTTTAAATTTTATTACCTACTCTTTTGAATGAAAAAATTAACTACAAAATTATGAAACAAAACTAGAGATTACTCAAAGGAACGAAAAGTTTGTCGACAGGAACTTTAAAGTAAAAAAAAACTTTTACGTACATACATATTGTTAAAGATGTGAACAATGAAAAAAAAATCATAAAAATTTGTTCGCGGATAAACGCGATTAGGATAAACGGGAGTTTACTGTATGTAGTTTCATATTCAAGATTATACGACAAAGTGTCTATAAAAATGAGGTACCTAATTAAAAAAGAACATCCCGAACAATGCGAATTTGAAAAATTGATCATTTACGATTGAATTATTGCAGCAATGGAGATTATTTCCGTATTTAGCTGCTGCGTGCGTTATCAGAATTTTCATGTCCGAATTCACAGAGGTATACTTGGAGAATGTGGAAAAATCGATGGGCGGTGGAAATATTCCAGATCTCGTGAGTACTCTTTGAAATATATAATCCAAACGTTTCTTTTTAACTTACATGTACAATTTTTTGTAGGGTCAAATAGTGTCCGAAATACACGCAATCGTGTCCGCTATAAAGCCTCTTATAACTTGGACGTGCCGAGATGGAGTGAGAGAGTGCAGAGAGGCGTGCGGTGGTCACGGCTATCATAAAGGTACAAGTTCCATACCAGTCCACATATTTTTATTTAAATAACGTAGCTATGAATAATTGGAGCCTGAACCTTTATCGTTTTTCGACAATCTTTATAGTAATGAAAAAAATAAATTCATAACTTATCCCCAAACGATTTGTTAAACTTTTAACTTATTCAAATTTACACTTCAGTACCAATCGAAACTTGAAAATAAAGTCGCGCCTAGGTGCAAATTCAGGCTTATTTTCATTGTACGAGTGTTTAGACTTAGAAGCATAAGTTTAGGTGTTTTTAAAGTACAAATTTCAGTTTTATCTAGAAAAGTAATTCAAGTTTTTAAAGTTTATCGTGTTGAATTTATGAGAATCAATATAAATACTTAATATAAAGATCGAAAGGTATGTGTTATTTATTTGATAAGGAGTAATATTTTTGTATTCCATTTCGTTGTAAAGCGGCAAATCTTGGTGACTTGGGGGTAAATCATGAACCAACGGTCACATACGAGGGTGACAACAACGTTCTTGTCCAGCAAACTAGTAATTGGATATTGCGCCAATGGACCGATGTACAAGCTGGCTCCACGGTCGGAAGTCCTTTGGCTTCGGTGACTTTTCTCCTGAGAGGTCCTGCAATTCTTAAAAAGACCTTCAACGCTACGAATATCGAGGACGTTATGTCTTTCAATTGTAAGTTTTGTTCTCGTGAATAATTACCATCACATTTTGAGTTCAAATTTCAAACGATTTTCGAGCTCAGAATCATTCAATGATGAAATCAAATTCAAACCTAATAGAGATTATTAATAATATCACTTTTGGAATTTATTTTTAACTTATGAACTTCGACAGTCGTAAAAGAAACTTACGAATGGTTAATTACGTGGCTGGTCGTCGAGACTAAAAGAAAATTCGACGAGGGCGTATCGAACGGACTGGACAATTTCACAGCACGGAGCAAAGCTCAAGTTTATCGGGCTGCGCATCTCTCACGAGCTTACGGAGAGGTAATTTAATCGCTTTTGTCTTTCCTAAACATTTGCTTTGAGAAATTCGTCGGAATTTTATCAATATTTCAAAATACGCATGAAACAATAACACCGTTCACTCATTTTTTATCGTTCATTAGTATTTCACATCGCCTTAAACATAAAACTTTATCCGGAATAAACGGAACTTGGATGATTTTTTTAATGTCCATTTAGACGATGATTTTCAAGTATTGTATGATAAGACTCGAAAATTTAAGCTGGAACGAGCCTGATAAGCGAAATCTCAGGATCGTTCTTGAGAGGCTACTGTTATTATACACGATATCCTGCCTCGAAAAACATTTATCTACGCTGTATCAGGGTACGTTGTTTTTAAAAATATCGTTTTAAAATAAACCATGCTGAATTTGATAAAACTCAATTTTTTCTCGTTATTATCCAGGTGGTTACTGTTCGGGACCTAAATTGGCAGATTTTGTGAGAGAAAGTATTCCGAGACTTTGCTCTCAACTGAAGCCCGAAGCTATTGCTTTAGCCGACGCACTCGCACCGCCAGATTTCGTTCTCAATTCCGTCCTGGGTGGATCCGATGGCAAAGTATGTTGATGTTTTCTTCACGATGTAGGATATGAACAAATGCTTTCAATTAGATTACGTCTTAGTATCGCGCGGGCAATTTTATTTGTATGTCTAACGAAGCGATAAGAGACACACGAATATGAGGCATCGTTAGAAGAATATCGAGTTGCTTATTATTTGCTTCAAAAAGTGAATGAGAAGAACATTTGCCTCACAATATCACGAAGACCTTATTTTCCAAAAGGTTTAGAAAACATATTTAGAAAAAATGTTGTTAAGATGCACGAAATGATATGATTACGGTGCTAAAATCAAATCTTCGTAACTTCGGCAGAACTCGGTTGTTCAGGGAGAAACTTGGCAGTACCTTAGCGTTTCGCTATTTATATAAATGTTGTAACGATCGCAAACATTAGTTCGCTTTTTCTAAGGTTTCGGATTTCGTTAAAAGATCAATTATCGTTTGATCTCTGGTTCAGGCTTTCGAGTTCAAGCTCAACACACGAGTGTTCCGTACTCGAAAGGTATTCCGCATTGAGTTTGAAAATAAACGATCCACGTTTCCAGATTTTAAACAAAGGAAATTTTCTTTGAATTCCCGTGTTGTGACAGATTGGTTTATACGTTTAAACTTTTGCGAATTTGAATCGTTACAAACAAACTTACAACGCTTTCTTTCAGGTATACGAGCGTCTTGAGGAAGCATTTCGTTGCAATCCCGGTGCCATGGAGAGAGCAAGTTGGTGGCACGAATTGCTACCGGCGTCTCAGGATCCTTTAAAAATAACACGCTCCAAGCTATGACAACCACGAGACTCGTCGCCGGAAATGAATTATCGGCTACGAATAGCACCAAATTATTACAATTTAATCGGTAACCAATTATCAATGAATTAATCAAATTTACAAATAACAATGATTCCCCTACGATCATTATTTTTTGACATTGTTTATTTGTCATACTTCGTGCCTATATACGAAAGAACAAAGTGTACGGAGTATTGTCGAGCGAAACGCAGAGATTTGAGACGCACGGAGATTATTCCGAACAATTTTACATACATATACACATTATGTTTACAATGAGCGATCGTGAATTATTTTTTCTATTTTATCGACGAAGGAAGAAGAGAAAAATTGTATCGAGTTCTTTTTTCTTTGTGTAAAAGTTTTTCGTCACTAGGAAATAATGGAATGGCGACAAGAAGAAGAAGAAGAAGAAGAAAATACGATTTTACGACTTAACTACGTGCAAGAGCTTTGTTCGTAAGCGAGGCGAAGAGTCGGATATATCACGGACATATCTCTCAACATTATCGGTATCTCGGGCTCTTTTCTCCTCACAGTTTCACTTTCCTGTTGACGATTGCGATAATTTTCTCTACTAGAAGTCCTTGCCAGTGATTCCGGTGCTTCGATTATGAGTTCGCTGAAACGTGACGCTACTCGTCGCCACTCGATTAGATCATCTCGCTGTGCGTGCGAAAAAAAACTTGGATTATTTATCTTTTACGATAACAAAATATTTTTTTCGATCAAGAAAGGCTTTTGATCTTTGAGATCGTATCGAACGCGTCCGTGAGATTACGGATATTTGTTTGTATACAGTTTTAGAGATCGAAAAGCTGCCAGGAAGTATTCGTACGTGATACGGAATTGTAAAAATAATATTTCGCACCGATATTCATTAATATTTCGTCGATCGCTAAGACGGATCAAATCGCTGCTGTATTTACGACATTGCCGTACATCTCTAGGACTTGGAATATTTTTTTATATAATAATTACGCAAGGTGCTGAAGTAGCATTACTTTGATGAAAAATCGTACACAATTATGAATCGTTTCGGGTTCGAATAACATCCGCCTCAATATTTTATTTGTACATTATTTTTAATCGGATCGGTTGGTATTGCCTAATTGTCGTTATTATCTGTCCATCTCTTACAGCTGCAGAGTTTAAATTTATTCAACGAATAATTTATAAATATTCTTCCAAAAGAATTTGTAAAATGTTTTGTTTCGATTATTGATTTTTCGCGTGGTTTGTTTCACGAAAAATATTCAAACTGTGAAAAAACGTTTTTGAAAATAATGTATTATAACTTTTTGTACAGCGATTATAGAGAAATAAAAATTCTCAGTATCTTGCATATGATTTTTTTTGAAATAATTCAATTCGATGCGATCTTGACAATATTATTTTAACACGGAAAATTCAATTACTGATCTCTCGTTCATCCTTAAGGGGGTTCGACATATTCGAAAGCGCCTATCCGACCTTTTTTGCTTCAAATTAAAATATCTTCAAAACTATTCAACATTTTTCGACGATTTTTTTAAATTTTGTTCAGAAATACTTTATTAATAATACTATATGTGGTTTTAGGAGATATTCAAATTAATAAAGTTTTGGGTAGAATTCAAATTCGAAAAACTTTGGTTCGAAACATGCTCATTTTCAATGTACCTTTTTCTCGGGAAGCATACGTTCGATTTTCACCATTTTTGTTGTGGGTATATATTAAAGTGTTATAAACATTGTGTCGAGCCGTTTTTTTGAAAAAACGATTCAGACCCGAGAAAAAAATATTTGTAGGTAAGAAAACACGAACAAAATTTTTTTTTGAAATCGAAAGATGGCTCGATACAATGTTTATAACACTTTAATATATACCCACAGCAAAAATGGTGAAGATCGAACGTATGCTTCCTGAGAAAAGGTACATTGAAAATGAGCATTTTTCGGACCAACGTTGAATATCTTCTAAACCACAAATAGAAATATTAATATACTATTTCTGAACAAAACTAAAAAAAGATCGTCGAAAAATGTTGAATAGTTTTGGAGATATCTTAATTCGCAGGAAAAAAGGTCGGATAGGCGCTTCAGAATATGTCGAACCCCGTTAAGTCAATGAATACCTAACGGGAATTAAATCTCGAATTCGATAGTACAGACAAATTAATTACCGGGTTTTTTATCCAAACGTTAAGAAATATTATTAATTGGCGATAATGCTTAAATTCAAGGCATACTTCAAGTTGCACTCGAAATTAAATTTGAGATTAAATACTTGATTTCTGGTATCATCGAAAATTAATTCATATTATATGTTATTTGCGTCTCGTACCGTAGGACGGAAAAATACCGGAAGTAAAACAATCAGTAGGGGCGATCCTTGCAATTCGGAGCATTCCGAGGGTGGTCCCGAGCGAGCTAGACGCCGCGGAAGATCAAGGATGTCGGTCAAAAGTTCACCGTGTCGACCTTGAACATCTTGGCGTATGAGACCAAGCGCATCGCGAGCAATTTCGCGAGTGGCTATCCCAGGATTCTCAGCTTTGTTTTAATCATCCACCGTATAAACATTATATTCTCCGTCGAGTTTTGTCTTCTTTACATCGTTCAACGTCGCATTTACAAAAATCCGGATACGAGAAGCTCTGTCGTAAGTTAAATTAGCAAGAAAAAACAAGCGAAACAAAAAAAACATAATGCTGACTTTATTTTTATTTGGAGCATACTGTATATACGTGAGTGTTATGCGAGAATCGAAACGAACGGTGACAATTTCGAGATTCTTCTACAATGTTGCGCAATGCACAAGCCTGCTTGAAATTCTTCGTCTGTGAATTGCGCAACGTAGATGATTAAATGAATTTACTCCTTATATGTATATAACGTAATAGGAAAATTGGAATAATAGAGGGTGATAAATGTGTGTATATGCGTGATGTATCCAAGTCTTAGCGAGAATGAGTTGTTGAATATTGAACGGCATCACCGGCTTTTTCAAACGAATGAGAAATAATTGAAGCGCAACTGCACATTCCAGAGCACCTACCCCACGTATACCTTCAAAATTGAGTCTCTCTCACCCTTCTGCAAACGCGTCAACATTTTTTCTCTCAAGTCTCGTCTGTCCGAGCGTCGAAAAAGACCCTCGGCTTTTCTCGTCGCGAAAAAAATAAATATTATTAATAAAACAACGATATGATAAATTGATATTGGTCGAGTAAGCGAAAATAATGAACGCTATTTTTGAATCTCTCAATGGCCGTTAAAAGGTGAATAAAAGATTGCTAATAAACAATACGGGTACACTATAATTATACAAATAAACGAAATGGAATACAATAAATTTAATATATTGTTTTGCAAACTCGACTCACTTTGCTTCAAAAATTGGACGCTCTCTTTAACAGCGATCAAAGATCCGCTCGATACGATGTCGTCCCCGTCTTCGTGTCTGACGACAGACAAAATATACGTCGGAAAAAGATGATCAAAAAACATATCCGGTTTTCGTTACCACGCATGACGCGGAATGCAAGAAATTTACCACCATTGAGTTTGCACCACGTGCAAGAAACATAAATATTTATCTCAACCAAATGACAAACCTTGATCATTGTTACCCCCTTCGACAATATAAAATGTGCATAAGATATCGAAACTTCCGAGTTTATTTAAAGAATCGCCGAGGAGAAAAGTTCGCAGAGAGCAAATAAGTAAAAGCCTGTCGACAATGTGCTATCGTATTTTTATCGCATTTGCGGTTATGTGCCTCCTTACCGGCTCCGTACGTTCTCAACAATGTAAGCACGCTGGTTTATTAAAACGTTATCAACTTGGAAGATGTCCAAAGTGTCATCCCGATTCATCGGAATTACCAGCCTCTCAGTGGTAAGATTCTTTTTCTTTTGTATTCTTTCTTTCGTCAATGTTGTGTCGAAAAAACTGACGTATTTAATAATTTTGTAAATTTGAATACAATCGTCTGTTTGAAAATATGACCGGCGTTATTCGACGACCTGTTTATTCACACCTGCTCGATACATTTTTTCTCCCGTATGTACGATTTTTTTAACAACTTTCTCGCTATATTGCAATTTCTACTTTTGAGAAATTACAAACATTTTTGTTACGAAATGGGGATGAGTTAGGGGTTGTTCAATAATTTTTTAAACTTTACTATGTGATATGGTAATATGGAATCTTCTGATGAAAATATAGGGTAAAACAGCCAGTAGTCGGCCAAGAACCAGTAGTCAGCCTCTGCTCTGAGTGGGAAGAGTACAAAAGTTATGCTTTGCTCTCTTCCCACCCATACAAAGTATAGGCAGAGGCTGACTACTGGTTCCTGGCCAATTACTGGATGTTTTACCCTATATCATCAGTTTTGCGAATTTCGAAACGGGAAAGATATAAAAAACTAAATATTCAAAAAACATTGAAACGTAGGTTTTGGAAGGGAATCGATCGGAGGATAAATATGGGGAGGCGTAAATATTTAACTGAGCGTTAAATTTATTCAAGACATTTTTTTTCTAACCAACCCGCTAGCAACTTTTCCACATTATTTTGTTTATGTTTCAACAATGTCTCAGTATTTTTAATGGGGATATTTTTTATTTTTATTTTCGTGGTATCGCGAGGTACGAGAGTTCCGTTCGAACCAAATTAATATTTTAGGGTTGATTGAGATTCTGATTGGAAAATGATTTTGTTTGGCACTAGGTACGGCTCGTCCCGATATTGGAGAAAATTTTCATCCCCCGTTTCCAATGGACATTTGAAAAATTCAATTTTCTCCGAGGGTTCATCCCCTTATGCCGATTCAGCGTTGAAACAGCGCGAGTCGAGAAAGGAGCGTGATTTTTCGACTCCATATTTCACTGGATACGGTGCGAGACATTATGGATACTTCAACCCCTATCAGATTTCTCAGAATTCGATCATACGAACAAGTCCAATGCCTCAAACTTTGTCGCAATACGGATTTTCACCCGAGCAATATTTATCGATGAGAGGAACCGGACTAGCGAACAATAACGATCATTCTCGATTTCCAAGACACTATGGAAATTTTCACCAAAACCAGATACAGCCCCAAACCTCAAATTTCGGAAAATCTGCTCCATATCCACAAAGAGCGTATCAATTCGAAAATAATGAAAAGATTATGGACGAAAATCGGCAAATAAATATCGCTTCCAATGGGCCAACGGCGATCGATACACCGTGGAACAAAAAAGTATTTGTGGTTTATCGAGCCGATGCCGATCCGTCCACGGACGATCTCGACCAAGATAAGAAATACGTGAAAATACCTCGTTCGGTGCACAATATCGATAACAATAGTGTGATAAGAGCAATGAAATCGATGAACGACGTGCAGTTGGAGGACATGCTGAAACGCGCGATCGAAATTTCGACCGAGCAAAATACTTCCAATCGTTCGCATCAGCGTCGGCAAATTAATAACAACGATAATGAGAGCGCTTCTGGCAATTTGTTGGATAACTGGATGTCTCTGCGTAATGTTATTGGCCGTGGATTAGATTTCGCGAGTGCGAGACGTAAGCACTATCAGGCGTCGTTTCATCAGACGTCATTTACACCTTCGCATGTTCCTTACGCTCCTGTGCAAACGTTTCAAAATATTTACGGGATGCCGATGAAAATTAATTTTGCAGGACCAATGAATCAAGGCTATCTTTCATCGCTGTTCAATTTGGCTCATATCCCATTCAGCGGAGATAATTCTCAAGAAATCTACAATAACGATTACGAGGACATGTACGATACATGGGGGACGGAAGAGAATCCTCATAAAGCGGAAATTTACGAAATGGGAACCCTCGTTCTGCCTAAATTTACATACGATTACGACAGTTTAGAGGAAGGGACGAAGGAACGTTTTTCGAAGAAACGTGAAATTAGTCCGCAAGAACGGGTGATGGTAGAACAATCGAAACAGTCTAAACTATCGGTACCGATAAATTATCTAACTTCCAGCAGATTAAACGAATTGAACGAGGATGGTTTCGCCAATCGCGAGGGATATTACGAGAAAGAAGAGGCTACTAAGTCTCCCGAGGCAAAAAAAGCTATTGAATATTCGGGAAAAAATGGCGACGGAGCATCGACGTTACAGGCCGATCCAGATTTTGTTGGGGATATGGCAGAGCCGCCGACTACCGTCACGGAATCAACCCTCGAACGTCATTTCGACGATCTTGCAGGAACGCCATCTACATTGTCAACTTAAACGTTTATTTATTTTTTAAGTTTTCAGGGTGATATTATTAATATTTGTAAAATAGTTGAATCAATTTTTTTTAAATAACAACGGTAACTAAAGAGGTTCGAACGATCGTTGAAAAAAAGCAGAAAACTCAGAAAAGAGAAAACTTTTTATCGCTTTGAATTTTTTAAAACTCTTTGAAAACTTTCAATTATTGAGTAAACGAAGTTCAATGTTAGAAAATTTAACATAGAGATATGGGGTTATGCATACCGATCTCATCACTTTGACTAACGAGTAATTCTGAGAAATAAAGATTTTGATAAAAAAATATACGAATGATGATTAAATTCATGAAAATAATTTTCATTAGAAGAATTATATTACTCGGCCTTATAATTTGCTTAATTATGAACAATTAACTCGAAGAAAATGAGCATTTTTCAAGTATCGATCCAAGCAGACCGCGAAAATTTGACTACGTTGCGTATCAATACATTCTATGTCTGCTATGAAATCTCATTTTGGGAATAATAATGAAGTTAGGAACAATTAAAATTGATATAGAATTTAATAGTAACTACCTACTCACACAAACTTTTTTATCTTTATTTAAAAATGTAAACAAGTAGGTTGACATTAATAATACATGCATTTACGCAGAGAGACACTTGGGACAAGGGACGTGTACCAATGTTTGAATTACTGGCTGTCATTATTTTCATTGATTTTTTTTATCACAACTGTGAAGAAAACTTATTGATAAGAAGGTTCAATTTTGAAATATTAAATGGATACTATTAAGTATTTTTAGCATAAATATATCTCCGATTTGTGATTCTGTAAAATATTAAAAAATTTATAAGTATACTTAGGGTCGATAGTGATCGCGTGACCCTGCGCATAGGCATAGGAGAGCCTACCTACACTTCCTGTTCCTCTGGCGTACGCGTTCGAACTTCCGTAATGATTTGAACAATGGGGTTCGATTGAATAAATGTCCACGATACATTCTTCCGATTGTGATAGCGTCCCGAATTTTGATCGAGACATTTCAAGCACATTTCCTCGCTAATGGTTCCTTGTATATTTCTCATAAATTTATACGTATAAAGTGAGAAGTATTTTTTTTAATATGCGTCATAAAAGGTGAGAATGTTCTACAGTTAGGACACAGGCGGCCTATTGGAGGTCAATGCGTACAGGGGCCAATAACGCTGGATATAGTTGGTCATTGGTCGATCTAGAAAATTTAACGATTTAACGTTGGTTTTCGTGTAAACAGTTGGTGACGTTCGTTCGTTTATTTTAGTGGCGTACGGTGGAGCCATAGTGTACTTGAACCTTTACAGGTTCCGGTTGGCCCTCGGGTGTGACGGTGATTGGCGCTAAACGTGATACACAAATCTCCCGCCAGGGCGCGTACGTTCGTAATGAAATGTGGCTTTGCCAATTTTTACCACAATTTTCACCATATCCGTTGCGTCATACCGAAGAATTTGCGAAATGCATTTTTGAAGTGAAGGAAACGTTTATCCTCGCGGCTTAAAACCATACAACATACAGTGGTCAGCGTTTTTTTGTATCGCAATTTTTATGCTCTAACTTAAATATCGTATTTGGCAATGAACATTTAAAAAAACGCTGCCGAACGTCGTAAAAAAACACTTATAATTCAATCTCGTATTTTGTATTTGGATTTGAGAAATACGTGATTTTTATTTTGTTATCAATGATAAGGCCGATTGTATCAGATGAGAAAGCGAACGAGTTTAGACATTAACGAATCTAGTCTGCAAATACAACGAATGTTTGACGATATCGTTTGGTATTAAAGCAATTCAACAATCTTCATTTATTTGCAAACCGTTTTTGTCAAAATTACTTTTTGGCAATCTGAGACCGCATTATTCCAGAAAGTGATTCACTTGAAATTTGCAAGGTTTATTGAGAATACATTTCGTTTGGGTTTGTCTATGGACGAATTGTTAATTCGAAAATTGTTTGTCGAGGAAAATTCATTACGCTAAAAAACAGCATTTGGTAATCATAAAAATTGGCCTTTGCCCAACAATCGAACCGCTGTCGATCATATTCCAGGCCCCCAAACAGAATCGACCAGCGCAACTTATTCCCACTTAAGTTATCAGTAATTAGCGAAAGAAATTCCTTCATTGGAATCGAATTTGAGATTAGCCATTGGGAGGCATCTATTCATTTACTTTTCAGCTTTGATTTTCGTCTTTAACTTTTTTTTATGATTAGCTCAAAAGATATATTGTATATTTTTTATTTTTAGCATTATTATAGATGAATCGAAAAAACAGTGTGAATTTCATCAGATTTTTTGTCCCATAATTGGTAGGTCTTGTCGTTTACACGGGTTTACATTTTGAAGAAGATGGAAAAACGTTTACACTGTAGGGGTTGAAGATGTCAGTCAGTTTTATTAGGGAAGTTAAATTTGGGATATAAACGCCAACGTTTTTTGGTAACAAAATTTTTTTTTGCAAAGTCCTCTTGTATAACGCCCAAAAATGAGGAATTCTACAGTAGTATGGCTATTGTGTGAGTGGATGGCAGATACAGAGACAAAATGTGCAACTTATTTCATTCGACCGAGATTTTAAGAGACAGAGTGGCACTTTCAAAACGTTTTTCGTAAATATGTCCGGCACGACGCAATTGGTTTTGCAAAAACGTAACTCACAAATGCAGAATTGTGACAAAGAGTAAACAGAAAACATTCTCTCACAATCAGCCAAATATTGGTCGTAACATAGCTTTGGTCGAAATAAAAATTGAAAAAAGATTGGTCAACGTGACAAAGCCCGAGGCTAGACAGAAACCGAAAAATAAGTCCAATCAACAGAACAAAGATATACAACTTTAACTAAATTGGAGTAAATACATAAATTACAATTGAATTTCCATCGAATGTAAATCAAAGTGAATTTATAAATTTGAAAATGATTTAATTATTAGCGAGAGAAAAAATTATGCCAATAATTTGGATAAAATGAAATCAATATTGTAACTCGAGTCTTTACTTATGTAACGCGAATCAACTATAATATCAAAGTGATTTTCAAGAGTGTCTATAGTGTAATAATGAAGATAAGGCGAAATTTTTGCCCGATGATTATCTATATTTTGCAATCATCGACGGACTCATCGCGGATAATCGAGGTTTTACCGCACTCGATCACTTGCTCGACTATTATTATAATAGTCATGTTTTTCATATTTTTCAGACATAATATGGGTCCATTTTTATGCTGAGCGTATTGACACTATTACCTTGCAGAAAAAGAATCTTAATAAATCGCTAAGGTGCCTACTAAAAAGGGTTGATACTAAAATGATAGAAGACAAAGGACTCATGAGCAAGAAAATGATAAATTATTGTATTTTGAGTGGCGCTATTTTAATCGTCAATCATTTTTCGTCACACTCTTCGAGTTAAGGTAGTCCTATCGTTACAGCGTTTCCGTTAGATTTCACTGAAAATTTGCAGAATCGTTCTTTGATGTCATATGTACATGTGTGTAAAATTTCAGGGGCCTTTTTATCGACTCAAAAATCAAGATATTTATTCTTGAAAATCGTCATTTTTCGTAACCTCCCATAAGAGCCCGTGTTAAATATCGCAATATTATACAACGAGTATCTCGATTTTTTGGTCGATGAAGCCTGTTGAAATTTTACACACATTTTTATATGACATCAAAGAAGCTTAAAGTACTTTTTTATAACAATCTTATGGAAAAAAATTTTATGATGTCGTTTATTATATAACAAGTAAACTTTACGTAGGATCAATTTGAACTTTGAGTACGTTGTTCTTTAGTCAATTTGCAACAACTTTTCTCAATAGATTTAAACGCTCGGTCCACTTGGAATTTGAGAAAAAAACGGGAATAAAATTTTAATTCCCCCACCCACGATAGGACTACCTTAAGTGGTCCAGCCAGTATTGGCGACTAAAACCTTTAATCCCGAGATACAAAATTTGGATCAATAATCATGATAAATTATGTTAGTACATGTTGTTTATATGAAAAATACTTGGCCTCTTAACAAGATCTCTATCATATTGGTTACTTGGCACTCGGCCCTGGTCGTGACGCATAGTAATTGTATACCCTGAAAAAAAATTGGATTAAATCGATTTTGTGCATTAGGTACACCGATCTGAGTCATACAGCGCAAAGTTGGGCGTGACGATGAAGAAATCATCGTTATGGCACACGCTGCTCGTCGTGCGTGCTGGCTATGCATTTTTTATGCGTAGCCAGAAACTGACGAAATTAGCGCATGGAATTTTTAGTTTATATACACATACTTATGTATATGTATTTTATTTTTATTTTTAAACTGGAAGCTCGTTGGCCCCTCGATGCATGATTGGAGGGGTGATGCCCGAGGTATCGAGACTTTTTATACCAATGGGTCTCGGCTGAGATGATCATTAATCGAGCAGTATTTCACGTATCGTCATCGAGCAAACATTTTTCGTGAAAAAATGAAGAACTTTCGATTTTTCCTCATACTCGTTATCGGAATCGCGGCGATTGACGCGATACCAACGGCCAAGCCGCTCCCGAAACAAGAGGAGAAAAAGACTCTCGTCGCAGAAACGAAGCTAGCGAACAAGGGAAGCCCGGGAATAGCCGTAGAAAATGCCGACGAACCGAAGAAGGGAGATCGTGCGAAAAAATCAGCATCGACGACTTTCTGCGTCGAGATACGGCCTGGGGCCTCGGATGCACCCCATAAGTACTGCGACCCTCCGGTTCCCCAATCGGACGATAAACCACCGCCACAACAGAACGAAGTTCACGATCACCCCGCGCCACCGGTTCAAAACACCGAGACCGAAGTGCCGGTCTACGTGATTCCGCCTAGTGACGTTGCGATTTACGACTCGTATTATCAACCTATACAACCGTCCATCTCGTACATTCAACCTCAACAACCTTCGATTCCATGCTTGTCCCAACAATCTGGCATCGGATACCCGATTCAACCCCAATTTCCACCAACATCGTTATTTCCTAACATCGATCAGATTCATCAGCAGATTCTCATACCCCAGATTACTCCCGGTTATCCTTACCGACCTCCTCCATGTCTTTCTCCTTATCCTTGGAATCAATACGGCTTTCCTGGTGTTCAGCGCCCTCACGCTCAAATCTCGCTCTTTCGATCGGCGGATGGAACCTCGCTGGAAGATTCGGCCTCGTCACCGTCGGAATCCATGATGGAAATGAAGAGCATGGAGGATGATAAACGTGGCGCGATGGGATCATCGAGTTTGCCAAAGTCGAATACGGAGACGACATCGATGGGGCTTGAGGCAAATGTTGGCACCCCAATGGGAAAAAGTTTTTTTCATAAATTCGACGGTATCCATCAGCCCTCGTCGTCAGCCGGATGCCAGGGAACTACGCAGGTAGTAATTCCACAATATCGGCCTTTGGTATCTAGTGGTTGTGGATCGGCGATTGTTCTTCCGTATGGCAGACAGAACGATCAGGGGCTTGACGAAAGAGCTCTCGGGATGAAAACTATCGATCCGGTTGGACCAGCGGCAATGGTGAGTGCCAAAATTATAAAGCGCTAGTTTATCGTTGAGGATTCGGCCCAGGTTTCGATTCGATGTTTTGCTTTTGTGTTCATTCTCTGTTTAATATACTTAATAAATTTCGAACGACATCCTATTTGAAAAGAGAATTGTTTTTCCAGAGTGAATCTCGGACGAACATGGACATCGGACAAGCAAAGACTCATATGTACCATCCCACGATAGTCGGGCCAATGATGTCGCCCTTGGGAAACGTTGGCTACCAGTCCAGTCCCATGATTTATCAACCCTTATCAGGCTATCAGGGACGGCTCGAACCTTATAAGACGTTCTCGGTAACATCCGGCGGTCACTCGCTGTATCGAAAGGACCAACAGGTCCGTCGAATGACGGAACAGAAGGAGCAGGAGCCGAAAGATAATCAGATGGAGCAAAAACTTAGCCAGCCAGCGGGCCCCATGACACCGAGTCAAATATTGAATCAGATGAGGAGTCTCCAGTCCCAGAGGATGGGTCCCATGATGCAGTCCTTCCCAAGGGACGAGGATCAACGGAATGAACAGGGAAGTCACCTCAACATTCACATTCCGCCGGCTGGGCAGCCATTGGTAACCGGCGGTGTAATGAGGAACGCCGACGAGAAAAGTTCGGAAATTTCGAAACCCGACGAGATGAGCAAGAAGGAAATCGATGGGCCTATCACTGACAGCCAAAAGGCCTGAGAGGCATTTTCGTATAGCGGTTAATATGTTTATTAATCGTTCGTAACATTGTAATATTTCTAAATAGCGATTGTTTTTTAATTTATTTTGTACCGAAGGCTTTGGCGCCCATCTTCTATTTATGAATATAATGTTTGTACCGTAATTAATGATTTTTTGTCTTACATCTTTGAGGCACCCACGCCCATAGTCCTCTCTTCCAATCAGCCACACACGATACCACGAATAATTTTTATTTTTTATTATTTTCTGGTAAAAAGAAACGTCTTTGAGGTGACTAGAGAATTTGTAAAGAAACGTTAGGACTTTTGGTTGACAGAAATAGCTTGAAGCACGGGATCCATATTGCCAGATTTTCTTTTATCCTTCGTTGTTTCTTTTTCTTCAACGAATTGAATTGGCTTATGAACTTTAAATTCAAATAGGTAAGCAACCTTTCGTTGCATTAGTTGAAAAATACCTGGTATAACGAGTTTTTAAAAGCCGTTTTTTTAAAGGACGCGTTTTTTACTCGCATGAAAATTTGATAAATACAGAATAGGAAAGACGAGCACTTCAAAGACGAAGATGTTTCGGTAACTCTAGGAGGAGGAATAACATTTGTTCAGTTTCGTTGGCTTAAAATATGACCGACGAAGCAGAAAAATTGACCCGAGATTATATCACAAATTGGCAACAGATTACGCGACACTGGCGATTAAACCGGATAGTTTGACGTCAAGGGAAGCTCTTTCGCAGCATAAATACGAAATGCGCATAAATTTGTATTTCGCCCGTTTCCTTGTGGTCAGGCTACGTTTCATTTAATTTAATGACGCGCCGAGGGTATCCAAAACAAATCGAAAAATAACATTCGCCACGATTCTCTAACCACCATGTCCAAAATGTATCAATTTCATGGACGATATCTATATATAACGCTAGCAGATTCGATGAGAAAACAAATATTTACCATTCACAATTTCGACGACATTTTTATTGTTTGTCTCATACTCATCGAATTTCCTTGAGACGACGATACGCTGAAAATTTGAAAAATGGTAGCAGCAGTGAAGAGGGGACGAAGGTATAATACTAAACAGCTCAACGTAAAAAGCCAATGTATGAAGAGTTAAAACAACTTTGGCGTTTGTCAATTTTCACCAGCAAAAGTAGTCAACTTCGTTTATTGTCAAGGTAAGTTTTAGTTATTTATCTTTTGATAAGGTTCCTATTTATCTTTTAATGCTACTAAGACGATTAATAAATCGTCGTAGACGCATTGAAAGATAAATGGAATCGTTATCAGATATCAGACATTTCACACAACCATATCTTATAATTAGATATCTTATTGTTAGCAGACATACGTTCATCACTCGAGGAGCGAAAACGCGCGATAATAAATTGACGTAGATCGAGTGATTCGGGCGTCAAAGTGGTCACCGGGAAGTAGAGAAACGTATTTGTGGTTTCCTATCATCGTCGTGATTCATCTTCCTTCGTGGTTGCTCGAGATTTAACGAATAATCGTACAGACTCCTCGAGCTAAATCGTCAGATTATTTTCTACCGGCAGCGGGTCAACATGGCAATTTTATGGAATCGCATTTCCTTCAATAACTCGACGTGGATTCTAATTCTTAGCTCGATATACATTATTTTACAAGTCGTTGAATCCGTCGAACCAAATGCGCGGCAGAATCTGAAAGAAATTGAAGCGTCGGTCGATGACGATAATATTCGCGAATTTCATCGGTTACTTCGTCAGTTGAAAAACAATCAAGAAGATCCATCGAAATTTATGAATTTTCCGAGTGTTCAACATCGACATGTTTCGAGGGAGTCGGAAAATTCGATGATCGTTAGTGAAGACATACGCCTGGCGGAAATCAAAGAGTCTCCGGTGATGTTATCGATGGACGAAAAAGAGTGGGCATTACCGGACAAATTTTCTTACGTCGCGAGAGAATTTTATCGTTCCTTCTGGGAAAAACGCGAAAAATTGAAAAATAATAATTCCTCGGGTGTCAATAATAATAAAATTGACGAAGGTAAGTTTGTCGAGTCCGAAGACGATTCATCTCCCGACAGTGAAGAAAATAGCACCGAGATGGATTCGACAACTTTGGCAACGACTGACGATGGCCAAAATCGACCGAACAATATTTTGTGGAGAAATATTATCAGTGCACCTACCAGTAATTGTCTACCTGGTTACCGAAAAGATAGGAGAGGTCGCTGTAGAAAAACTTTGTGAGTATTTATTGACATGTCAGTGTGCCTGATAAATAAATTTACAGCGTGTCCACTTTACAATTTTTTTAGCGAATTAATTAATTTTGGCCATTGAATTTCACGTATTTGTATATGACAGTTGGTATAGAATGGTATAGAATGGTCAAATAAATTGTACCATTTTTCGTATCAAATCAAATATTAACACGATATTATTATATCAGCCTGGGAAGACGACAGCAAAGATACTCGCGATAAAAAATCAATTAAATTACCGTTTTTTGTAAATATTTAATGTTTTGTTGTTGTTTCTTTTATAAATTCGCAATAGAATATGGCGACGTGCAATTTTTTCTCTGTTTGGCGAACGGGATTTTTTGGGACAAAATGCATGGCGTATAAACAAGATTACGACGATGGTAACGATTATTATCTGTTTTATTTTTGTTTTCTCATTACTACCGACGAGGCATAGTAATACATCTCATTTTATCATTCAAAGCTCCTATTTTCTGTAATAGAACCTGGACTGCAATTTACTTAGGACCCCATCCAACCAGGAATTACTTACGTAATCATTATCGCCGTTAGTACTGAAACATTTAAAAAACAGAGGCGGTAAAAATGGATACTCAAAAGTTATTTAAGGGAGAGACGAGGGAGAATGCGAATTTTCCGAGGAGTGGACCTGCCTAGTGCTATTAGAGAAACTTTATTAAAATGGAAACCAGGTTCTGGGCATCGAAGTCTTTTTACTTTATACAAAATACTCAAATTAGGCGCGAACCAATCGATGTTTTTATTGCTACGAGTCCGATAAACCATTCGTTCGAGATAATACAACATCGCTAGGAGGTATTTTTCATCAAAATCAAGTCTTCATGTACAAATGTTTACTAAAAGCTCTTCGAAAAAATATAATGATCGCAAAAAACGTGCATGATAAAAATTGCATTTATCACTTTCACCGTGCAAACGTTATTTTACTGTCTTCAAAGTAAAAGCTTGGATTATTTTTGTCCGAAACGTTTTTAATCTAGTAATTATCCTACAAAATATCCTTTTTCATTTAGAAAGTTTTTTTTATGTACATATAATAAAGCTAGAATTTTGTTTCTTTTATAATTTGTATAAATATGTTTTTGTAACTTTCGTATAGTACGGGATGCGTGATGCGCAAGTCTGGTTTTACAATTTCATAATTTTTAAACGAATCGGTCAAACAAAAATTTAAAAAAAGGGAATTGAAGATGAAAAATAAACGAAAAAATGTCCCGCAATGGTGAATTTGAAATTTGTAGCAAGTTGGTTAAGTTTGTAAGCTAAAAAATCAGAATTTTCTAGCGGAATCAGACATTTCGCTACCGATTTCGGCATAAAAAATTATTATTCCAAAAAAAGACGGTAAAATCGAACGTTCAACGAAATGATCCAGAACCTTCGCATTCTTTTCTCAAAAAAATTGTACCTTTGGCCATTGAACTCCCTATCTACTCAATATAATTTACCCGACATGCAAAATATCTTAGCATCGAAAAATATCCGCTCGATTTTATATCTCAGAGATTTGAGCTCCTCACGATTCAAGTATAAGTTAACCTATAAAAGCAACCACTTGCATTGACTCTACCCTGCCCTTACAATGTTTTCAGGGTGGGAAACAGATAAAAAGTAAAAGAGATATTTTTCCCTCTATTCGAACAAATCCGTTCGGTAAGGACAATATTGACCCAGGTTTACATGGCAAAGATTCGTCTTGTCAAGTTTGATCCGTAAGTACTAATAGGCGTTTCTGTAATTATACAGTACCGCCTATGAGTACTTAATAATGAATTCGGTAGCGCAGAACGATAGATGTTTAATAAATTGCAGTATTTAACGCAAATTAAATGTTATTACGACTTAAATTTGATAAAACGATCAATATGCCATGGTCGTTTGGTTTGGTACACGCGCACGGGCTCGTTCCTCTACAGGGACCCTAAAATAGAATAAAGGTATATTACCCATGGGTATCATGATGTTCGATTTCATGGGCCGTGGTCTCGTGTTGAATTATTCCTGCGCACGTTTTTAAGCACTCCCTTTCCGATCTGAAGCCAGTATCGTAAAGTTCGCAGCCACCGTGTCCGTACATTACACATTTGTTTTGTTCCTCATCAAAGCCCCATTGCGGAAAGTATATTCTGCACTTTGGATTTTCCTCTGGTATTCTGCAGAGTCCTGTCGAAAAAAATCATAATTTTTTTATGTTAAAATTGTAATTTTATAACGGATTGTACACGGCGACATTTTTGTTACAGAAACTGTGTAACATTCTTGCGGCGACTTACCGAAGTTGTTAGCTCCGGAAATTTGCGTCATGGAAGCAAAAAGCCCCACGAAAACAACTGCTATCGTTAAAGAACTCATATTGCAGTTATTTTTTAATTCCTTTTCTCGATTTTTTCTTCTTCTCAATTTACGTTCGCTTTCCTTGATATCACTTTTTGCAGTGTCTGCGACAATAAATGGAGAGAGACTGACTCTTACCGTTTGAGACTCTGGCCTTTTCTATGTTTTGCGCTTCGCAATATTCAGTCCTGAATGTAATTTATCGAGCAAATACCAAAACGCGTCAATAACGTGTTTCAATAACGATTCTTTCGAAGAAATCGTAAAATTAGCTATGGTGCGTCCCACACATGTGTCTGACTGATTGTGAATCTACTGCGTGAGTTTGAGAACGTTTTTTTTGTAAAAGAAGAGGCCTGGGTACTCGAATTATGTGAACAATTTTAAGGCTTTTCTAAAAATTTGAAATCTCCACCTTGAACGTTTATTTCAACTAAATATTATTTATGAACAGTTAGAATGGAAACCAACGTTAAAGGATGAGATACTTTACTGAAGTTTGTCTCAAGCCATATATTTCGCAGTTCTATTAGAAATAATATGACAATTCATCGAAAGTTTCTAGAATTCGCTCTCATCCATCTTCCATACCTGAAAATGAGTTTCGCTATCCAGGTAAACAGTATATCCACGACGTACGTCTGTATTGGATTATTATTTCAATATCGACAATTTTCCAGATGTAATATCGTTCACAGCCCGCAAGTCACTAAACATATGTCACGGCTCAATATTTCAACCAGAAATGTACCGACGTGACATGTCGGGTTCTAGTAATTCTTAACTGCAAACAGAGGAAAAAGCCTCAAGTTTCGCGTTCACAGTCGGTCAACCGATGGGAGGTCGAGGTATTTTTTCACGCAAAGTGTTCTCTTAACATTCGCAAAAGCATTTCACGACACGTTTTAGAGCTGTGAGTAGGTATCGATAATTGTTTTTACGATTTCTTCAAAGTTCGTAACTTTAGACCGATATTATCGGCTACCACGTGTACTCCATTATCGGGTTTTTTCCGTTACTAGGTCTTTTTGTTCGCTGCTTCGCGGATTTCATTGTTTACATTGAAATATTTATATAAAATAGAAACACTTTTCGTTTCCTCACAGTAGTTATTAGTTTCATTTGCGAACATGCAATATTGTTAGGGAGATCGGCATCATATTAGTGACGCGACACTCCGTACCTCCTGGTCTTTAATTGTGATAGAAGTTGAAAACTTTAAGGTGTCATAAACGGTTCAACAGTGCTCGACTGGCGGAGCATCTTAAATTGCATATAATTCTGATTGGCTGAAGCTGTGAAAATAATGATGTGAAAGAGGTGCCACGTGCATGTCGCACGCTCGAATTTTTTAGCGCAGGTCGTTCTTGTTGTGGTTAAGAATATTTGGGGGATATTTTGAAAATGCTACAAAGTAAAAAATGTCGCATTGTGAACATTACTTTTAATCTTAAAAACCGAAAAATATCTGCTACATACCAACTACGACTTAAATTGTTTGTAATATTTCAAGGTTTATCATGAAAAAGAAGAAAAAAAATTCAGGTTGGCCACCAGCGTTAATAATCAATAAGAAAACCAATGATAACATGGTGAAAAAACGAATTGAACGAAAAAAGGAATGATTCGAACAAAAGAAACAAAAAACTAACGTTCTAGATACAAAATGTGTTGAGGACCGTAAAGTAATGCTCGGATTGCAAAACTTGAATTGTGCGGGGAAATACAAACTTCGGTCACGTTTAGCAAAATTATACACCAAAAAATTATAGTTATTCAAGTCCAATGCTTAAAGGTAACTTATTTTGACTCGTGGTCACCACTAGAAGATACAAAATCAAAATAGTTGATATTTTTTAACGAAAAGTTAAATTTACAAAGTCGACAAAACCGTGAATTTGATTTATAATAAATATAATGGAAAACAAATCTTGTCCCTCGTCATTTGTTACTGCTGCCTGAATTTTCTAAGATATGTTAATTAGAAAAAATACAGTACTTTCTCGATGGTTGGATAAAAACCAGAAATAATTCACAGAAGGTCTTTCAAATTAGCATTGAAAAGTCGCAAGGTCACATTCTGAGGTGTTTGCGAATAAAAGGAGTTCATTTATGCGGAAATGCATTATATACAAGCTTGGATAAATTATTAAATATAAAATAAGACCTCGATCGACTATCATATAATTTCTTCATTCGTCCATGTTTTTTTTTACAGATGGTGAAACTAAAACCGCATCCTTCCTCTGGACAACCACCGCAACTCTCACGATCAGACATACACTCGTGAACTTGAACGGAAACTGTACGCGATGATGTTGCGAGAAGCAGAATTTACCAACAAAATAATTTACAAAATATCATTAAAAAAATATACAACATGAATTAAATCAATATTTTACGTGGAATATACATATATGTATGTCACTTGTTTGATTACATTCATTATACATGATAAATTGGATATTTTTACATTAATTTAGATAACGATATTGATTATAATGAGAGATTTAATCTTGAAAAATCTATTATGAACTTATAGCGATAAAAATGAAAAAAAGTTTGAAAAATAATAACAAGAGAGATCCCTCGAAATTTTAGCCGGTTATAGTAAATGCGATAACTCTTCATCGTCATTAATTAATTAGATTAATCGACGACTACAAAAAGAATATTTAGCCCAAAAGTGAAGATGATGTGCCTAAGATGAATGGTTTAACGCTGACAGTGACATCATATCAGAAAGAAACTTATTGTATAATACAACCGATCCATTAATTCTCGAGAAATATTTATCGATACGGCAAATTTACCGACGGCTATAAAAAAATTCTAACTACATTCCATCTATCATGAAAATTGGACGTATCCTGATAAATAAAAAATGTGAAGAATTTTTTATACAGAATCCCTTTGTAAAATAAAGAAAAATTATTGTATAGACAGCTGAAATCGATTAAATATATACATCGTATTCCATTTGCAAGGGCTGAGGTATATACAGGCTGTATGACAAATCCATAGATAAGGGACAAAGATCACTAACACATTATGTACGCATTGTTACATAACATTAATTGCAATTAAACGGTCCACCATATAATGCCTCTACCGGCATTCAATTCGGAAATTTTTCAAGTTCCAAGTAACGAAAATGCGGATCAACATCAATCAAGTGGATCTCGCGGTACGAACGGGTGGCATTTTATACTATATAAAGATAAAAACGATAAATTAGTTATAAATAAGTGTATTTTGTATTCTTAATCAAATAAGAATATACCGTATATCATAAGTAACAATTAAAAATACATTTCTAGTTTCAAATTCGAACATGTGTTTTATATTTGATACATTTATATATTTTACTTTAAATATCGTTAGATAGTTTATTACCTTACCATGCTAGAATCTGTAGAGAAAAGAATGAGACGATGGAACATTTGATAATGTGCAAAAAGGGGTGGGGGATGGTCACGGAGAGGGCAAGAAAAGCTGCGGAAGAATGGGTGAAAGAAGTCGATAGGATGGCGATAAAGGGGGAGATAATAAACATGCTGGGTGGAAAAATACAGGAGGTTGTGTGCGGGTATTATAAGGAGATAGAAGCAGTGTGCAGAAGGTAATATAAGGAGGAAGCGGAAAATTAGAGATAAGTGGCATTGTATAAGCTTGTAAAAACCCTTCTCACAAGGGTGTGCAAGGGAAAATACCAAATAAATAAATAATAATAAACTTACCATGCATTTATTATATAATGTTACTTTAGTGCAGTAATGCAGCAAACTTCGACCTTCGCTACGAATATAGTTTCGGAGTAGGTGTATCAAAAGTTTATAGAATCGACAATGAGCCTTTCATCCATAGATCCCTGGTCCTCCGAAACGATACTTCTCTAATTCACACGTTAGCCAGATCTTCTCGAAGTGAGGTTCGAAATTTTCGTGCAACGATACGAAAATCTTGCAATTAATTCTATAAACGTCGATTTTCCAACCAGAGGCAAACAATAATAACGACAGTTGTAATTTAAAAAATATCGATTTATAAATATTGGTGATTCGTTCGATGACACATCGAATAATCTATCGCACACGAAGGAGATCCATCGATCGAGATTAGATAAACTTCTCATTTCGTTCGCTTTTGACGGACATTCGTCGATACGAGAACGATTTACAAATCTGTCCAACGTAATAATACAGTACAGAATAATATTCTTGCGCAGTTTTTTATATCGAAAACTAGACATATATACATAAATAAATCAAAGGAGGAAAGCATTTTTTCATTTACACCATTAAGCTGAAAATGGAGGTAATTTCGATCGAAGAGAACTTGGAAATTGTCGACACGGAAAATAATGAATTTGGCGTGGCAATTAATTCCATCGACGCCTCGGGCCAGCAACAAAAAAATATTCAAAATCCCGTCGTCGAATCAGAGGAGCAGAGAACGAGTAACGATCAAGAGGTAGAAGATGCGGATAAGCCGAAGAGACGAAATAAACGCAATATCATAACTGCACCGAGGAGTGTAAATTATCAACGATATCGAAGAGATGCGCGTGGACGTTGGCGTCGAGTGTTCTGGTAATAAAAAGTGTGATTTACGTTGACGATCGAAAAACATTCATTCGATTATGATTGTTAATTAAATTTAAAAAAATTAAACCTATTTCCAATTGTTGAAAACAAAAATTGATTTTTTCCCACTATACTTATTAATAAAAATGTTAAATAAATCTATCACTTATGTTTTTAAAATTGATTAACAGACGATCGAATAATAATAATAATAATGAACGAATAAATTTTCGCTGTGATGACAAGAACTTACGGTAATTAATCATTTTTTCGTAATGAAGTGCGTGCGTTCGTACGCACGCGCGTGTATATGTGTACAATGACAATTATATAACTATTTTTCATGGCGTATAAATATGTCAATATTTTCGTAGAAGATATCCTTGATGTCGAAGAGATGTAAACGAGAGTTCGGGTTAAGAGCGACATTATGATTAATAATAATTTATTTAATAATCAAACAACCATAATTGGATCGTCGATTATTAGCAGAGATAAAATGTTATCAGTTATTTCGTAATAAAAATAATCGAGTTACAAGCACGCGTATGAGTTGGTAAAACCTCGTCCCAAATAAGAAATTTGGTTACGACATAACCAGTCGTAAAACGGTAAATTTTTTGATATTTTATTGTATAAGAAGAATGTTGACACGAGGTAAACGATATTTCACATAAAATCGTCGGTGCTCGATTTTATCGATGTTCGAAATTCTTTTTTCGAGTTGGAAATTTGTGATGCAATTTCTGCAGTTGTTGTTCGTTCAGTCGGAATATGTTCACTGTTCGCCGCCACGTATCTTAATTCGTACTGCAGCCGACGATCATGCTCACGACACGCAATTGCTAACTTCTTGATGAAAAAATACAAAAAAAGTTGGCATGCCACGAAAAAAATTAAATTTCCATTATGGATTTCGGACAAATCGTACCGCGACGGGGTCTTTAATTTTGCAGAAGCGAGGGCTCGTGAGACGTTGCGGTTTTTTAAAATTTATTTAATATCGTTTACGGACTATTTTCTCGCCGGGTTATTTCATCCGCGATTATCATGCGATTATTCTACTATTTATATAAAAGCGATGTTTTTTTGAACCTGTCACGACGCAGAAAACCATTGATAATTCGATTAAGGAACGAATCAAATTTAAAGGAATTCGATCAGCATTTTTCTAAGGAATTGTCTCGAAATTGATTACACGTTTCATTATTAATACCGAGTGAATTACGACGAAAGATTAATCAGCGTGGATATAAAAGCGTGCTTGTATGCATTGAAGCAAAGTAGGAGTTTCCTCGAAGTCAAGACGCAGCGACAGTCGAAGTTTTTACTAAGCGACGTATTCCTATGTATATACGGAATTTACATTATATAACGTTTATAGAAATGAAGATGAGAAATGAAGATGAGGCAGAAAAATGATGCTCGCTCTATTTGTTCTGTATTATTTGACAAACGTTTGGAAAAATATTGCTCAAGGCCATGTCATATCGACGAAGAATTTTTTTTTTTGGAAAAGAAATAATATTTAGTCGAGCTGGAGGTTTGATTGAGGAAGAACGCCTTGACTGATATTTATTTTTTCGAGTCATTGCGCGAGAAAGAACATTTATGATATATTAGTAAAGTCCAGATCAATAAACATTTTCTTCGCCTCTTATAATTAGATCTATATTTTCCTACTTTGAAGTTTTTTTTCTTTCATCACGATTATTCGTGGTCATATCGGTATTTGTAATATTCTCCTTGTATACCTTTTTTGTCTTTGTATAAACCTTCTTTTTTGTGCGGACATAAACAAGGCAAGGGCTCTGACATAAAAAAAGGACACGGAAGTAAAATTGTCAAATGTCAAAAGACCGTTTTTTACGAAACGGATAAAAAATAATAAAAATTAGGTAATAAAAGGGGAGTCTGTAAAAATGAAGCCTGTTCAACTTTGTTATTCTTACGTATACGTAAGAAGACAAAAATGGAAATAAAAGCTTCAAATATTTGTCAAAAAGCCAAAGATTCATTACCGCTTGCAAAAAAAAACGCTGAAAATCCATTATTTTGCTCAATGGATGTCTTTGCGACATAATCGTGTGAAATTTCAAAATAATGAATGTTTGACGTAATCGACACAAGCAAGATCGTCTCTTATTTGTTCAAGTTCAAGCCCCGGCGTTTTTCTTCTATCACTTGCTCCTTATGAACTCGCGACTTAGAGATCGATCCCACCAGATTTTGTATAATTCCAAGTATAATTATAGCGTTCGGCAATAGGGGGTTACCTTGAATAAATTTAAACATTACGTCCGAAACGCCAGTGCTTACCTCAAACCCAAACCCAACTTAACTAAACAAAAAAAACCTTGTCGATAGCGAATTTGTGTGCCGATTTATCTTGTCCCGACTTCCGTATCATCAAGTTGCAGTTTCTTAGAACTGAATTGTATTATCATACTAGCAGAGACGGGCAGAGAAAAAGAGAAGCCTTGAGCTCATCGATGGTATAAATAGGAAAGCGCATGCGCGGGAATCTAAAGAATAAGGAAGTCCTAGTCTCGCGAAGATAAATCGGTTAGGCGTATTTCGTCTCGGGGAGAAGGAAAACAATCAGCGATACTCATCACACGCGTTTTCTATTAAAATCACTCGGCCGTTGCAGCGTTCAAGCGCGAAAATGAAGATACCCGGTTGGAACTTTGGTTTTTTCGTTCTTCTGATCGTTGCTATTTTTGGTGCGATGGACACGGCGGTTTATGCAGCGAGGAGAAAACCTACCACCGAGGAATCGAGCATTTGGAATATTGTCAAGGGACCGTGTGCTCGTGGCATGCAAAGGGACAGCAATGGACGTTGTCGTCAACATTTGTAAGAATAATAATGACAATACGTATCAAAATAATTAATTATAGGTCGCGGATCCATTCGACATTTTAATCAATATTCAATTATCATGGAAGAATAAATCATTGATTTTGTGGCAATGGCTACGAATTTTATTATTCTTTTTCGTTAATGGGTATCTAATCGATCTCTTGTCATTCGATAATTTATTTGTGATTCATTTTTTTTCAATGCTTACTGGGTTGTCTTCCGTTAAATTTTTGAATAATAAATTTACTCCTGAATAAATATCGACAACTTAACGATGTTAATTTTCGAGAAAAAACGTTAATTTTAATATTTCGTTAATTCAAATATTTTAATATTTCAAATAATCCAGCTATCAAATATGTAGTAATGTAATGAAATTTAATTATCATCGCCAAACCTAAACCGTTGAACATTTCGCGGACGGAGGACATTAATCGAAGCGATCGTGTTCTGAACAATGATGTGGCAACATTTGAGACGTTTAGCTGCAAACTCTTCGTTTAAAAACTTCGACTGTTTAAAAATACGATGTTTTTAGAAAAAAGCGTTTTCAAGTCCATTCGTGCAGCTGGCCAAATCCCTTTTTCTAACAAAGGCTGTGGTGACTGGAATAATTTGAATTTTACGACCAAAATTTAACAGCATGTTTATGAATGTCCATAATTTTGAAAAATGCAAAAAAGAACGTTTTTCAAAAAATTTTACACTGGAATGGTCCGTTATCATACTGATGCAAATCATCACCATCACGGCGCAATGCATAGAACATGTTTCATACGCAGGTTGATTCGTACAAATAAATTCTTAAAAACAATATGGCAAAAATATTATTTTTTCTCATTGCAGAGATTGAGCACGATCCAGTCACATTTTCATCGGGTGACAAATGAAAAAAGATTCGAATGAATGTTTTATTTCCATACAGACAATACAAATAGAATCGTATGATTACAAGCGAACGGAAGCTGTTTTTCCTTTTTATTGTATTGTGAATAAAAATTTGTAATTTGGCAGCGTGAAAATGTAGCATTTTCACCGAGTTGACTTTTGAAGCCCAATTTTTTTTTTAAATCAACCGACACAAGTACTTCAATCCCGACGACCTATCCAACTGTACCACTTGCAAATGACTTGCCTTTCAAATTCCAAAATTGTCCTTGAGACAACTACTGGTTCATTCCCAGAATCTTTGAAATCGTTCAGCCCTCTCGTCTCCATGTACCTACTAAAATTTCCTAGCTCTTACCCGATCAACAATCTTCCACTCGTCGTCCAATCTCCGAAGAGATTTTACAAGGGTTTTATAAGGGTCACAGGATCACACCGAGCTACCTCTTCGTATTCTTTATTGTAGCAAGGTAAGACAATCATGTAAATACCTAAATCCCATTTCGGAAGTTAGTAGTAGCCAGTTTTATTTGCATAACTTTTACATCAAGTTTTTTACAAAATCAACATAAAAGTCCCGCCATTATTGTTAAATCTAAAATCTAATATTTTTAAATCTAATTCGCATTCCCATCGCTTTCTTTCTTCTCCCTCTCACTCTTCTTGCACTCCTTTTCTATTTCTCTATAGTACTCGCAGACATCCTCTTTTATTCTCCCCCCTAACATGTTTATTATTTCCCCCCTTATCGCTAATCTATCTACCCCTTCCAACCACCCCTTTGCCGTCTATCTCGATTTTTCCGCTTTCTCTTTCCCAGCCGTTCTTGCATGTCATCAAACATTTCGGAAGTTAATTTCTGTATAAAAATACCGAGTCGATAGTTAAGTAAAATAACAAAATTGTAGAGAAGGCAAATACGGCTTGTTACCATGTGGAACTGACAACGATAGACGGTTAAATATGTAACGCACAAATTTGCTTTAAAGTTACCATTCAAGGAAAACTACATCGGAAAATTTGAATAAAATAGACAACTTATTAACGGTGGAAGGTATGTATTATATTTATTTTTTGTATTGTTTTGGTGCACTTGATCCTCTGTATATAACGAGGTATCGCAGTTGGGTTTTTTCAATTTTATATGTCATCAGCGAGCATTCTACTGCGTCTGTAAAGGATTCAACGTTTTCCAACATTACAATGTTTGTACACTCGCAAACGATGCATGTAAATGAGTATGCGAGTTTAATAAGTATAAACGTTCCAAGGCTCGCGCTAAGTAGAACGGAGTGCATAATATCGAGGAGCGACACGCATATTTTAATGCATTCGCTTATTTTCCATCATCCTACGAGTATTATGTACGCCATTTTTTTCCACCATTATATACAGTCGAACTTGGATAACTCGAACCTCAAGGGACCGACGAAAAACTTCGAGTTATCCACGAATTCGAGTTATCCAAGTTCCACTGTGGAACTTGGATATATTGAATGAAGAGTGTGTATGAATGAATAAAAAATGAATAAAGAAAACATTGTCAGGCCTCAGGCCTTGTCAACTTATTTATTAAAGAAGCTAGAAATTTTAGATTGTTTTTTTACTTCTTAGCCGAGTGTAATTTTCTAGAACATTTAAAGACTTTATTATGGAGTCACTCATATTTTCATCTGCTTCGGCGATTATTAACGTTCAACCTATCCTTTGTTTTCTTTTTTCATATTTTCTACGGTATCGTTTGTATTTTGTGTACTTTCAATACAAATATTATACTACACATTTGCAAAAAAACTTCGAGTTATCCACGAAAAACTTTGAGTTATCCATGAAAATTTTGCATTACCAAGATAGGAAATTCAAGGGACCGACGAAGAACTTCGAGTTATCCAGGAAAAACTTCGACTTATCCATGAAAATTTTGCATTACCAAGATAGGTAATTCAAAGGACCGACAAAAACTTCGAGTTATCCACGAATTCGAGTTATCCAAGTTCGACTGTATATGATTTTCTACGACATATTTAACTGCAATAATCCTATTAAACGGTACACTGTCTAATATATGTAGATATATGAAATGTAATCTAAATTCATGGCTGTTATTCATTATAATACTTTAGGGTTTGAAAGAGAATCCTTTTGTAGATTGACCAGTTCCTGTTGGACATTTTTGTGACATAACGTGAAATAAAAAATAGCTTATGCTACAAAGGAGGAGGTCTGGGGAGATTAATATTTGGAGCAGCGATCGGCAATAGACGGAGGGTAAAAAACTGAACCGCCAAAAAATTGTTGAAAACTTTATTTAATTCATTCATCATAAACCGAACTAAGGTTGAAAAAATAACAATTCGGAAACAGACTTTATTTTTATAAGACTACAGCTGTCATACTTGGGGTTGTCAATATAACTCGGTTTTAGTGAGACGATAGAAAATAATCTACAAAGTGATAAATCTACCCTATTCAGGTGCAAGCCACGCAGAAGAAACGTCGGGCAGGGATGAGATGAAGACGCGACGGGCATAGTTTGTATGCAAGGACAATGAAGACCGTCAACAGAAGACCGCCAAGACAACGAAGATGTCTCTTCTGTGTGACCCCCGCCTTAAACACGGTTTATTGTTAGTTTATTGTTACTTATAACGATTTGTGGATTATTATGGAGCTGAAAAAGCTTAAAGTTGACAATATAAATAGAAAGTTGATGAGTGTGTGCGTGTGTGTAAAATTACAAGTGCCAGTTTAAAGCGACATTACGAAACGAGTCATCGGCAGTTCCATAAAAACTTTACCCCGGGCAGTGCAGTGCAGTGCGTGAAGATAAACTCCAGGCGTATTTAGAGTCTTGCAAAAAAGTACGGATGCGTCCATTAGGTCGGTGCATGAGCGAGCAAGAAAAATCTATAGAAGCAGCGTCGCGTGTGTGCTGAACGCTTAATAAGCACCAGAAGCCATTTTGAGACACTGACATAGTAAAAAATGTACGATGGAAATAGCCACGGTACTTTTTGAAGAGAAGAAGGATATCGTAGCCGCTATTCAAGGAATTCCATTGTGGGAAACAAAACAATACAAGAAAAACAGAAATTTTGGCTGTTGACGACGAAAGCAGTTTGCTCAAACTTTTCCAGGAAGCATCCTGTTACGCTATTGCATTTGGTGAATCATGTGACGTTGTTGATGATGAACAAATGTTCGTTTTTGTGTGATTCTTTTGACATTGAAAGTAGAGGATTTAGGGATGCACTGCTTGCAATATTCTCGTTCAATGGCAAGACGCGAGGAGAAGATTTGTTGGAAATTTTTAATGACTTCACGATAAAATTAAACACTATAGTTATTACAAAATGTTGTCCATTTCAACTGATGAAGGGCCGGAGATGATAGGGGAAAAAGCATTGGTCAACAGAAACAAGGATCAAAATGCTACTCTTAAATGCATAATGGACAGCTTCGTCAAGTTGATTGGTTAATTTGATGAGGTGTCGTTCTGCTCTTCAGCACAGACAGTTCAAGGAGTTCCTGTCTGAACGCTATTCGCCATATTCTTTTCTAATGCAACACGGCAACGTTCGTTGGTTAAGTAAAGGCTAAGTGATTGAACGTTTTTGGCAAATAAAAGAGCGAAAATAATCTCCTTCTTGAAAAAGCTTGGATATGCAAGAGGCAAGGAAGGGCTTGAAATTCCTAGCAAAGGAGTGCCAAATGCTAGCGATGGCTTTCCTAAAAGACATTTTGAAATATTTCAATGCACTTAACCCCGAGCTACAAGTAAATGGGTAGTTAATATGTGATCTGGTACAAAATGCGTTTGCTTTCCGTTTGATAAAAAGGACCAAAAAAATTAAGAACAAATCTGTCGAGAAAATTCTCAAGAAATTCCGGTATATTCTGAAAAATGAGAGAATGAATTTTTGCACAATATTGTGACATTATCATTATAGAAAATTTATGTACCTAGCGCAGTGGATAATTTTATTTCCAATTTTAATTGTGCCCAATTAACGGAGTATTCAAATTATCGTCGAATCGGAGAAAACTTTTGATTATCGTCCGTATTGTATCTCCCGTTTATCCTTGACTAAATAGTATTCGAATTGTATTTAGAATACAGTTTTCAAGGAGGATAAATTTGCTTCAAGTACATACATTATTTCGAATACTTGAAAAAGGATTATTGCATCGAATATTTTAAACTTGAAGTATGGACACTTCCAATACCTATACCACAAGTACTTTGTACTTGGACTATGGTTACTTGGAGTACCGGTACTCAAAATACTCTATTCCTCTCGTACACGCGGAGTACGTGTATTTCAAGTAACGAGTATAAATACCGACGTTACTGAAATAGTGCATTGCACTTTCGGGTACTTTGCCCAGCTCTGAGTACTTCAAATACACACTGGTATTCAAAGTATTCGTTCATTAAGTACTTAGGTACATACCGTTAGACGTTATGAAGTTATATAAAAATTGGACAATTTTTACGATAGGTAAAATACTAAATTATTTCTTATTTAATTTTTGTTTGCCGGCTAACAGGGAGAGAGAGGAAAAACGGCCGTTGGAATAATGTGGTTTGGTCCGAATAATCGTTGGACACTTTCTTGTTAGGTTTTACTGGTGGTTTTATTTTAGAGGCTCGGTCACGGATCGCACGAGACGCGCTTAAACGATACGCGAAAACATTATTGTTTGAATTACAAAAGGGTGCCGTTGCGGCAGATTAAATGAGTTTACACAGCGTTGGCGATTTCGACTCTTCTAAGGAGCAGAGAACGACTGACTCTCGTCGCGTTATAATTTTCGCGACGTTTTTAAATTCTGTGGGGAAGTGAGGACAGGCAGGAGTTACCGACACATAGAACGCGAGGCCATTACAGGGCCCGGGACGCCTTAGTCGAATGCGCGATATTTGTTTACCTTTATTTCGAGGTCGATCGACACTAAATGAGAGCGCTTACATTTTACCATGGCGAGTAAAATATTACGCTCGTGAAATGATATTTGCTTTTATCTTAAATCTGAACAGAAGTAAAGAATGAGAATTCCAACGTTCGAATCAATAGTGTTTTAATTATAAAAACGAAATTAAGATACGAAATTTAAAAAATCCTACGACAACTATCGGTTAATAATATAAAAATCAACTGTATACAATTTCATTCCCCGCTGATCAATAATTTTACAAAAATTTCTCATACCGATCATAAAAACGTCGTGTCAAGAAAATTGCATTGAAAGTTTCAAGAGACGTTTTACTTGCGCGTCAGGAGTGGTCGGCACGCGAGCGCCTACCTTCTTTGGTTTATGATTGTTATTTCTTAACATTTAAATTTTAATATTTGAATATAAATTTTTTACAGAATATTCTTGAAAGATGATTCTATCGGAAAGAAAAATCTTAGAATCGATTTATTTAAATTTATAACGGTAAGTAACCCCCCTAAATACTTTCTTCCTCATATACTCGTCTTCTAAAAACGTTTTACTCGAAATAACTTATACCGTCACTACTTTGTACTTTAGTACTTGAGTATACCTATCGTAATATTAAATAAAAAAAAATTCGAAGGTGTAGGGGAAATTTTTTTTTCATCAAGGTGTGTCAAAGAGTATTTTTTTTTCGACTCGCCCTAATATATATTTACTCGGGAACGGGGAACGCAGTCGGTCAAGGCTTTCATGTGGCTTCTTCGGGATAGGTGGAAAGAATACAGGGAGAATGCGTGTGAGAGAAAGAGAGAGAGAGAGAGAGAGAGAGAGAAGAAGAAGAAGAAAATGCAAAAAAATGCCATACGACGAGTCTCGGTTAATGGCGTAGTTGCATAAGCGCGGAGCCTCCGGATAGTCAACGGAACTCGTCTCGTGAACGGTAATCGCGTCCTGATATTCGCATACGTGGCGATCGTGATCGTTCTAAGACGGGTTAAAAATATATATGCATATTTATATGTTTATACATACTCGCGTATTTTAAAGCAAGACGTTGTTTTAGATAGCGTAAATGTCGCGTCGTAGTTTCTATATTTGTGTCTGTACAGTGCGAAGGAATTCTCCGGTCGGGTGATAAGCAGACACGCAGCTTATCGTTCTCTGTATCCCACTCTCGGTGTCGTGTCTCGAAGTCGCCGGGACTTGGTCGACTCTCGATCGCTCTCTAATACGATTTAACGGATTTTAATAATATTGCATACGATACTTGTGCACACATAATAACAATAGTAGCACCGTTTAGAGAAGTATACAATGGCCGACCCGACGATACAGACGTTTTGTTGTCATCATAACAATAAAACCGATATGGCCATTGTCATCATGCAAGAATTCAACACCGATATGTACAATACCGTTTGCATGCTCTCCTCCACCATGGGCATACTCGGAGCTATTTATCAGGTAGACATTTTTCACGAATTTCATTAATTTTTTGATCGATTGTTTAATTTGGAAAAATTAGTCAATTTTCGAATAAATATTATGTTTCGAGTCAATTCGAAGATTTAGTACGAATTTACAGGAAATATGTTTTTCTCTTTCTTTCGTTCCATTTTTTTCGTATTCTTATTTAAAAATAGATAAGACGATATATGTATACCGATAAGACGAGTTTCGTAAAAAAAAAAAAAAAAATGTATCGGATGAAGTAACTTTTTTTTTTGGTGTCGGGTAATTTGATATTCGTGTCGTCCACTAGGTGCTGCCTCGTCAGGAATCTTCGTCGGCACATCGAACCCAAAATTGTTCAGTCTCTCGAGGAAGAGAAATTATAATTTGGCTCGCCATAGCGGATTTGTTTGCTTCTTTGGGTTTGTAACGTTAAACGATTACTTATGTTCATAAATTTGTACATTTTTTTTATCTTTGTCACAATATCACTCTGTAATTGCAGGTGCATTTACATTGACCGATTAGTTTCAGAATCGCGAGAATTTTTCCGATAAATAATTGTTGTTATGTTTTGTATAGTAAAAAAGTGTTGAAATTGTTTCATTTTGAAATACTTATGATTGAAAGAAATCTATTTCCATCTGTTATCAGATATCAATGAAAATGTGCGAATTAATTGAAAAAAATAAAAATAATAAAATTATAATTTTTTCGTCGGTAAACTGCACGCGAATATCTGTGTTCTTTACTGCTTCCAGATTTTTTCTTGTAACTCAATACTAATATTCGCACAAATTTTGCCTTTCAACGTTCTTCGTGTTTAATTTTTTCAACGATATATTATTATTTCTCCATATTATCGTTTTATCTAATATTTATATTCGTTCCCCAATTTTTACAAATCGTTTTGTGTATATCGTTCCGAGATAAATCTTTTTTACAGGAGTTTTCGTGAGATCTGCACTATGGATGAATTTCAAGACCATTATGCCAGTGGAGGATGACACATCTAGCGTCGTTTTTTGCGCTCTTTCTTCGGTAAATGTTTTTTCACAAAAATCTAATAAAAAAATGGCAAAAGAATTTAAAAGCTAAGAAAAAAGGAAAAGAGATTACGCGAGAGTAAAAAAAATGAAGAAAATCTCGTTTAGTGAAACGAAAGTTCAATTATGGAATGAGAGTATTCCAGGCTTGGACGCAATACTTTTATATGGCCACGTGGATATGGACTCTCTGTTACGCTATCGATATGAAACTATTGCTCGGCGAACGAGCCGGTTATCTCTATTATTACCACGCCACAGCGTGGATATGTCCGGCATTGCTCACGACTTTTGGATTGACAATTTTATACGTTCCTGATGCAAAGTGAGTCAAGATTTTTTCAAATGTTTCAGGGACCCCTTAACGTGAAATTATATTACCAACCGAGCGGACTCGGTCGGTAAAACTTTCGGTTCTCCATTTTCTCGTCGACGCTTTTTATCTTGGGCATAAAATGATTTTTCTTCGGTTCAATAAAACGCGAGATAAGATTTCTCATTGCCGAAATGTCAGTTATTTTGGGGAAAATAAAAATAAAAATTCTAAAATCGAGTTATCGTCTTCGTACTTATGATGGCTCAATTTCGGTTGATATAATTTCATCTTGAAGAGATTAAAAAATTATATCATTATTAAAAAATGAAATAATGAATTTTACGAGTCGCTTCGATTATTAATAAGAATGTTTTCTTTTTCCACGCGACGATAACGGAAGCTGTCACAATTTGACGTCTCTCTCGACGGCTCTTTTGAGAATATTGCCAAATTATTGCGCCACGTATCTTCTCCTGGCAGCAGTGATGATCGTAAATCCTGCTCTGTACGTTGCTTCGACGAAAGATCTTGAAAATGCTGTCAGCTGTAGTCTCGCTCAGATAACAGGACGCGAGAGAAAACTCGTTCAAACTATGCGAGTAAAATTTGCCATGACCAATATAGTTTACTACGTATGTTGGGTACCAAATTTGATAAATGGTATTCTTCTGTGGACTTTGTGGTTTCAATTACCCGTCAAAGTTATTATTACTTTGTGGTATATAATGGTATGTAATGAAAACGCGAGTGGAAGGAAGTATTACTGTGGTGAGATAAGATTTGACTCCGCCAATTGGCGAATTTTTCTGCTTTTTTTTTCGGTCGAGAAAAGCTCGTTTACGGTAGTTCTCTCGTTTAATCGTTTTCTCAGGATTTCGTTGAACAATTGCACAAGCCTTCTATGATATGATCTACACACGTGTGCCAAATTTGAAGAGGTTTGACCGCGTAGTTATCGAGATATTTATTGTTAAAAATCATAATTTTCGGCGCTCTCCCATAAGAGTACGTGTTAAATATTGCAATTTTCAATCCTAAATATCTCGACTTTGAGATGGTGAAACTTGGTGAAATTTTGCATGTCACTTTATAATACTTCAAAGAAGCTTCCCGTAGTTTTTTAAAAAAATCTTAAGAAACTATTTTCCATGATTTACAAACGTACGTAGCGAGTATAGGTCACCTTGGATGATCTTGAATTTATAGTATGTTGTTCTTGAATGAATTTTCAACAACTTTTCTTAATAAACTTAAGCTTCAAAATCATATGGTACGGAGATAAACTAAGAAAACAACTTTTGATTCGACTGTACCGATAAAACTACCTTAATAGAGTTTGAGCTCGTTATAGCCTGCGGTATAGATAATATTTAACGCTTGTTACAATCGTGTTAAAAATTTTACTTCTTTTTCGCATATCTTTCTCCTACTGAAAATGCATAAATAATTAATAATTAATTTTACTGCTGCCAGTGTAGGAGTTTGTAAATAACTCGTTACTAATTATTTTGAGAAAGCCTTACGTTCACTACACGATAACTAAATTACTATTAAACAGTTGATAGTTGAATCGGTAGTTACTGTTAATTGCTTATTGGTCACTACTTATAATACCAATATAAGGGAATTACTAAAGTTATTTAGTAGAGGACTATGTGAAAGGATTGGAATTATGAATAGTAAATTTGCGAAAAATATTTAAACTATTTTACATTTTTTAGTAATTAGTATTAAAATCAGTCCACCGTCGATGCACATGTCCAGCCAGCTTTCACATATTAATTTAGGACAACAGTAAAATCTCCCGATTCCCATTAAGGAGCGAAAATGTTATCTCACCCGGTGTTAGAATTCATAAACACGATCAATATTTAATTTCGTTTGACTTTCAGGCCGTGACGAATCCACTCCAAGCTTTTTTCAACGCGCTCGTTTATCAACGATGGGGAAAACGTGACAAATTCCGCACCGAGTGGTGTCTCACGAAATTATGTTTTCACAGACCAATGAAGGAACAGGAAAGCACCGAGAACATGACTGAATCGTCGCGTCTGTTGACTCCTCATTACGCATGTACGCCACATACAAGCATAAATGGCTCCTCCTCTCTTTAGGAAGACACGCGATTGATGAAAAAACTGTGATACTAGACAATACAAAATGTGTTCGAGTATTGTAATATTTAAATATCCATTTTTACTACAAAAATCGGCGGCATATGTTTTTTTTCTTCTCTTTTTATAACATTTACTCTTAAGTATGAATTCGCAATTTCTCGTTTTATTCTGTGGACTTTCGACGAACATGTTCCACTTGGCAATTTACATACTTATACAGCACCGTGTTCCGTTGTATATACAAATAGTTTCCAAAAAAAGTGTTTCATCCGCTTCGCTCGGCGAAGCACTTGGTATTTTTTTTTTTTATCACCGTTAGAGCCGTTTTATTTCTCTTATCTACTTTCTTAAGGAAAACAAGCAACTTCGGTAATAACCGAAAAGCTATTCGTCGAAAAATAGTTCAATTATCTCTTTTGCCTCGTAATATCGACATTTTAAATAGTATAAAGTTTTCTTTTCTGTATTAAATCCTATTTACGACCTTGCCCGATTTTCGTTATCTCGTCGATCGGTGTAATTTTTTTTATTACGAATAAATCGGGCGCGTCAGCACCGAAGACGTCGATGCCACAAAAACTATAAAGAATTCGAAAAATCTATGAAAAGGGCCTTTCAAGAGAGGAACTATATTGGTTATAATATTTTTCTGAAAACGATACAAAAATAAGGAAGCGACGGAACTATTAGTTTTTATCAATAGTCGTATCGAAAGACTTCGCTCGGAGTCGGATCGATGATTTTGTCATGATTTTGCGAATTATCCTGAATCGTAACGAATTTCAAAATGCGAAAACCCGCTTGACACCGTGGCGCGTGAGAAAAAAAACAAAAAAATTAAATCACCACGTTTTCGTCATAAGATCTTGTGATATGTACTAAAAAAACAAAAAAAAATAGTAAATACGAACTTAAAAAACGAATGAAATACTATCGTATAATCTCACTTAAGTAGGTCAATTCGAAACGAATCTAACGTTTTTAGTCCCCGAATTTTGCCGTGTTTCTTTTGCAATGAAATATATTACGAAATTATTCTTTTTTCTTTTCTTCAGATTATTCAAATTACGTCGTGTATCTTTCCGCTTATTTAAATTAAGTAACTTAATTGATTTTCGTACACTTAAATCGAGTAATCGATTGGTTCCAATTACTCGCTTTAAGTCATTGTTTTGATTATTTAATGACTCGAATGGTGTAATTCGTGTTTTGTTTTGTCGCTCGAAAACCTCGTGTTCTCTTGTTCCATGAGGAGGTTTTAAGTTATAAGTTTCTTTGAGAGAGTCATTGATTCGTAGCGAGTGCTGGCGGATTATCCGATTTTAGCTTTTTCACGGCTCGAATGCGGAAGGGGCAACAATTAATTCTGTCATGAAATTTTTAGTATCGCAACGGACGCGCTGCCTCGTCGAAAAGAAAAACAGACGAGAAGAACGGAGTATTTTCACGTTGTAACGTCACGGTCCCCGAGAGTAAGAGACGTTATCTCACGAACGATCATCTCGGCTATTTTCCACGCCAGTTCCTCCTTCGCCTGTTGATAATCCATCAAATTTTACATATAAAACGCACAAATTTAATTATATATTAATAATATGTTTGAGACAATTATTTAAATCAATCGTGTCTAACCTTGTCCTGTTCGAGGTGTATGAATCTCTTTACGGCACGTGTTAGACGTGATTCTGCAAAATCCAGAGTTTGAGTAAATTGGAAATTTGATGGAATACACTTTGCGTACTCACCGTATTTTCTCGTAGGATCTGGCTCTATTTCTGTCACGAATCTACCCATATCGTCGACGTAACCGACGCTAAGACTGAAACCAAACGTTTAACGGTTTCATCAAGTTCACACCGAGAATTGTCGCTTTTTTTTCTTTCTTTACAAGTTTCGCACCTGCTTTTCGCTCGTTTCCACAATGCATCTGGATCGTACAATTGTCTCGTATCAATATTCATACTCCCGTTGTTGTTTCTCGTATTTTCGTTGTCGCTCGAACGACTCGTTTCTATTTGCGCATTTGTCGCTGTCATTTCTTGCGTACCAATGCCGAATGTGCTGACTTCGCTGCTGCAGTCGGAACCTTCGAGACATATTTTTCAAGCGACGTTTATTCAATGAGCTCGGGTGGTCAACAACGGTATAATATATTAAAAATATATATATGTATACGTATTTCGAGATAAGAATAAACCCACCGGCTCTTCTAACACGAGGCTGTTGAATACCTGTGCACGCACCGCTCTGAATGGTCCCGATGAGTTCCGATAAGTATTTATAATACAACTGGGAAGATAAGAAAGCTGGCAGATAGTGCTGTAACGGTACAACAATAAAAATTTCTACGATATTGCGAAAAATCCAATCTGAGGAAGAATATAACGAATTTTGTTTCAGATCGAATTGAAAGTGTCGTCAGATTCTCATAACAAAAATTGAATAGATTCAGGATATTGAAAGTTACTTGCAGCTATATCTTTAGACAATGAGCAACTCCCGGTCTATCACTCGTTCTCCCACCAATGGGACAATGAGGCTATCTCTCTCATACTCGTATTATCTGCCGAGTCTGTCGTACGTCCTCTTGATGCGAATCGAACAATTTTTTTTAATTTACAGCTATCATTTACGATGTTTAATCGTAATAAATTTCGGATAAAGACTCGGTATTTGAGTAATACTTCGAGGCAGGGAGATTTGCGAAAATGAACTTTTCGTCAATTATTGAAGAAATGGATTTCTTGTTTTCACACGACATACGTATTTCAAAGAAATTGTTTAACAGATCAAAAAGTCGATGCAAAATAAAAATTGAACGAGGATGATTGGTGGATTAAATTGTTTGGGTTATATTACCTTACTGAGGAAGTTATATACAATTACGCAGGGTCGATCGAAACAGTCCGGCTGCGGTCCATCGCCCCCTTCGCGACAAATATTTTGCTCGACTTGAAAACGTATTTTGTCGGTGAAGCCCAGTGGCGACGTTGCTTGAAGACTAAAATATCTTTGAAAACAATTTAAAAGCGTTGAGAAAGTAGGAATTACGTTCATCACGAATATGGCAAGATTCAAGTTTATGTTGACTTTAGTTCATATCTTACTTGTCATAAATAATGAGTGCATCGGTTTGAGCCTCGCTAGGATCGAGACTGCCACTTTTGTCCAATAAATTTTGCTTATAATTATTCGCTGTCATCCAAAAATCCAAAAGCTCGCGTTTATTCTCGAGTTCTATAAACTAATGAAGAACAAATTTAATTCCGATATTTCGGTATTAATGTAATTACCATTAAAATGAAGAAAATCAAATGAAAAATAAAAATGAGATGAGTCGTAAAAAAGAAAAGAAAATATCTTACTTCCATAAAGTAGAAAAACGCAGTTTCGTTGTACAGTATATCGGCCAGTTTGACATCACCGCTCGTAAGAACGTCGATCTGATGTTTGCAATGAAAATCGCTTCTTAGAAAATCATTTATATACCTAAAAGAATATACGGATGAAGACTAATGGTAAATTCTCATTGCATTTTCCTTTAAGCCGTACATCTAAGCAGTATCGCGAGTCGACCAATGAATGAACCGTCCGTCTATATAAATATCTCTTTCCTATTGCATCATTTTATAATTTTACAAGCTATCTCGACAATTACGAAAAATAGAACTATCGATCGAAATTGAGGGAAGACCGATGTATGACGAATAACAAGCAAGCCAGCATGTAAAAAAAAATCGATTGAAACGCGAAGTAATTATTTAAGACCGTCGGAGCTAAATTAGTTTGCTCAATTGATCCCGAATGCTCCCAAGTTTGGCACGTTATGTACTTTTGAATAATTCATAACTGAATTTTGGATGATTTCTGGATGGAATCATTCATTCATTGGCTTGGAACGCGTGAACTCATACGACAAGTTGAAACGTTCGTTTCAGCGTAAGAGATGGTGTGAAATTGATTCGGTCGGTAACAAAAACTGTAATCAAGGTTTTCTGCACTGTATCGAGAGCTAGGATAAGAGAAAAAACCTCACAGAAACGATGAAATACATTTCTACAACTTTAAATTATGAATTATACAAGATTTAGCTTTTTCCGGAAAATCAAATTGTATTAAAGAAAAGAAAGATTACTGTTTTTGTTGCCGACGGAGAGTATCACCGAAACAGGATAAGAAATCAAATTTGTACCAATCAGATGCTAACCGCAAACTCGAAATTAAGCGAGAGGCACGTGATAACTTGTCGAGTCGAGAATTAACACGAGCTAAAGTTTACATTTGAGTACCAAATGTATTTGCGTGTGAATTCCTACCCGAGTTCGAGCTTCGGCACTAATACGTTCTGCCCGATATAAATTCAACTTGATACTTTATTCGATGTTTAAATTAGAATTTAATTTTCAACTCAAGGAAAATTGTGAATTATTGTAAATTGAATTTTTGGTCGAGTTTATTCCAACGACGCGTTTTCGTTTCTGTTCCAGTTTTTTCCGTTTTTTGTTTTCTTACTACAAGGACAAGAAGACATTATAAGAAATAAATATTTGCCAGATTTCATCGACTCGACGTTTTATCCCCATTTATAAATCGGCTAAAACGAGAAATACTCACTCGTCCTCGAGCGTTCTATAAACTGATCTTTGTACCGAGGACAAGCAGTTTATCAGAGGTTCGACATTTTCACACCCCAAAGATTCTTCAATTTCATCCTTGATGTTGATCGATATGCTGTTAGTTGGCAACGAGTCATTGGCGATGTATCTTTTGTATATTCTCGACGCATCTTGCTTGATCGTGGATACTTGTCTCGCGCGTATAAGCGGGAGTTTCTTTGGCTCGTTGTAATTTGATCTTGGTGCGTTACTATTTACAGTATCGTTCGTGTCGCGATCGTTTTCTTCGAGATCATGGAGAGATTCACATTTTGGAGCGTTATCAGTTTTATTCATCGTTTCGTCCGATTTACTCGTATTCGGACTGGCGCATGGTCCGCATACGCACTCTACCTCCATCCAAAATTTGATGAGAGCTAGAGAGCCGCGTCTCTCCATGAATTGAATGAAATAACCGAGCGCTCCTTTGTCGGCGAGGATCTCGGAAAGAGTTTTCGACAAGCGAGAACACGAGTAAGGTATTTCTATACGACGATCGCAGCTTTCTTCATCTTCGTCCTCGAGGCTGCACAACGAGCTCGATTGAGCCTCGCGCATATGACTAATTTCTTGGACATGGTTCCTTTTTTTTACCAAACTCGTTGGACTCGTGGGTGAAAAGCCGGCGTTGGTTCTGGCTCTGTCTCTTTGACCTGCAATGAATTATAGCTTTTTTTTCCTCTTCGATGTTTTTCAATCGCGACGTGCTCTAGTAGACTCGGTATTGTATTATAAAAGTTCACCGAGTGGAATTAAAAGAAAATAGGCCATACTTGGAAGAAACTTGGTAATAAAAATCGTGTTCTACTTTTCTCGTTGTTGTTTTAATGAAGAAGGTAAAAAAAAACCGTCGTATTTCGACTCTTGTAATCAATTTTTCGATAAAACTAACGAAAAACGGCTTTCGTGCTGTTCATAGAGAGGTATAAAGGGTGAAGGAATTATGCTGTACGTACTACATATATTGCAAGAACTGAAATAACGCAAGCATGAAAAATAGGATAAAAACTTAAAATTGGACCGAATCTTTCGATAGTTTTTTCCTCATAAACAAATATTTCTCTACGAGTAAGCCAACATTCGATATAGCCCGATTAAGTATTATTTAGCAGACGTTTTCTAAATGTAGAAAAGCAATGATCAAGTGCATATTAGAATTCTGGTTGTATCGTTCTTTGCTGCGTGAAACATTATTCCCATGAGCATCATAAAACTCCCTTACTTCAATTACCAAGATGATACTCGTGATGAGTTTTTCACTTCTACTCTAGAGATTCGACAGAAACATCGGACATATTAAACGTCCAAAAATTACAAATTAAACGATAAAATTTGCAAGCAAGTTTTTCTATTCTGCACTAATTTTTTTTTACATGCACTCGCCTTTTGCAGGTTGTATAAATATTCAAGAATTGTTTATTATTCCCGCAAATAAATGAGAAACCAGAGTTTTAATAATATATCGATGAAATGAAAAATAATGATGGTTAGATGAGGAAATGAGGTTAGACATTGAAGCATGTTTGTTAACGGGAAGTTAGGTTTGCCAGGGTGAGAAGCAAGAACCGATATTTTCACAAAAAATGTCAAGAATGAAAATTACCCGATTTCTTAAAGAACTGAAGCATTCTTTGGGACGACACGAAGCATTGTAAACAAAGCTCTTGCTACCACACGCATATAAAGATCCGTGTTCGAATACGTCGAAAATATCTATGAGTTCAGTTTTGCTTGCAACACGATTCAAGAAACTATTTTAACCCATTTAAACATCGAACAACGGACTATTATCATCTGACAGACTGACGAGAATCAACCGAATAAACAATTTCGAGACTACGAGCGTCGTACGGGTCGTACGTAATACACGGTATATTCGGGTAAACTGTCATTGATGTTGTACACGGATATAGGTCTTCTCATTTATCTCGACCGATGGCAAGAAAGTTCTACGATGCGATACTAGCGCCCCACAACGGATTTTTAAAGAATTTACACGCGACTCGGGTATAACTCGATCGGTAAGTGTATCTCCAATTTTCTCATAGATCGTTTTACTTTTTGCGATAAAGTTTAAGCGATGTATAAATTCATCATTAGGAGAGTTTAATTCAATTATTAATCGATAGAAGGCTCGCCCGTTATCGGGAAGATGTCTGGTCCGAGCTTTGATGCACTTACCTTGCAAAAGCCTTGATGCATTTATTTCCCGATCGATGCGCGTAAACGTGCTTTTTGGCACACGTCGTAATTTTTACAGTAGGCAAGTAGGAACTCGTGACGCGCGTAGTTACAAGGTTCACCGCAGAAAGTCAGTATTTAAATTCGAAAATATTGGCATTGTATAAAAATACGGAACAGTCCATTAGAACTTAAAATTTCCCGCCAATATTTAAATAAGTACAAAATTGATCATGTTCCACATTGAAAATAAAACTAATGACTCAAAGTCTTTGAGTCTATGAGGAAGTAACAAGGATGATAGAAGGGACACAGAACAAAAAGAAATATAATTTTTTACTAAAACTCTCGTTCTCGTATTATTTTATTATTCAGTCGATGTAAAAAATAAAACGAAGCCTCATTATTTTACAAAAAGAATTGACGAGATAGATTGCGTCCCTAGTGTCCAATAGAACACGAGGCAAGCCAATAATTTGGCTCGCTACTTTTTTCCCAGTCGGCCATTGCGCGTTATCTCAATTCCTTTGAGATTGAACATCCACAGTTATCATGTAAAAGTAACAAAAACCCACTTTTTCCATCACTTTGCACTTTTTAATCACGTATATATGTATATAAATATAATATACATAATACATAAGTGTGAATTAACGATAATTGCTTTTATACGATGTCGTTTGAACATCGTACGCGACTAATTTAGACGAATGGCTCGAGGGCTTGCGAGTAGAACTCGGCACTTTTTGCGAGACCGCGATTCTCACTCAATCGTCTTTCGTAGAAAAGTGGAATAATACTTTCAACGAGTCTGTGATGCACAGACTCTATTTTGTTCTTCTACATCTCAAAAAATGGACGCAACGTTTGGAACGTCGATAAAAGAGTTCTTTTGATTTTTATACATGTCCGGGCTCGCTTATCATCGGGAATTGAGCCGAGCGTGACAAAAAATTATTTGGTTTTCGTCGACACGACTCTAAAAAAAATGATGGCGATAATTTTCTAGAGTTCTCTATTTTCCACCCTTTCTCTCTCTCTCTCTCTCTCCCAACCCCCTCTCTCTCTATCTCTCATTGACAATGACGATCGATCCGAATTAATCGATCTCGAAGCAAACCGTCTCTCACGTATCAATGGAATTTCTCTCGACGAATGGCATTTGCGCGTAAAACACATCGACACCACCACCCCGGACCCTTTTATCAACGATCGACGAGATCGTCGATGAAGCTGGTCGGCTCGTCGACGCGGGTCTCACGTCGTAGTGTCGATAACGCGTTATTGACGACGCTGTCGTCGTTGCGGTCTTGAGTCGCGATGCTTTACGATGATTGCGATGCCGATGATTGTGCCGATCATGTTGCGGATGATGATTGTTATTATTATATTCGGCACGAACGTTTCCACGTGGGTGCAGACGAGCCGCGAAGGCATCGCGATGATCGCTCGTTGTTAATATCCTCGTTCGCATCATGGAGTGCGACACGCCTATTGTGGAGCCTCACCTATCGCAATAGGAACAAAATATATATTATTTTTTTTTAAGGAAAAAGTCGATGAATCGTCAAAATAATTAGATGAAGGAAAACATTTCGTTTTTTATCTTTTAACGAGGTTCACGCGTCATAATCATAATAGTATATACAAAGTAACGGCAAAATCATCAGATACATTTTTTTCAAAGATAATTTTTTGAAATTTTGCGTGAAGCTTCTTGAGCATCGTATTATAATGGGTAAGAAATTTGAGAAGGTTTCACCGTCTAGTAATCGGGATATTCAGTGTTTAAAATCGCAAATTTAACACGAGATCTTATGGGAAGTTACGAAAAAATACGATTTTTGACAATAAATAACTCGATTTCTAGACGGTAAAACTTTCTCAAATTTTACCCACAGTTGAGTATTGGAACTTGTCTAACGCATGCCTAACGCGTGAACCTCCTTAATTTCTCAAGCGATAGAGGAGCGAGTCGATTTTATTAATTCGGGGATTCGATTCGATCGTTGGAGTTTCCGATCAATCTCTCGTCCGGGCGAATAAAAGTTTTAGTAACGTTGATATTTTCGACACAAAATTGAAAAATGGACAGAGACAAATGAGACGAAAAATAGTTTTTACGAATTTTGTTCAACACTCGTGCACAGAAATAAATGTGATCGGACTGTAAATGGGAAGTCTATTATTATTTTCGAGAGACTACTGCAGAGCGACTGATGGGTATATTGATCAATTATACACGGAGAGAAAAAGTCTTAGAATTTTTGTTATGAAATCTAGGAAAAATTATCATGCTGTCCTATAATCAAAACATCATAAAAATTACCCTGCTACAGATGAAATTTTATGAAACCATCTCTGAAATTTTACCGGGGCAATATCCATTTTTCTGCTGCTTTACACTAAAGAGTCCTAGATTCCAATAGAAATGTAAAGTGTAGAATGCTGCCTCCGAATTTTTATCGTCCCTCTGGGTAAAAATTCTAACGCTTCGGACCAATTTTTCAAAGATTTCGCAGAAAATCTCCTACACATGTCGATCGCACCCGCTTTATAGGGCAAGCATGGTAATTTTTGTAGGACTTTTCTCTCCGTGTAGGCGTTAAGACACTAGGGCCATTCTCTAGGTCGACAAATTTCACTTTACGAATATCGAGCGATGTAATTGAAATTTTTTAATTAAACGATAGAATGAATTTATCAATCAGGAGTTGATAAATTAAGGAAAGAGAAGGAGCTTACCTAGCATAAGGTGGCGGTGGTGACGGAGCGGTAGGTTCGACGCTCGTCAAACCTATATTTCCAACTGTGCCAAGAATCGTGACAACAACCGGTTGCGTCGTGCTGGTCAAAGCCCCCATCGACGATTCCCTATCACTGTTGCTTGGCATTGCCAATTGTCCGGGATTTAATTTTATAGCATCGTCGTAACTCGGCGGTGCATCCGCGACTGCCTCGTAGTCTGGCGGTTTTTGTCGAGAATTCGTTATCGACGGTTCCTCTATCGATATCACATGTATCGGGTCGTCGATCTGCAAATTAAAAACCGTATGGAATAGAAAAAATCATTTTATTCCCAACAAATAGTCCAAATAACAATAATATAATTTACGAAAATTCACGAACCACGAAATAAAATAATTATTTTAATCGACGATCTTTATGCGCTCGTTAAATAATTTAATTTTTTAATATCGCATTATAAAAGAATTTTCGTCTAGGACTGAAAAATTCAGTTGGAAGATTTCAATTAATTAAGGGGTCAAGATTGTAAAGCTATCTACGGATTCGATGTTTTGTCAAAAATAGTGTTTCCCGGGGAAATAAATAGTGCAAAATATTTGAATACAATTTTATCTTAAACACAAGGTCTTTCGTACCGTAGACAATTTTTTATAACATCCACGTTACTCATTCTCAATTAAATATACAAGATAATAATAACCCTATAATTTATAATATCATTGAATAATAAGACATTTGCTCCGAATCTCTACTTTGCTAGAAAATGCAAAAGTATAGTGTGTGACCGATGATGTAGAAACACGACTCTTACGATATTACGATAGTTACACTATCCAAATCTTGGTCACCCTCCATCGGACATTCTATTTTTTTCCCAACCTTTTTTTCTTCTCTACCGTATACCGTAACGACGATTATTATTACTGGTTTTCCAGTCATGTGACATTATTAAAAAGGAAGGGAGAAGAGAAGGAAGAAAGAAAAAAAAAATACATAATAGGCATGTAAGTGACCGGTCAACGGCTGAAGTTATGTTATAGTCGGTGGTAAAATCTTATATATATATATATATATATCTATGAACAGTGCAACTGGCAGCTCACTCGCGATAAATATAGAATTTGTAACGCTAGATACGTGTATATAAATTGTTTTATATCTATAGACTCGTACGTACAAGTTCTTTCAGGTTAATATCCTTAGTACTCTAAACGTGGCTATCTCGGTCGACCCTCCCCCAACCACCCCTCTGCCCATCGGCAAATACTACGATAGTAAAAGAGATAGAAAAAAAAGAAAAAAAAAGAAAAAAAAAGGAAAATAAGACGAGAGGTCGACGATTGCAATCCCCACGTATCGAGTTTTGCGCGTCATACTTCTATCTACCGTCGCACACCTTCGAGAGCGTCGCCGGCCATTATATCCGCAACAATATTATTACGGAACATATCGGTGGAACATCGCGCACGAAACGCTCCGCGGTCACTCAACCGGCCACAGGTGAGCGTTATTGTCATTGGGAGGGGAGCAAACGAACCAACGAGCTTGTAACGATTGCAGTGAGCGATATTATGAGCGAAATTTGTTGGGGAAATTTTGCGAACGAAACGAGGTTCGAGCTCCAAGAGATTTCGAGTTTGTCCCGAGGTTTGATAAACGAACGAATTTTTCTCGGAAGACTATGACCGTTGGGTCGTTCGATCAATGATAAAATCATCGATACGAATATGAAGAGGAGGCGAACAATATTTTAATTATAATAATTATATAACCGTATGATTAATTCTCATGACAAATCCAATTCGTGATTATACAAATTATTTCGAGTTTTCATAAATAATTTAAATTTATTTAACGTACGAATTTGTTCAATATTTTAATTATAATAATTATATAACCGTATGATTAATTCTCATGACGAATCCAATTCGTGATTATACAAATTATTCCGAGTTTTCATAAATAATTTAAATTCATTTAACGTACGAATTTGTTCAATTTATTGAAGGTGGAAGAAATAAATGCCGATGGAAAGGTACGCGAAGCGAAAGGTGTGTACGAGGTGTAGTAAGGAGAATTTTCGTGTGGGTAAAAAATAGACCGGAATAGGAGTTTGACCCGGATCGATTTAAAAATGCGCCAAAGAGAACGAGCGTATATAGAGACCTACGGGGCCTTCAACCCTCGATCGCGTAACGGAAGAAGAACGAGCGTGCGCGCTTACAATGACGAATCGTTGGTAAAACGATCGTATATACGTACACGTGAGTATAAATAATCCGGAGAGAGGTTAGAGTGGAGAAAATATTGGATAGGGAAAAAGAAGGAAAAACGTCACGACCGATCGAGTTTTTCTATAAAAAGTATATATACCCTCGCGCGTGCCTGGGGCTTGTAAGATCGGTATTTATAAAATCGACGTATATAGAGAACGCGAGGGAAATCGACGAGTTGCAGAAATGGCAGAATGAGAGATGGCGAGGAAAAAATAAAAATAAAATGAGAAATTCAATTTCTATGTGTACAAAGGCCGCGTATTAAACTACCCTAGACAGTGTCGTCGATGCAGTTTATATTTGGTATTTTGTTTTATTCAACTCTGGCTCTTACAGGGAGGTCTTGTCATTCGTGGTACCGACTTACTTTTTTTTAAAATAGATTATGGAAAATCGGCGCTCTTGTGGTTATTTTTTATCAACCTTTCTCGCTTTCTCGGGGTAAAAAGTCATTCGACGATACGAGGGAGAGTTTGGTCTTGTTTATTTCTATGAAGAACGCGCGGGGGCATTGGATCGCGAAACGATATGAATTTATTACATGTGGTATGCGGTGGATAGGCGGTATGCTCCACTTTATTTGATCTAAAAGTGCCAGAGTTTATTAAAAATGAATGGTAACTTTATTTTTATCCCCTACGATTGATAATACACGTATTACGTTTAAACGATTTTTTCAATGCTTCCTCGTAGGGGATGCTTTATTTTTGGATAAATTAAATGTCAGTGTGTGTCAAACGTTTCGAATACGGTTATAAATTGTATTTAAGAGAAAACAAAAAACAAGAAGGACGATCGTTCCCTTTGGTCGGTTGTAATTTTCGTGTAAAACTATAAACAAAATACGGATTGTATTAAAAAATTTTAATTTGAAATATCGTTAATTTAGATTTTGGTTGGCGACATAAAGAGAAGGCGACGATTTCTGATACAATACGTTTTTTAATTGTCACGATGGACTTTAATATTCCAACTTTAGATTCGAAATAAATAATCCAAAATATTAGTTGAATAAGATTTCGGATTATAAGAAATGTCGGATTCTGACGATACGAGAGGGTTGATATTTCGATGGAAAACAAATTAGGTTTTTGTAGAGTATAAATATGCGCGCGACAATCTAATTATTTTGCGTTCGAAAAATGACGAATCTTGGAGAATATGCGGATAGCCATTTTTAACAGTTGCTAAATTCCATTATACGGGCTGTATGGAAACCGCTTGGTTCGTAATAAAAATATTAGTTCATATTGCGATCGGAAGGGGGGCGAGCGTGAGCGCAAGCACGTATCAACGAGAGACAAAAAATCACGTATAAAAAGGGTGAAAAAACCGGCAGATATTAGTTCATATTTTTCAAAAATACATTGCGATATTCGAAAAAGTTGGATTCTTCCGATCGAACGAGCGTATCGAAAAGTTTGTGAGAGGGGAAACAATTTGAATCGAAAATTAATTTAATAGATTTAGGGTTGAAAAAAATATTGGTTCGATGAATTTATGGTTCACGAAATTTGTTATAGCGTTTAGTTTTATATGTTTACTGCTAAAAAACATTGAAAATTGGGACGATGTGCTTGATAAATCAAGTAAATTCAAGAATCCAGTTGGATAATTAATAACTTCTTTTTAATTCATTAAAGTACCAATCAACTTGTACGTTTTAGCTTCTCCTGATATTTGTTTTTGAATCGTAAAATTTATATAATTGACATGGTTGTTTTTTGCTGCTAGTATAGCACGTTCCCTTGACCACTCACGATTTTTGCAATAATAATAATAATAACAATAATAATATTTTACATGAGTTTGTACGTCGTACGCACTTTAACGGTTTCCAGTTTTGCTTTTCGTTGCTCGCCCGTTTTTGAAGCTCGTAATTCTTTTTTCTTTTTTAATTGAGGTGTTGATTGACCAAATGATTTTCGTTTTGGTCGCATGAGTAATTTTAAATTCGCTGTCACATAAATTATGTCACTAAAACGAAAAGCGATATAGGACATACTCATTTGTTTCAAATATATATATATATATTTATTTATGTCTGTCGATCAAGTTGTTAAAATAAATAAGCGAATTTCGCTTTTCATTTTGGTGGCATACTTTATTTGACAGCAAATGTCAAATTAATTACATATATATACATAAACGTTAATTTTTTTGTCCCCTATGCGTTTATTTTTTTATATAAAATTATTCTACTAATTCAGAAACCTTCGTGGGCGTGCGTACTAAAACTGACCAATTTTTCATCGTAATCGGATGAATGGTATAGGAATGCATAAGGGAGAAACAAAGGGACTTTCTTTCGTTTATATATATATATATATAGGTAGAGAAGAAGATTTGTACCTGAGCTGTTATCGGATGAGTCGCGTGTTGTGCCTGTACGCTGGCTCTAGTCGGTGGTGCATGAAGCCAACAGCACATTGCAGCGCATATGAGAAGAGCTCCAGCCACGATGCAAGCAACACCAACGTAACGAACGGGTTCGACGTAATTTTCGGCCAATCCAAGCCAATTTATCAGAGCACCAACGCACAGTAAAACCATACCGTAACGATACGGGCGCTGAGAACGTCGCGACTCCTCGAGAGACATGGCTGTGAAATGATATAAAAAATCAATATTATTTTAGAAACAGGAAAAAAGCAAAGGTCCAAACGAATTTTTCGATATTTCACACAAAGTGTAAGTGTCACGGTAGATAATTATGGAGGTTTCTGCATTAATTAGCACGTAATAAAAGTAAATGAAACAATTATCTAAATTAAGACATATGGACCAAATTTGTGAGAATATTAGAAAATAATTAAATGCTTGGTTCTCCTATCATCCTAAGATTAAAGAAACATCTCTTTCACGTTTGTTCTTATACTCGAATAGGTCTTTAAAGAATTCTCGGCGTTATGTTAATCCAAGTGTGGTCAGTATCTAGTTAAGTAGCGAAGGTCGACATTTGTCAGACCTTCGAATGTGGACAAAGTTATTTCTTTGCAAAGTGGGCCACGAGTTCACGAATAATCATGGCTTCTGAGGATGTCGGATTCGAATGGAACGAAGCTATATTATGACAAGGACGTGATAAAAAAGACCCGACAATGAATATTGCCATCGATAATTCGATACGAAGGAGTGACGAGTTTGGCGTCAAAGCAAGGACAGAAAAGGATAGGGACAGGGTTAGGCCACTTTACCGTCGTTCATCGTCTATTTTAGTGTCACTCGTAAGTGTTATCGTATTTACGTCTGCTGTGCGTGTTGGAATCGGAGCACCAGCCCTATCTGGTGCCCCACTTTTCCGGTTCGATTTTCTCTATTCGATGAATGCTTACGAGTAACGAAATACTGAATAAAAAAATGAATCTTAGCCAATAAAAACAATGTTAATGTATAAATAGAAATTTTGAAATTTCAAAAAGCTGCGTTAATGAAGAGCTTGGATAAAATCAGATAACGTTCGGCTGGCTATGGTAAGACTCGACGAGCTAACGTTTTCGGAAACGAAAATAGGGCCTCCAAGTGATAACGCCCCTTCAATAACTTATGGGTAAATAAATGTCATATCGGTGAGTTTTTCGAAGAACGCTTTGTAGGTTAAGTAAGACTGGCGATTCGGTAGAGATGGTAGGTCATAGTCGGACATCGAGTTGCCTTGACATTATCGCATTAGAATGCACAAAAAAGGGGACGACGACGGGCTAACCAACAACGACTGCAGGGAGAAGAATTTTTTTTATCGGCCCAGACTTATCGTCGATATGACAGTTTTCCTCTTGACCTGCTTCGAGAAACACAAAGCACGAGAATCGAATGGCTCGAGGTGGTAAAATGTGAAAATGTACATGGGCTCGAACGACTAATCCACTTTTGCCAGGATCGATCGTTCCTTCCCCATTTATACTCGCCGCTGTCTAGTTCCGGTTGGTACCGTACAAACTTTGTTCCTCGATCGGCCTCTCCATTATTCACGAGGTTTCTTTTTTCCTAAGCTCTTGCAGCTATGACAGTGCAAATTTTTCAACGAACTATCTTTATCACTCTATTGATATATATACAATAGATAAAATACTGTTATATATATATATATATATATATATATATATATATATATATATATATATATATATACAAATATTAATTTGGACATACGATCGATCATCCCACTACGCGTCGATAGCATTTATCTATTAATATAAATATTTACGCTATTGTACGAGTATGCAGATTATCATCGCAAGGACTCTGCTTTACAGCCCTGAGCAATCTCGAGGGTTCTACTATATTTCCTGTTTTGTAGGACACTCTGCGTTGCGTGCAAATGCGATGATGGATCGCGAGAACAAACCTAGTAAAATTATAGACAAGATTTCATGTTGTAGTGTATAATGGATTTATCCTTGTTTTGGAAACATGTGGACACGGCCATTTTTTATTTGAACGGAACTTGCTACCATTTATCACACGAACCTAAAAACACTACTCAATTTTGTACGCGATACGGTTAATCCGAATTTGTATCATTCCAGTTAACAATTTTTGAAAAATCGCAATTTTCAATTGAAGATGTCTCATTTGCAAATGTTGTTATGGTGTCGAGAGTTTTTCTCGGCGGTTTTAACCAATCTTATAATTATACGAGTATATGAGAGTAGGACGAGCTATTCGCTAGCACGTGGGATGCTCTAAGGGTATGTAGCCCAGTCGAATTAGCTCAAAAAAGGGGCAAACCCGGAGAAAATCTTAAGTAGCAATTTTCCTTCGGAATTCGTTGGGGGGGGGGGTCACTGGTAGTCTAAATTTCGTTTTGCGTGGTATTTGATCCGTTGCGTCTGCCGCCATCTTGATTTTAAGGGTTAATTTTTGTTTGTCGAATAACTCGTTTATTTTCAAATTACATGAAAAATTGTTAAAAACAAAGTTGTTTAAAATTAAATTTTCTACAATTTTGGTTCTTATTAATTTTTTCATCGGATCGATATCAAACAAAAATTCGTCCCCTCTTTTGGGGTATAAATCGGAAAATATCGATCCTAGGAAAAAATGATAAGAACCAAAATTGTAGGAAATTTAATTCCAAACAACTTTTATTATTACTATTTTTCGTGTAAAACTGAAAATAAACGAGTTATTCAATAAACAAAAATTAACCCTTAAAATCAAAATGGCGGAAAACGCAACGGATCGAATACCACGCAAAACCAAATTTAGACTGCCAGTGACCCCCCTCCCCCCCAACGAATTCCGAAGGAAAATTGCTACTTAAAATTTTTTCCGGGTCCAATCCTAAATCGACTGGGCTAATGGTGTCTTGGCGAATGTCGTTAGTAGAAAAGATTTCTTAGAAAATGGGCCTCCTTATGGCATTGAAGGACTTTAATGGACTGCTGTCATTTAAAATTGCGCGTCCTTAGGATAGGTCATGTTCCAGAGAATAAGGAGATGTCTAGGTACCAAGGATCTTATACGGAATTAGATCCTTAGGACAGAACGCTTTCTAGCAAGATCTTGAAATACTGAACATAACGTTAATAAGAAAAAAACGAGAAGAAAATATTCTTAGGAAACGGAGGGCCCAGTGAAAGGTGTCTAGATAGGGCGAAGGAGGATCTTAAGAGGATCGAGTTTCCCAAGGACAGAACGTTCATAGAAAATTGGACAATTTCTAGGAAATGGACAGTACGTGTTGCAGGTGGTGTTTTGTGCGACGTGGCTAGGGCATGTAATATTGGATGGATCTCAATACCGATATTGAATTTCGGTATTGGCTTTTAATATCGAGGTCCCGGTACTAGTACCGGATTTTTAAAACTTCCGTGGCTGGGTGGTGGTTTAATAAATTGCTTATAAAACAAAGAACAGCAGGAAGGGTATAGATACACAGAGAAGTTAAAACAACGATTGAGGTTGTTCAAATAAAGGTCAACAAAAATAATTATAACAGTTTTAATCACATAAATTCTGATTTTCAACAATTAACATTGATGAAAGGTAACATTTACGTAAATTATATTTAAGTATCCTCCCAGTCTCTGTCTTAATACTGCGAAGTTTTAATCAGTGCTTTTCAGCATTGCTAGAGAATAAAATAATAATAAGTAGTTAGATAAAAATTCAAAAAACTTTCATGTTTCGTCTTTATATCCGAATAGCTACAGTACCGGATCAGTCAGTCTAGGTAATCAAATTTCCAAATAATAGGTACTTACCAATAATTACTAAACTTATTAGAATAACAACAAAATTAAGTCATGTCAGTAATTTTAAACGTCAGTAAGTACCCATACATCATAGTTTAAACCGGTAATTGGCCGAAGTAACCCTTATTGGGCCTAAAAATTGGGTCCATCAGTCATTAATTGAAAAATATGTCATGCATAGGGACAAAAAATGCAAAAGATATCGGGTTAGATCAAAATGGGGGTTCGTTCAATACCAGTATTCTGGTATTAAAATACCGCTAAAATTTATCCGAAATCTCGGGATTACGGGACACCGGGATTCGGGTATTCGTGCCCTAGATTTGGCTGCCTAAATATAACGAGTTCCTAGAGTAGGGAGATTCCTAGGGTATAGGTGGGCTCGATCTTCGAAACGATAAGGTTCACAGAAATATTTGCTGAAATGAAATTGCACAGTACGAAAGGGGCCATCCGATAGCGATAATAGTTTTTTGCAGGTGGAGGTACTTCGGACACTTGAAGGTCATCTCCATTTTTTAAAATGGATCGGTATGTTTCTTTTTCTGTATCGTGATAGAGGAGGAGGAAGTAAGATCGACGTGATGGTTGTTACTAGAAAATCTGTAGGGTCACTAGCAATAGGAACTTGTTCGGTGGCGAAAAATATGTACAGGTATGCGAAGTTGTTGATAAAATGTATCGTGACCGATAATAGGGACGTACATAGTAGTCAACAACAAGTATATAATAGATGATCGTTAGTAAAAATACTTAGGGATACACGATGTGCGATTAAACTTTTCCAGGAATCTTTAAATGCCTATCGCGTTCCAATCATAACAAGCCGTATTAAATAATATACCAAATTGGGTAAAGCATATTTCGAAAAAAGGGAAGAAAAAACTAAAATTAATTGCATAATTAAAAATCGTCACGAACATGGGAAATGCTTAGAGAGGGCCACGATTATGAAAAAGTTATTCTAAAGACTCTCCGGTTACTTATGAAGGATGGAATATTCGTAATACGGGGAATTAATTAAGCCGATGAGGGGCAAAATAAAATATGCATATTCGTATTTTCAACGAGACGTGGAAAATTACCAGTAACGTATATTAACGTGTAACGAACCGAAACGAGAAATAAAGTCTGCGGCTGAAATAAAAACTAAGTACACAAGAGTCTGAAGAATACGAATAACGACTCGTTAAAACTTATCATTCAATAAATCCAATTTATTTTCGTTGTATCGCAGGCGGGTGTCGCGTTATGTGGCACCTGTACACTTTGTTACTTTATTTTCCGTACCAAAAGTATCTTTGAGTTTCGCATACCTTCTGTGTGTTGGTATACACCGAATAAGCTAGACATATTCTTATTTTTTGTTACGACGTAAAAATCGATCGGTAAATAATGATTATAATTTTCTTGTCTTCTTAACAAAATTTTTATACAATTATGATTTTATAATGAAAATAATTTTTGTTGTATTTTGCAATATTGATCGATCGATAACGTCGATCATTGACGCAAAAAAAACTGTTTTCCCCGTGAAACATGATAAAAAATGATACAAGATATTACAAATGGCTAAAAATTCATGTGCTTAGGAAGTGCCAAGAAAAATATATATATTATTTCCTGTCAATTGTCGATTTGCACACATTTGGTGTGGAAACCAATGAGGGACGTATCATAAATTTCTACAAATTTTAGATAATCTATCGAATAATTCTATCGACTTCGTGTTCGCAAGGTGTATAGTTGGCTTGATTCACAATAAGTTTAGGACGAAAAATACAAAAGCATTCAATATTGAAACGTGTACATTGTGTTATCTTGCTTATATCTCTTTATGAACAAATTTACGAACGACATAATTCAGATAATAAGGAAGCAATGTGCAAATTTCTATTTTGTATGACTTTTTGTTGTTAATTTGGCTCGAATCTTTTGAACATATGGCAGTGTTAAATATAGCATGATTGTAGGCAATTATCAATACTGGTTCCAGTTTTTTTTAAATTCTCAACCAATTTCTATCGTCGATTTCAAAGCATTTTGCACTCATTTTGCACAAAGCAATCTTGATAAAATAGTGATTAGGCCAATCATAGCGATTTTTCAGTTCAACGACGGGGTGTGATCACTACCCCTCCCCGCCCCACACACGCGCGTGCATTTTTATGAATATGTATTTTTCCAAAGTTTTGCACATTTTTAACATATTGGCATAGAGAATATAAAAACAAAAAGAAGTACGAAATCAAAGTTTCCTCCATTAAGAAAAAAAAACGACGCACAGTTTTTTTCGTTTCTACTTCTTCGCGTAAAAAGTTATGCGCAGAAAATCGGTGAGATTTCGATTAACACTTACTTGACGAGTTTGTGTAGAAAATTAATTTCCGACGAAACGTGTCCACGAACAGTAAGTAGAAACAGCCGTAGCGGTCAGACGCGGTTGAACAAAAAAGAAACTGAACGCTTTCTGTATTTTTTTTTCTTAACTGCGACGAGATTGTTCCGTTATAGAGGTTCGATCCGTGACTGAAGAAAACGAACTGTAAAATGTCGCGGGTGAGCCTTCCGTTTTTATTTTATCGCGAGATTACTCAATGGTATAGATATAGAGGTATGGGTCTTATATATAAGACACAAAATGATATCGTGATAAAGCGTTCGGTACGAAAATATATAACACATTATAATCTAGAAGGTTCGCTCATTTCTTCCGTATTAGATTCGTTTTTATTGTGAACTTTTCAAGTATTATTTTTATTATTATTTTTTTATAAATAGACATTAGACAAAAAAGAAATAGCTCGACTCTCGCTCAACCGAGCCAAGACGATATTCTTTTTATCGTGCTCTAATTGACGCGACACCTTGGGCCGAAGTAAGCAGATGGACGTTTCTCGTCCTTTTCTCTTGTCAGTCGATCTCATTATCAGTCAGAGTACGTGCCGATGCGTGAGATAATAATAGAACTTTCATATAATGAGAAGAATTAAGTTCACGTCGAGAATTAGATGGTGTCGGTGTAGAAAGCCACAGTATACATATACAGTAATAGAAATTTGTACCAGGGGTGCATATGCATTATCTAAACATTTGGGGTAGATGTGGCTCAAATAAAACCCCTGCGGCACAGTAGTAGCTTCAGTTTATCCGAATCAAGCTGAAAATTCCCTCTACATTATTATTTGTGAAATATATTAATTAAACTGAGCTAGACCAGACAAACGACAAAATAAAAATTTTAAAAATTCCCAAAATGGAGTTTTTAAAACGCTCTCTTGTAAAATTATCCAAATGGCGTTTGAGTCAAAAATGGCCTTTCAAGCGTCGATATGGACTTGAATGTATTTACATAACAATAAATAGCATCGTGGCTAACAACATTCACGGATCGTCGCTGATACTGATACGTAGACTGGTAGCGATGCACGTACATTCCTTTCATCGTCGCGCACAAATATTCGTACGCGACTTTTATATTCTCAAAGAATTTCGGTCCATTTAAAATCGAAGAATGGGCGAGGTAGTTGCATGGAAAAAACGGGCGAGTCCAAAGTTTACTCGAAATGAGAGAGAGTTATATATAGGTCGATTCATTATACGCTGCTAGTGGATATGGAAAGAGTCGGTCTGTCCACACACGGACTTTTACTACTGCATGCAACAATGTATAATTATCATATACTTGGGAACGTGGCTCGGTGGAGTTTCGCAGGTGAAACTGAATTCCGAACAATTGTTAACTTATAATAGGAGATTTGCATAATCTTCTTACAAAATAAAAAAATAAAAACACATTATTAATATTGTTTTTGTTGGATAATAATAATGATAATAATCACGAGGACAAAAATGCTTGCGAACTTTGTCGTCGATAGATAAAAATAATTGCGGACTGGATACGGCAATTTATATTTTTGTAAATTTGATAATGGTCATTTTAAAAAAATTAATGAAAAAGGTTTTTTTCAATTCGGCTTTCGATCGATTTAGGTTGATTTCCGGCGTTTAGGGAAATCTGCGAGTTTCATTTTTTTACAAATGGAATAAGGAAATTGTAGAGAAATAAAGCACGAACAATAAAATAAAATTTGCACAATTGCCTCTGGTGGCTAATTATCGATACGCAAAACGTACGTGACTGATGCTAATATGCAATAACGAGAATGTAGAATGGCCCGAGGACGTCGGGAAGGCACTCTCGGTGAATTCCACCGTGTTTTATCCTCGCGCCGTTCGTCATTGACGACTTCGACGCTTCGACATTAATTGATCAGTGATTTACGCGCCTACTTACGATATTCTGCGAATAAAAATACAAAGTGGCGTTTGAGGATAAACAGTAAATACAATTCGAGCCAAATTCAAAATGTTGGTATGATTTGAAAATTGACGCGATCATAACGAAAGTACTTAAAATATCAATTTCGTCTATGAACAAAATGAATGTAAAAGATTTTTTGTAAACAAATCGTGTTTTTAAACGAACCAATTAAAAAAATATTAATGCGAATATATATAGAGCATTTTAATTTGTATTTTTGGTTGGTCGATTACTTTAAAACTTGCCAGGTAATATTAAAATTTGTCCGAAAATGTATTCGAAATTTCTGATAATCCATAAATTGTTCGATTATCGAAACGGTAAATTTTGAAATACAGACAAATTCTGGAATATTCACGCTTGGATGAAAATGAAGAAAAATCAATATTATTAAAAATGACAGAGTCGACCCAACATTTTCATTTCGGTTCGGATTGTACGTCTCGTTCGTCCTTTATATGATTTAAATGCGAGACGTGGTCGATCATGTGGCACTCATGACGTTACAACGACGTTAAAACGGTTAAACAAAATTATACAAGGTCGAAAGGTTAAATTTTAATTATTGTAATTGTCGTTTATATACTACGGTGGAAAGTTTTTTTTTTCGATCCATTGATTCGTTCAATATTTCGTCAGAAACATTCACCTGAATCAACGAAATATAAGTACATTTTCCGAGCCAACGAGCTCGAAAATTACGACACAATAACCCGGGAATATTTCTCGTTATGGATAGCGCGAACGTTGATTGTAATTGACCTACCTGCGCAGATAGAATAAAAGATGAGTCATAGAAAAAAGGACGGAGGTAACTGACACGAGACTCTCTCACCTTGGATTTCTTCGCATCTCTCGGTCGATTCGTGTACCACGGGTATTGATAAATCATTAAATCGAATTGAATTACAGGACGAATGATTGATCGTACGATTATAATTTATATTTTATTAGCTGATATGTCTCGTAATAAATATAATTTGAGAACTAAATAAAATAAAGTAAATTGTAAAACAACCATTAAAATTGACACGCAAATTATTTTTTTAATTTCCTAGATTCATCAGGGAAGTACAACCTATCGTACCTATTGAAAGAATTTTTACACGTCTGTTTCCTTCTTTTTTAATTCAAACGTTTTCTCGACAGATAACGCAAAGTTTTTTTTATTTTTTCCATCAATGCGGTTTTTTTTTCTTGAAGAAAGATGATTTAAACATGTAAATTATTCATTGCTAATTCAGTTGGAAAAATTGGTAGAAAAGTTGAGGAAAACGTATGTAAATGATCGTACGTATAGAAGAGATAACGAAAAAGACGAAAATCGATTCAGGTGTTTTGCAGTTACCGCGATACCACATCGAGACACGTGTTCTTGCGGGAAAAAAAACATTGTTTTTTTTGGTAAGAATTACAGAGTTGGAGTTTCTCGAATGTCTTAAACTTATGACGATCATTATCATATGAGAATCTATCGTAGAACTTTTGAGATAAACAAGTACTTCTAAGTACTGATTGTACACACACACACACACACAAATATACGAATGACCGCGCGGGCCACATTCTTGATGAGAATATAAATCGACTCTCGTGACAAGCGGTTCCCTAAATATGAATTAAATATCATTTACTACCACTATTATCATTGTTTCAAAAAGGGCTAATGAATCATCATACAAATAATAATTGAAGGTGTCGTTGATTCCGTTTATCGTAAATATTGACCGAATGACTATTTTCGATTGAGACAAAGTAAAGAAGAATGACGCTCGTGAATTAATAAAAAATGGATCGAGAGTTATTATTATTGTTAATAATATCGATGATGTTAATCGCGATCGTAGCGATGACGCGCAAAGACTTGGTGCAAGTCGAGACACCGGGAGCTTCCCGTTACTTCATAATCTAAGCCTCTTCCCGAGCTCCGATTAAAATCCCAGCTTGAGTTGTAAATTTGCGGAATAAATTAAGCGTGAAAAACGATATAGAGAACGCTTTCTCGGGTAATAACGTAATCAGCTTTTTCAGTCTCTACGTATGACGTCCGATTATCAATTCGCCCAAATAACGTAAGAATATTCGATTTTATCTTTCATAAGTGAAAAGAACTGGTTCGCAAATGTCTTTAAGTGGGAGAAACGAATTTTCTTTGTTCGCATCGTGGCGCCACTGTACGATGCGCCAGCACATGCGCACAACAATATGCGCATGCGCGCGCAACGTACGTTGGTACGCATGGGCACGCGCGCCAAGATTGTGCCGCGATGGCCGATTTGAAAACACGCGACCGGAGATTCAACCTTCACCTCGATACTTTACGGTGTAGCGACAGCACAACCGTATAGAAACTCGCCAGACTTGGACAAGCCAGCGAAATAAAAAAAAACGATCAGATACAAAGCAACGCCCGTTTGCACAGCCGCGAGAGAAATTTATAATCGAGGAACTTCTTGATAAAAATGGTAAGAAATTATGAAATATTTGTTGTATCGTGGGACGCATTGCGTTTTATATCCCAGAATGATTATTAAATTGTTCTTAGTTCATAAAACGTGTACACGTATCTTTTATAACGCAATGACTAGGTAATTTTATTGAATAGCCATATATGGATATAAACGAACATTAGTTGACGAGAAGAATTATAGTAAGGGGAGAACGACGATATTTTTAATCGATATTTTATAGTTTTAATTAACGATTGAAAATTATTCATTCGTTATTATATAATTATTTGAATGATAACGATCAGTAATTTCGAATGATAAAGTATTTCGGGAATCAAAGATCCGTGTATAATATCGGTTAAGAAGATTTTCGTAATGAACGGAAATTTCATCGATTAAAATTGAGGTAAATTAATTCAAGCTAAGCCCGACAATAACACTGCCTCTGTGTTGGCAACGTGCAGGAGCCAGCGAAAAAAATCGATACGTAGAAACGTATTGTGACGTTGCAAAATAAAAGAGCTCTCTATAATGCGAAATAATAACAAAGACAGACGAGGTGGAATTTAAGGGTAAATAAAAAACGTTCGAAAAATACTCGGGAATTGACTATGATCTATCAAGTTTTGTGATCATTCTGCCAGAACTATTGATTATTATAGATATATTTTTTAAATAACGTAGAGCGCGGCAAAATTCTTCAATATTTTGCATCGTAATAAAAATCTACCCGACACGAGCAACCACTGCGACGAAAAACACTTCAAGTGGTAGTGACGCCGGCTCCTTTTTCCCCTTTCGCAGGCTTTACGGTAGTTTGGTTACGTACGTACGGTTTCTTCATATATCGATCGTCGCGTGCGCTGTGCCGTATAGCAAGTTGTACGAACGTGCGAACGGGGTTGCCGTCTGTGAACGAGGGTATATATATATATATATATATATATATATTTCTCATTGAGAACTATCTTGGAAGAGTAAAGAGAGAATGAGAGTTAAAAGGGAATACAAGTGCCGGTAAGAGGTAGAAAGAGACAAGAAACGAGAATCGAGGAGCGAAGGGAAAGACGAAAAGAGATAAAAGGAAGGAAGAAATTGAGACGGATTATGTGATGCTGGCTGAATTCGTATTTTTTCGTTACACGTATAAATATTTAACGATCATCGGAAACCGCTATGGAACTCGTCAGGCAATTTGAATGATGAATATATTGGATATATGTACAATATTACGAGTTAATAATATCCAAGAAGTTGAAGATTTTTTAAAAACGGATTCCGATTCAGGATTATGGATATAACGTTAAAAATTTGTAATTCGTGGATATTTGAAAAGTATTTTGTGCTGGATACTAAACGACGAGTAATCAACGTTTCGCATTCGTATAGAAACGATCGAAAGGACAAGTTTTATAGAGAGGCGAGTACACAGTGTGGGTAAGTTGGGGTATACTGGTTCGGTACTGGTTTGTGGAGAAGACGGCCGTAAGTTGTACTAAATTTCGATACGTCGATCAAGTGCGCTCGGGTACACAATTTTACTGACGTAGCCGTTTCAACACTCGTTTTAGTACAGTTTTTACTCTTTAAGGCACTCGAGTACTCAGCCAAAGTATTATATTATAGATCGACTCGTATTGTAAATAAAATCCAATCTTTATTTCATACCCGAATACCGGTATTCAGGTAGATAGGCAGTAAGTTTTATACTCAATTTGTACTTAAGTTATCAAGTACTTAGTGGTACTTGAACGGTACTCAAATTTTCAATTCGTGCTAATTTATTGTACTATTTGTGTCAACTGTGAATTCGTGTATTCTCAGTCGTACTTGACGTGTACTCCGGTACTCGTGTCGTGGTATTCAGGTACTCAATTTTCGTTTGAGTACTCGACTAATTATTCAATCAATTATTAGTCCTCGATCACTCGATACGTATTTAATTCTCCCGAAATTTGTACTCGAGTACCTACTCAACTTTGCGTTGGCGCATGCTCGCGTCAACTTTTGTATCGTCCTCTATAAATAGATGTTGTTTCCTGTACGCATTCGTTCAGGCAAATAAGACGTTCGTTCTCACAAAGTTTGCTGAGCTGGCATGCAGCATTGAGGCAGACAAAAAAAAGAAAACAAATAACGCGAGCGTCATTAATATCGCACCTATCCGTCCTACTCTTTTATTATTCGCAAAAAGGCGCTCATCGTCAACCACGTGACAGTCGAGATTTTTTAAAAACATCTTTTCTCATTTGTGCCTGGGATAATAAAATATAATTTTTTTCCGTTTCTTTATATGTATGTACATATATATATATATATATAATTATACATGTTTTGACGAGACAAATACGTCGACGTAAAATATAAGATTGCGACGACGATCGTTCGTGTACTCGCGCGGAAAGACCTCGACGCGATCGTCGAATCGAGGCAATAAAAGAAAAGTTTACCAAGGACAGAAAACACATATACAGCCCATAAACGTTCACGGGAATTCTCTCGCTATATTTTCTTCGTTCATCTCTCCCTCCCTCCCTCCCACCCACCCTCTCACTATGTACATATATATACATATAATTGTAAATTTCCAGAATCCAAAGCGAATGAAAGATAGAAGTAAACAATAACGTTCCAACGGTTCACCATCAGTCATTAATCCTTCATTTGTATCCTCGTGTACTCATTATGGACGAACGATTTTTGTTAAACTCCCCTCCAACTATTAACGTTCGTCGTCAATCGATAAACTGTAAGAACCCGTTGGTAGACCGAGTGGTCGGAAAACGTTGTAAACTTGACTCTATAAGTACCTGGACTCTCCACTTGGTGAGTACAGTCACACAATTGAAAAATAAATAAAAATAATAAAAATCGATAGGTATCAATAAATAACGATATTTTGCATTATTCGATGCGAAAAGACGAGTGATAAGCGCGTCGCGAATAATTCGAACGGGCAAGAGTCAATAATCATTAATTTTTTTTAATTACTCGCCATGAGAATGCGAGAAATTATTCGGACTTAGAGGTCAGTCACTCGTCTCCGTAGATCTCGTTAATAACCCCCCGAGCGTACATTTCGAAGAAACGTGAACGAGGAAAATATTACCTTATCACTTTTTATTTCGGTTTATTACGATAGAGGGATTTTCCGACGGACGGAAATTACGCTCATCGTTTCCCGCGGAAATCTTGATCGGAAACGATTTAATGGGAAATTCAGCCGGAATTTTTGTCGAGTCACGTGATCTATGAATATCGAAGAAGGGGTGAGTTTGTAGGAATTGATAGAAATATATTTCTTTTGTATGCAATTAATCGTTTCGATTGGAAATTACGAATAATTGGTAAAAATAGAAGAAATATTTGGTAACACGTACTTTTTATATTTGATACTTTTATACGTAGGAATTAGCTGTAATAAATTCGCGGATGTTTCTTACCTGAGCTAAGCGTTGGGTTTATTGGGTCGGACAGTTTGATTCCGTTAAGATGAAAATAAAGTCTCGTACAAAGGTCCAAAAGAAGACGAAGAATTATAATAAATCGAAAAAAAAAATCACAAATAATCGTCGATTATTACGATCGATCTTCGCGAACTATCGATAATCGCTCAAACACACTCTTTCGTGAAAAAAAAAGATACAAGAAATATACAAAAACTCGTTTGTACGATAAAAAGAAAAAATTCTCTCTCCGTCGCCGCACACCGCTCTTCGTCCGTAACACACCGAGCTAGCGGGCTTTCCGAGAACTAATTTCGGTACGAAACGCTATTTGTTAATGATCTCTGCGTTCGATCGATATTTATCGCGGAAGATTAATAAAAAAACGTAGCGTATGAAAAAAATGTTTGTTTCTATTCGTAAATAAATTTCTTCTTTCTTTTGATATTATATCCGTATTGTACGAGATTGCACGTTCAAAGCGCCAGAAGAGCGCAGCTCCTACGGCGGACTCCGCGCGTCGACTGACGAACGGCGAATTCGAATGTACCGGAGTGTAATCCCCCACGTACGACCGCTTACTTCTTCCTCGCTCGCTCACTCGCTTTCTCCGTCTCACTCATTCTCCTGACTTTGCGTGCCACGAGTTAGAGAATCGTGCATTTTGTATATTAGGTTCTATGCACCGTGGGCACTAAAAGAAAAGGGAACCGGGTAATTAGGGTCACTCGTATAAATTTATAAATCTCGGAATAAAAAAAAAATTTCGCCATAAAAAGAAATCTGTCGATTGAAATTTATAGCTTTCTTTCTTGTGGCATTCGCTACGTTTACTGTCTTCCTCGTGACGAATGCTTCGTGGGCTCGGCGAATGTTCTGGGAAATCCGCCTGGGAATAATTATTTTCCTAAATTTATTCCAATTTTATTTCAAGTCGGGCCTCTCGGTCCTCTGACATTCGTCGAAACAAACTTGAGATAATCGGTGTACGTTAATTTTTGTAATTTTTGTGAAAATAAGGTTTTCTTAATGAAAAAACCTTTTTTTGTTTTGTTCTTTATTCAAAGTATATTTGTCACGAATGATTAAAAGGTTCAATATGCAAGATCCTTATATGTACTTATATAAATATTATGATAAATAAACTTACGTATTATGTTTTTCTTTATTATTAGTAACGAAAAATTGCCAAATTTAATCGAGTCAACGGATTATCTTCAAAATCAATAGTGAATAATGTTTTTTGATCGACTATTTTTTATTTTTTATTTTTATTTTTATTTATTTGTTCCACCTGTACATCTTTAGCTTTTTACAACCCTTAATGCTAAATACAGACTTATTAACTAATTACAAAGACTATTTGATCGACTATTTATTTTATATGATTTATGCTCAGTTGTAAACAAAAATACAGCAATCTTACAAGTCTCTGACGAATTGTCGAATTTTCATGGAAATTATACCGAAGTACGGAGACGAGTAGTTTTACTATCCCGAAAAACCTCGGAAAATGCCAGGCAATCGTAAATAATGAAAGTTTACATTTTTCAGCCCCGCGTGCACATGCGCATGCGCACTCGTGCGCATTGCACGCACGAATTTTTGCAACATTTAAAGTACGTCGGCATTAAAAACGTGAAATTTTTTCCACGAAAATTAAGCTCGTTCGATGAGGAAGCGAACGAAATCCTCTTATGTAGTAAAAAATAACGAAAACGAAAAAAAAAATATCGAGATTGAAAGATCTGTGTTTGGGATTAGATCTTAATGATGGATAACACGTCTGGTCAACAGCTTGTAATCGTCTTGTCGCCGAAGTGGCCATTGATTCTTCATGATCCTTAATCATTTTTGCAACAGAGGGGGTAAGAGAAAGAGAAAGTGAGAAATTGAGAGAGAGAAAGAGAGAGAGAGAGAAAGAGAGAGAGAGAGAGAGAGAGAGAGAGAGAGAGAGAGGCGGATTGCGATCATCTCGATTATTACGGATTGATTAAGAGTATTTATCGAACGACTTATGAAAATGAATTGTTCTCCTTGCGAATATATAAAACAGCCGAGCTGTATTCGCCAGACACTTTCCTTTCGCACAGATTGTCGTTTAAGAAAAAATTGATTTTTATTGATGTTATCACTGTCCGTGCGCTACGACCAGGTGAGCTATAATTAGCACGACAGTATTGTTCCATATAATATTTGTAGTTGGGAGCAATATGTTTGGTGCCAAGAGATTTCCTATCGCGTTCCGGATAAGCAATTATCTTTTTTTTCCAGTCTTTTTATTTTGCACGACACGGCAGAAAACTGTTCTTGAAAATAATACGAAAAAAAAACGATTTATTCTTTATATAGGTAGCTAATAAAATAAGCGGTTGGATGTTGAATTAAAACGATCTATTCGTTAAATTATAAAAATTTATATTTTCGCGTAAAATAAAATGAAGAAATCGTATTATTTTGTTCGAAAAATATAATAAAGAAATCGTATTATTTTGTTCGAAGTGGTCAATTGTTTTTGAATCGTTGTTGTCTGCAACCTTGTGAATTTGTTACCTCATTTCCCTAGGAGACAATAATTGTACTATTTTTTATTTTTATAATTTTGAGAATATAATTATTGTAGTGTCTCAATTTCTACGATTGATTCATCGAGGAATTTTAAAATTCGTTAAACGTGACTAATAGTCGATTAAAGAAAAAAATGATACGGTACGATTAAAATGAAAGACGAGTTCCGTGTAAAGTGTGAAAGTGATTCAGCACAGATCATTACAAGACGTCACGGCTCTCAATAAAATCCCAAGAAGATTCTCCAAGACGGTAATCGTGACGTTTTCGTGTCTTCGACGTAAGTATCTTCGACGGGATATACCGAAGAAATACGTCGTTTTCTCGTGACGCTTCTGGGAGTGCCAGGCGCCGTTCGGACGTGTCTTTACTCCCACCTTTCTAGACTTTTTTTTTAAATCTGTGGTTTCGCACCTGATGGGTCGACCACCGTCTCGACCTTCGCTTCTCAACTCCACTTTCGTTCCGGCACGTCACTATATCAATAATCACATTTATATGTTCTATAGAATTTGCAATATTATATATTTCCGTCTAAAAGCTAATAATATTTTGTCACTCTGTGAAATTGAAAATTAGGAAAAGCCTCGTTTCGTATGAAATTATGTGTTTTTTTTTTAAATATTTTTGTCAATCGAACATGGCAAATAATATTTTATTTCGAGTTTTAAATTCACAACTTCTTCAAGATATTTATTGCACATGGTTACATTGGACATTGAATCTAATAAGAATTTAATTGCGTTCAGATTATACGAAAAGGTGGAAAATGATGTATATTACAAATTTTTTATAAGTTTGTATTTGTAATATACAAGAAAATCAGGATAGTTTATTTTTCGTTTTATTATTATTTTTTTTAATTATTGTAAACAAAAAGATGACTGGTTAAAAAAATTGCTTATCAGAAATTATTGTTTAATAATACTTTTCGAAATTCTGAATGGATCATATTTCATTAATCAGAAATATATAATAATAAAATTACGACATGAGATGTGGACGATGTCTCTTCGTTGAAAGTTTCGATTGAAATTGGCAGCCCGAAATTTGATTATGGAGGGTAGAAATACTGGCATATCATACTGTTTGTATTAATAATGTGCTATCGTCTCAACTATAAATAGACGTTAACCGTACACCGTTCAATATTTTCAGCTGACGAACCAAGAATTCTGGAAATTTCGATGAATAGAACGGAAATTTATTTTGGAAGGATATTACCTTCGGAAAAGCTCAGGAAATATTTTTTTTTCATTACCGTTAAATATGCATAGGCGTAGAGTCACGTTCTAAAATTAAGTACGATTAGAAGTTTATTTTGTGGACTAGAACGCAAAATAAATAAATATTACCATTGAGTTTACGAACAATAATAATGCCCAAAATATTATTAAGACAGCTTGGACAATTTCTGATATATCAAATATTCTGGATAGCCACTAACCATTAATTTCTACCGTAATAATAATTGCAATTGGTTAAATCAGGGATTTAACGGATACGTTAATTGCTGAAAAATACGATATTTTTCTAGAAACTCGAAGAGATTTGTAACACATCCTTTCAATTTGAAATATGTATTTATTATTCAAGTGGCATAGAACGTAAATTAACCGAATTATCCTAACGGTTCTTCGGAGGGTTCTTCTATCGATATGCATTTGTGGCAATGAACTTGAAATTTTCCAAATGTTAAATCAATTGTCGAAAATATTATATTAATAAACCTAATTAAATCAAATCTTACCTGCCGAATATTTTAATTAATCGTCAATCTTTTTATAATTAAAATGATAAACTAGTGTTAATTTTGAAGACATTTTAACGATTTAAATAAACTGGAAGTTTTTCTCCAGATATCGAAGCAATCTTCAACAATTCTTGCAATTTTCATTGTGTCTATTTTATTGTAACATAAATAGAATAATTCAGATTTTTTTTCACGTTCTATATATCGAAGCAATCTTCGACAATTCTTGCAATTTTCCCTATGTCTATTATATTGTAACATAAACAAAATAATTCAGATATTTTTTTTCACGGTACGATATAAAAGAAATAATGAAATTTGCATAAATTATTGAAAATTGTTTCGATATTTGCAGAAAAACATGCAGTTGAAACCTCGCAATTTATTAAACGCGAAGTAGCCTTTGCTAGCAGAATATGAACTAGTGAATAATTCTTCATTAATTTGGATCAAATCTATTTTTATTTTCATCGTACATCGAGATGGTCGAGACCTAATGATTCGAGAATTTTACCATGCAAGTATCGAACGATTAAAATGCACAATATTTATTATAAACGACCAGAAAAGATTTATCCAGCTCGATATAATAGTTTTAGTCGGAGATGCGTTCGACGAACGAGGCGTAAAGGAAAGAAGAAGTCGATGAAAAAAAAATGCGACAAACGGTTTCCGATGACGACAGCAAATCAGAACGGTGGGCTCGATTCTGCGATCACGGATTTATATTCCTTTCTCTTTGAGTCTTAGGAAACTTGCGGGGGGTGTTTCGAAGGTCGTCTGGTCTCGAATACGGAACTCCGTTCGATCGGGCGACTCTGACCATATGATCAACTTGCAAACTCAATCGTCGTATTTTCTCGTTCAGCTCACCAAGTATCCTTGCTTTTTTTTCTCGCCCGCTAAGTCTCACCGGATAATTTACTTCCTGTATGAATATATTCATGTCCAAAAATAATAATAGAAAATTGGACGAGTACACTAGACGATGTTCGATCCCACGCAGCTCACACGTTAATACGCCTTTAAAATATCGGAAAGACTTTGAGAAGATGAAAAATGTATTCGTTTGTCAAGGACTTTAGACCAAGACGACTTTCAGATCGCCAGAAGAAGGTCTTGTTTAAGTTCGGCTGAAAATTTACAATGCCAGCCAAAGTTTAGTTCGGTTATAATTTATCCGTTGATATTTACAAAGATAGCAATTTTTTTCATTAAAAATCCTTTGTAAAGAATGAAATATTGAAATTTTTCGGTCCAGTGTAATAAAACTAGCGTAATTGAAATTTTAAAGTAACAGCTATGTTGTAAATTTTCACAACGTAACTGATCTTTTTTCAATTCATAGGAATGTTAATTAACTGGCTAATGTTAATCATCGCGGTGTCGAAAATGTGCAAATTTAGAGTTTTTTTTAGTCGTAGTGTACAATAAGAATATAATAAAATCAATAAAAATCAGTCGTATAAATTAATGTGATGTTAATATTTCTTGGACAAAAATAATTTTTAATCTTTTGATTAAATTCATAAATTTGTATGTTTTCGTCCATTGGTCTTTCCGCAAGAAAGGAATTGTTGATTAACAATTTTTGTATAATTTATCGTATACCAATTTTTGAGGCTTCGTATCATTTGCACTGTCTGAAAAAAGCAGATGTCATGTTTTTCTTTATAACAATCCGATGAACTATTAATTAATAAGTTTGGTATAAACTTAAGCGTCTTTTTTCAAAATGCAATTATGAAATCCCTCCAAGTATTCGTGTAAACATTCGTAATTTTTTAATAGTTACTTAATTATCAGATTTCTTTGAAAAAACGTTAATTGCATATAAGCATTTTTAAATCAACATAATTTTTGCATTCCGGATAATACGATTAAAAATTTTCATAATTTATCCATCTTCATGCATTGTAATATGAAATAGATCGATAAGCGTTACGATTAAATATGTCGTATAATATAAATGGTGACGATAGTTGATAACTCATTCTAGTGGCGTCTATCTGATAAGTCGTGCGAAAGATTCGAGAAAGATCCCACCGAATCTGATTGTAAAACAGCTTCGAACCGTGTTGACCATGGATCGACGGTCGTGCATCGTGCTACAGTGGAATTGTTTTTTTTGCGTATTCATCGAATCATATAGTAGAGGAGATATAACAATAAGCGTTTCAAAGCGTTATAACACTTTCACGCACGCCTTCCGACACGATTCATTCTGGTATCAATTCTGGTATCGTCCGGCGTAGTGTCGTTTCTAAGATGTAATTGCTCGAGACTCTACCGAGTCTCTTGATATATAGAACATAGGTACAACGTGATTCAGAATAAATGGTAAACTAGAAATGTATTCGTTGCTGGGACTGATTTTTCAAGAACGTTGAATCAAGACTCGAGTGTTTTATTTCAATAAAATGATAGGAGATAAAGGTCTGTAATAAAGATCTTTCTCGATTATTCGACGATTGGTTCGATAGTTTTTTCGATGTTTGCGTGGCAAACGTAACTGTTAGGTGGAAAACGCGCGGGAACTCTCGCCATTGGCTCTCCCCCCACTGCTGACTCCCAGCGCGGGAAGATCCTACGCTGTGGTTGGTCAATCAATAAATTGACTCTAATTCAAATATCGTCTCGATTTAAAAAAAAGCAGTTAAATAATTGTACTTAGAAAATCGCTGAGAATCTGAAATTTATCGGTGTATTATATTTTTTTTAATCACTCCGTATATGGTATATACCTCGCTATTAAGATACAATTTTTTAGAGCCTACAGTTCGAATCGTTCGCGAGACATATAGCTGCGAAATTTAAAGCGTATATTTTCCAAAACGATTAAGGTTATAAAAACGGAAACCATCCCCGAGGCAAACTTTCATTCCTATCCGTTTCGTCGTTTCGGAGAAAGTACAAATTGTAATTTCGAAATGGTCGGATCGTTTGATAGAGCGTCTAAAGGAGCCAGTATTGTTAAGATTCTGGTTCCGGCGTCAAGGTGAAGTTCAAATCGAGCAACGAGAAGCTTGATTGATTCTGTCGCGTCGACATTTATATTGATCGACAATTTCAATATCCAGGCGTTTATGATTTGATAACGGCAGTCACGAATAAATTATCCGGAAGAGAAAAGTGCTAGTACCGATTTAAACAACAAATTTGCCCCCGAAAATGCCGTTTCACGAAATCGAAAACATTTTTTCGATTAATATACCTGGTTCTAATTCAATTGGTTGAATAGAAATTCAAAATTCGACGAAAGTAGTAAATCTTAAATTAATTAACAGTCGTTTCTTCCATCGTAGAACACTTAGTTGAGGGTTTTGTCGATCTAAAATTTTAAACATTTCGAGGTTCATCCCTCGAGGTATGAAGGTTAAAACGTTTCTTCTAGATTGGTTAGATTAAAAAAACAAATCTTTCGTTTTTCACAAAGTTTACAGAATTGTTTAAGGAACAATGTATCGTGACAGGGGAATATTCGTGGCTATGTTCTCTCTTTATACGCTTCAATTTTCTGTTTAAATTCGTATCTCTCAAATCGCAATGTATTAAGGTAGTCCTATCGTTACAGCGTTTCCGTTAGATTTCGCTGAAAATTTGCAGAAGCGTCCTTTGATGTCAAATGTACATGTGTGTAAAATTTCAGGGGCCTTTATCGACTCAAAAATCAAGATATTTATTCTTGAAAATCATCATTTTTCGTAACCTCCCATAAGAACTCGTGTTAAATATCGCAATATTATACAACGAGTATCTCGATTTTTTGGTCGATGAAGCCTGTTGAAAATTTACACACATTTTTATATGACATCAAAGAAGCTTCAAGTACTTTTTTATAACAATCTTATGGAAAACAATTTCATGATTTCGTTTATTATATAACAAGTAAACTTTACGTAGGATCAATTTGAATTTTGAGTATGTTGTTCTTTAGTCGATTTGCAACAACTTTTCTAATTCGATTTAAACGCTCAGTCCACATGGAATTTGAGAAAAAATGGCAATAAAAATTTAATTCCCCCACCCACGACAGGACTACCTTTTAAGCCCTGGTTAAGCTTCCGAATAAGTTACATCTCAAAAATGTACTTAGATCTAAAAATGTAAACAAAAAAAATGGCTAATATTTTTAAAACGTGGACTTTTTCTTGCGATAGCTAAATTCCATCTTTGCAATTTTCTTTACTACACATTAAAACCACGCGCCCTTTTCTTCCAAAAGTGGGGTTTCAAGCGAATAAAAATGATTCGTATATTTATTAAGATGATAAGTCGATATGAAATTATACCCGATTCATGGGAATAAGATGTCGTAAATCGCCGGAACTATTCTTTCGTATGAGTGTGCGGAAATTAAGTAAAAATGGTCGTTTTTCTCTGTATATACGCGCGAAGGTTATACCGGAAGGTAGCGAGGTCAACGATCTTCTCAAATGAACGACAAATGTTCCATGTACGTTTACCTTTATACACATAAGTACTCGACAACGACAACAACGACAACAACGACAACAACGACAACAACGACAACAACGACAACAACAACAACAACAACGACAACAACAACATCAACAACGACAACAACGACAACAACAACAACAACAACGACAACAACATCAACAACAACGACAACAACGACAACAGCAACAACAACAGCGAGAGTAAGAACATAAATAATAATAATAATAATAGTAAACGGTGATGGCGACGATGATGTTAACGATAACAGTAATAATATAGCAGTTAGTTCGGTGCGTGCACTCTTAACGCCGTGTGCACAAAACGGTTGCAATGTTTCGTCTTGTTCTCGAGACGTTGGCCCGTATTCGAGACGACCCACTTCGAGCGCTAATACCGACCCAAGACCCACTTAAAAGGCACTTATAGAAAAGCCCCTCGCGCGAAGGAGAGCGAGAGAGCAAGCGAGCTGTTAAAGATCTCGCTTCCAATCCGAGGCTGCACCGCCTGGCTTGCATTCTTCAACAATGTTGCTGAACGATCGACATTGTTTTTTTTTTCTTTTTTTCTTTTTTATTATTCACCCGGACTGCAAAGACAATTATTCAATTCGCAGATCTCACGATCGAGCCTGGCACAGTTCAAACATGACGTCATGATTTTAAATAGATAGAACGTGTTGCAGATTTTTACCGATTTTTAGCAGCTCGGAAACAAAATTAAAACATCGTTCGTTGGAGTTTTAAATTTGGACGGATTTCAATAATCCCAAGGTCGTGAATTAATTTCCTATTTCGAAATTGTTCACGCTCTGAAAATCCTTTTCGGCGATAAGTCGTTGAATCGTTGACGTTTCTATTCGGCAAACAATATTCCATCGTGACGAAGTAATCACGTGCTCGAGAATTACTCGGAGCGTGACGTTTATTGGCTTTCGAATCATACGATTTTATGAACGAAATGAAAAATTTCATATAATTGAAAAGAAGAAATGAAAGCAACAAAATTATATTGCATCAGAAATCAACAAGAATCACGGGTCTTCCATCGCTCGCGTCCAAGTCGGAAATTCGCGAATTCTCTTCTCCAATTATTTGACCGGAGTAACGACAATGAGAGGAAAAATTGTACGCGAAGACGTATACGAAACGACGAGGTTGCATCACGTGTGACGTCAAAGATAGCAAATAGAGAAAGAGCGAGAGAACTTGGTGAGACCGCAGCTTCCTTGACTGACTCAGTTCGAGTCTTTTTGGATGATAACTACATCGCGATAAGATATGAGAATTTTATTTAGAATAAAGAAAAAAAAAGAAACTCGTAATTGCCTACAACAGGATTTATGTAAGTTCGAATCGGAGTTGCGCATCCAAGCTTATATATGTAATAGGTATTTTATTGAATTTGCATCCAATTACAATTAATTGAATTTTAAATAAAGTCTGCTCGTTGTACACTAATTTTCTATAAGTTCCCACGGGTCTTGTTCGCCAAAGATTATTCGCTATTATCGTTAGTGACGATGCGATTACAATTACGTGGAATGATTTGTTGTTCATTTTGTGTCGTTTCATTAAAATTCTTCAAGATAAATGAAATTTTTTATAGCCGATTATAATTATTCGAGATAAGAGTAATTATTGCTTTCTCGCGAAAGGAAATTTTGCTTTCACGAAAAAAAACAAAAAAAAAGAATACGAGCATCGACTTGGGCCACGATCAATTTGCGTTTATGCTTTATTATACACGATAACATAAAGATTGTCCTACAAGATTTTTTTTTTCAACCGCTTCGTTTGTCTCGATTGTCCCAAATATTGAGTTATCAAATTACAATTACTCACTCGAATAGGCCAATGAGTTCGTATTATATAAAATTATTAAAAATAAAATTAACGTTTTCCATTTAAAAAAACAATGGTTCACCTTGACCCTTCTTTGGGACTTTTTCTTTTCAATAACTCTTGCCAAAAAGCTGTGGCGAACGAAATTCAAAAGAATTTTACACGAAATCATATATCTCCATATATTTCGAGTACACGATAGGATTAGTTGTAAACAAATCAATTGTTACCTGATACCAAAAACCGAGCCTTAGGTGTCCGAGTGATCCGAGACGTCGACACGGGATTTTTCTTCAGATTGCCAGAGATCAGAAGATCGAGGGAGTCCGTTCGCACAACCTTCGATCTCTTACCCGTTTCCATGTAAATTTTCTTAAATAATTCAATCTATCGCGTGATATCCTTGTGCTCACCGTGGTATATACGTCCGTCCGATTGTACTTGAAGAGCCTTGGAACGTTCTAATTGTCAAGGATTTCTCGCAGCAAGTTCAGTGCTAGGTGAATGTGAAAACATGTAAAAATGTATTTAACAGAAGATGTTATAACGTCACGATATTATCGAGAGTACGCTATTTTAAAAAGCGGCCATTTTTTAAAAATTTGTTGTTCTTCTTTTTGAATAAGTTCAATTTTCGAATAATTTACGACTCATTTCGTAAGAATAATTTAATTTTTCATTTTAGAGACCCAGGTATAGCTTGTGAATGATCCGTACGATACAATCACGCTGGCAAATTGACAATTTTCGTTTGTACACCGCGTATTATCGTCGGACAAATTCTATTTCATTGTTTTTAAAATCAAAAACATTCTTAAATAATATTTCATTCTATTTATAACGAAAATATTGATCAAGCTATCCCCGATTTGCTTAAATATAAATTAACAAGAATTACAGCCAGATATGTTGTAAATTATAAGAGCACATTGTCACACGTTTTCCTTATTGCCGTAAGATTATTTAGGGTTGATTTTTTGTCTCAGGCACAGAGGCAAATAGTTTAAACTTTCCGTCCAATCGTTCTCCAAGATCACATGCGGCAACTGAACTCGTTCGTAGAATCGAGAAGCGCGTACGATATTTAACATTAATTTTTCCAAAGAATTAATGCAGCCTAATTCGTAATTATTTAATTTTTTAAAATAGACTTTCAGAATTTTAATAACGAAGCATTTAAAAAAGAGTCGTACTCGAATGACTCCCTCTCAACATATAAAATATTTACAAGTTATAATTATTCGAACGATACGACTGATTTTACCTGTTTGCTCACTTTAATCCGTTCAATCAATAAGGCATTGGTATTGTCGAAACCACGTGACTCATTAAAATGTTTGCAATCGTGACGAAAAGTCATTATGCAAGAAATTCGAACGAAGCTCCGGCTTAAATTACAATCCCCTCCAATTTACGAAAATAGCATTCTCATGCTCGAGATGTAAGGATACGCGTTTTCTCATTACAACGTGGATTCCTTGACATTCGATTTTTTTTCTCGAAAGGAAGTACGTGATCTTTCGAGACGGGCACGAGAGGAGAAGGGACGAAGTAGCTTACATTGAAATGTACATATGTTGACAGGATATAGTGATAAAGCGTTCTTATCACGTACTCCGATGGTATTATCTTATCTCGGATCGACACCTCGTCGATCGGTTGTTCACATGCCCGTTTAAACGACCGTTTCCGATTATAAACCTCTCGATAATTCCATTTTATAATTTCATCGTCCATGAACGTTTCGCTTTTAAATGTATTCGAAAAATTGGCTGTTCGACGATTTTTCAACGATTTCTTTTCATTTGCTACTAGTAAATACTGTGAGTGTATAAAAAAAAGTTCACTAATTAGAACGTATCGAAGATTTTTTGGATCGATGACCAACGAATCGGAAAAGTCGATGTGAAAAAGGTGAAATATTACGTGTAATTAATAAAATTCCAGAGATCGTTAACAGGCTGTAATTTCTTCAGCGAGAAAGAAACTCGTCGTCGCTGTTGATAAGAGAGATGAAGACTTTCGGGCGGTTTGTTCGGTGCGCGTCATCGGGGTAATAAGGATGCTGCAGTTCGTACACCGTGAGAATTACGAAAGAAATTTAAAAAAAGAAAAGATACGATTCGCTTTGATTTGTGTTCGATAAAATCTGTCGATAAGATCTGTAACGTCTAATTAGTCGTAGACACGAATCACAAATTCTTTTCGTCTCTTTTTCAACGTTTTATTCGCGCTACCTTGTGCGATTTTGTCTTCTCATTTTTTTTTTCGTATTTTTTGCGAGCTTCGGGATCGTAAATAAGTCGTGATAAGCTGAAGCTAATTTACTGTCTCGAGCCACTCGTCAAACGATCAACAAGTTGTAAGCGACGTACTGTGTTTGCACGACCAAGGATCAAGTGGTATCAGGTAAATTTGAAAAACAAAAGAAACGATATATTTTTTACGCGGAGCTCTCGCCATCACGGAGATACAAGAAAAATCAGGCTTGGACTCGAGTCAAAATCAAACAACAACGATGATTGATGTAACGGTGCGATAGGTTGAGATTGTTCTAGTCGATTAAAAAAATGTCTTCTTTAATCCTCGAGTACTTTACAGCTCGTATTGTTTATATCGTCAATCGATTGTTTTTCTTTTTAAATACGCACGATAATAACATGAAAAATTACAATTTTATTTTTCACTCTCGACAGGCCGTGTTAATTTTATTTAATAAAATTTTCGGTTTTTTTACCATTAGGAACAAAAACAAATTTCCATAGGCATGGAACGAAGTTGAAAATTGAATTTCTCGTAGCTGCAACGCGTTAAATTATATCGCGAAAATTCTTCATCGATCTCACGCGTTTTTTCTTTTACGTTTTCCAATAATTAGGTAAGAGCAACGGGAATAAGATTATTCAACAACCACTTTGCTTTATCGTTTAAGTTTCACATGTACATATATACACAAACCCGCTAGTGTGACGTGTTTTTGTTTCCAAGAATAGTTTTTCTTTGGTGATTTGAAATAAAAAGATTATGATAAAAGTATTCGCGTTTAGGCTTCCACTGCGACAGCTTGGCGAGATTCCTTTTTCGCAACACCTGTTGATACAGAAAAAATGTTTATTGGTAATGTAGAAAAAAAACATGTGAATATACAGTTATCGTATCGCTTGGACGATTCGGACTTTTTCGTTAAGTGTAATTTGAGGAACTATATTGTTGGTTTGCGATTTTCGAAAGTGGGCTCCTCGTAATCGAAATAGGAATCGGTCTATCGTTCGTATTATTGTGCTCGCGTCAAAATTAAAAATATTATGTTAAAAACTTTGTCAATTATTTCTGAATTTTGAGTCATTAAAAATGGAACGAACTGTCATTCATTATAAATATTCAATTTGGTTTCAAATTATAATACCCGATACTTTTAGCATGAATTTTGAAGATAAATCGATCTTTTAATAATTACAGTTGAAATATCAACGATAGAAAATTAATATTGAAAAAGATAAATATAACATTATTATATTATAAAACAGATAATAATGAGTATAGATTTTTTTGTTTAATTAAACCGTATGCTTTTAAAAATAGTCGAAGCACACATATTTGAAGGATGATGGAGTGAGATCAGAATTTGTCACGTAGGTTCGAAATAGAGATAAACTCGTAAATTTCGATATGTTTCTGTATCGAGTCTTGATTTTATACTCGCGCGATTTCGAGGTAAGGAATTGATCGATTTCATAGATATTTCGCTCAAAGTTCATTTTCGTTTCATTTTTCACACAAAATTAATGAAAAGTTACGAATGAATTCAATAGTGAAAAAATTCAACGACGTTGGATTTTGGCAATCGACATCGTTCTATTCGCGTTCTTTTTTCTTTCATTCCACGTTCACACGACGCAGACCGAATCACACAGAAATGAACGGTCGTTCGTTAATTTTCTGGAATATTTCGTCGACTGAAATTGTGCGCCGATCGCTACAAAACGGGAAATCAAATGACCGAATCCGAGTGAACGTTCTCCCTGTATTAAGACGTTTCATTTTTTGTTCACTCGAAGCGCGAGTAAATTTCGCCGAATGCGGAAATCTAACATCGTTGGATTTTTTTTTGTTTACTAATGAATCCATTCGTCACTTTCGATTCATTTTTTCGTCGGACGATTCACTTCGAGTGAAAGATGCCGAATGAAAGACGGAAATAAACAAAAAATCATTCGGCTAATATTAAGGAGGTTCACGCGCCGTAATTATAATAGTATATACAAAGTAACGGCAAAATCATCAGATACAATTTTGTCCAAGATAATTTTTTGAAATTTTGCGTCAATCTTCTTGAGCATCGTATTATAATGAGTAATAAATTTGAGAAGGTTTCACCGTCTAGTAATCGAGATATTCAGTGTTTAAAATCGCAACTTTAACACGAGGTCTTATGGAAAATTACGAAAAAATACGATTTTTCACAATAAATAACTCGATCTCTAGACGTTAAAACTTTCTCAAATTTGACCCACGGTTGAGTATTATCGTTAAGAAGGTTCGTACGAATGTTAAACAATTAAACTTGGAATTCGTCTAACGCATGGACAATGCTTCAACCTCCTTAAACCTGTATTAAAGAATAAATAAAAAATATTTATACTTTTCTCTCTCTCTTTGTTTTCCATCACGTCATCCTGCGGAACTTCCGGTAGCAAAACATCGTCTGATATTTGGATTACGTTTTCAGCATCTTCTTGAGCCAGGAGAGCGTCCAATTCTGCCTGTGCTTCAGTCTCGTCCTCGTCAGTCAGCGTTCCAATAAGCAGTTCGTTAATTTCATTCTGTTTGTCAATGCTTTCTTTCGTGTTTTCCATTATCGTCTCGATATCGTCGATCGACAACATTTCGTGAAGCGTCTTTAGCGCTGTATTGCCGATCTTAAGACCGTCTATGACTCGCGATTCGATCTGAGCAAATTCAATATCGTGAACCATTGTCTCGAGATTCTCAAGTTGTCCATCGGTTTTCGAGAGTATCTGTTCCTGGAACTTCTTCTTGCGTAGAAGAAGTAACGCTCGGCTGGTAACAAGAATCATGAAATGATAAAAAAAGTTTGCTCAAAGACGATACATTTTATAAGATATCTGATAAATAAAATCATTGCTTTCGATCAACATCGTAAATAATGTTTATTACATAATATCGACGGTGCTTACGAAAAGTAGCACGATTCAAATTTCTTACGAAAATTAACTCTTTTCTAATTTCACCGCGAAAACCAACACGTTTCGATATTCGACGCGAAAACTAGCATGTTTCGGCTCTCACCGCGAAAACTAGCATGATTCGGCTTCTGCCGTGATAACTGGCATGTCCGAAATATGCTAGTTTTCGTGGCAAAAGCCGAAACATGCTAGTTTTCCCGGCAAATATCGAAACGTGCTAGTTTTCGTGTCAAAAGTCGAAACATGCTAGTTTTCGCGCTGATATCAAACGTGCTTCTCTTCGTAAGAAATCTGAAACATGCTAGTTTTCGTAAGCAGCGTCGATATATAGTAAACATTTTTACTACGTGATACGTTGTAACTTTTTTATGTTGTAATTTTTATGTTACAGTTACAAATTTTTAACCAACTAGCATTTGGTTAATTATGTGCCCAGAAATAAGTGAATTTTAAGGATGAATTATGAAACGCATAAAGTCCTTCTACTTGGTTTAACGACGAATTCTGGAAGCTCTTGAATGGAAACGAGTAACAAATTGAATGCCGCGCATGCTGTAGAAGTAACTGACACGGAGCAAAGTGCTTTGTTTTGTTGCAAATGTTAACGAGCTACGAGAGTGATTTAGCTGTACGTTTGTGTGTTTAGATGTGCGTTAATCAATAATTTTCCGTTAAAACGATATGTATAACAGACTCGATATCGTCGCCATGACGCGAAACAGACCTCGTTTGTAATAAACGCTGTCGTCCAACGAAATAAACTGTGACTACCGTACGGCAGTTACGCAGTTCGCAGTTCTCATATTTTGTGAAACATATTAAACGTTAAATGAAAATTTGTGGCAGGTAACGCTACTTGAGCACGACCGGTGAACGGTGCAGATTTAATTATGCGAATTGTTGAATTCATCTTGGACAATATGTAAGTACATTGTACAATGTAGTAGTGAAACAATGAATCGGTCACTGCAAACTCTGTAGAAAATACTGGTTCCTAGCGGGACAATGGAATTAAAATATCTCTTACTTCGGTTACTCTTATGTTATCGGGATGTTTTTTCGCATCCGCTTAAGACGATTTGAAGGCATTCAGCCCTGAACGAAAACTATAAAGCATTTTTCTCAGAGACGCTTGCTGTTTCGGCTAAACGAAGAGAACGATTATCGAGGTTTAACGATCCTATAGTGCGTCATTTTCATATTTCTCGAAAAAAATTAAGTTTTTGGGAAGAAATTGGATTTGCGTTTGGAAAAATGGATTTTTCTCTTTCATATTCATGACTGTTACATCGACATTGCGCACAAGATAATGTGATCTAAGGCACGTTTGATATTATTTTTCTTGGTCAGAATTGGAGCGCGCGGTGCTATTTTTCTGAATTGTCGAAACTGGAGCATTATTTCACACGAGGTTTTGTAAGATAAGCAAAATTTACTCAATAAAGGAATAACGCAAACTGTAATCTAATTTTCTGGAAGGAAGTTCATCTCTCTGACAACGGGGGAAAACAATGCACTCGATTTCACGAGTAGTCGATTCAGCGCTCTTGTTTTTTTACTTAAAGATTAATTCTGCACGAGTAATTTCGAACGTAAAAGACAGCTATGTTTCTCGAACTTATGGCGATGCTTCCCCACAAACATAAATGACTTTATTTTACATTGCTTTGAGTTATGAACAAAACTTACTCTTTTTTCCCACTTTGCAGAAGTTTTTTCGCGATTTCACGATCCTTTTCTATACACCGTTCGATCCTACGCTGATATTGTTTGATTTTATCCCTCGTTTGTTTTAATTGCTGCTCGTGCCATAGAAGACAATGGGCACAATGAAAGAAAGAAATGGTTAAATTTTATTGCCACGAGAGGGTTATCGTTCGTGCACGTAAAACAGGATCTATATACCAAAACTGCTTTGTCCTGTTCCGTAACGCGACTCTGTGGTTTCTTTTTCGCGAAGAATATACCCATTTTGTACAAATATTAAATTTTTACAATTTAATCTATGAAATTTCTAATTGTTTGCTACCGGTAACAATAAGTACGTAAAAACATCTGACACTGACATCGAAAGGTTAGAAAAATGACTGGAACGACTGAAGGTAGTCAGAAATACGTATCGTGTGTACTGACCTGCGCACTGCGGGTTTGTTTCTTGTCGCGAAAAGCGCATGTTGCGCCACCTGTCGTTAGTATGTGTTAACAATGCGGGACTTAACGATTGATCTTACCAATAGGTGATAATCGTGATTTGTCTTAAAAAATTTATTATATGTATATCCTTTAAGGTAATGTGAAGATCTTCTTTACCGTCACTGCGGCCCATGCATTTTGCGGACAAATGCTATTCCTAAACTAATGAACGGAATAAGATGAAATTTGAGTATGTATACAGTTGATAGTTCTACAGAACGTAAGTAATACAGCATTTCGGAATCGATAAAAAATTGAAAAATTTTGTTGTGACGTGGTAATTTTCGCTGCATAGTTGCATTTATTGACGTATTAATGGTTCGATTTAAAAAAATGTGGTATTTATGTACTAGACGGGAAAATATCCGACGCATTGAGTACTCGCACATTGCTGCATGTGCAATATTACATAAGTGTAATTTATTCAAAGATAATATGAGGAAGGCCGGTAATAACAATTAGTATAATAACAGAGATATGGGGGGAGATCAGCAAGGCCCGTCAAGAGTTGAAACCTCGAAAATTGATTCGGCGAGGCGACATCTGAGCGGCCCAAGGGTGAACTATGGGTACTTTGGTACCCACAGGAAGTTGGCTGCGCTAGCACAATTATATAGGTGGTGAAAAGAATTTTTTTGGTGAAAAGGATTTGATGTAAATGGCGCTTGAGTCAAGTCGCCTTTCAACCGTCGATATATAAAATCAGGTGGTCCGTAAATGACGCTCGATTGTTTTCGTGACTGTAAGGCGGACAGTCTGGTTACAGATCAGTAGGTAGATCGACAACTATCAAAAAAAGTAAAATCTTCGAGAGTTGGCCTCGCGAGGCGACATCTGAGCGGCTAAAGAATGAACAATGGGTATTTTCGTACTTTCGACACGAAGTTGGCTCTGCTAGCGTAATCATAGTCATAATGCATTGCGAAAAGAGCATATATATATATATTCTGGCGGTTCGTACACGCCGCTCAGTTGTTTTTGTCTATATATGAGGCCCGTACGGCTCGTACACTCTGCTCTGATGTTCTGATATGAGACCGTTTGTTGAGCGTTGTTGCTTTCCCCACTTATCTCTAACAAAACAACTTGCCCAATCGATACGAGACTTAGTCTTTATTCTGACTTGAGTAGTTATATTTATTGTTAGTAGAGACATTTTGCAATTTTTGACCGAATAAGACTATTTTCAATTGACTGACGGAATTTTTTTATTTTTCGACCCCCTTGTGTAGTACCCCAGATAGAACAAGAAGGTCTAATATACGTATATTACACGTATATATGTATATGATATGTATACGTCTATGATATACCTATATTAGACGTATACTGTATGTATATTGTAGGTCTATTTAATTGATGATGGTGAACGAATTGCATATACGTATAATTTACGTACATTATACATTCGGGTTATAATATAATTCGGGTTTTTTTTATAAATGTTTATGGAGTATGTATTATTTGTATATGTACTCTCTCAAAAGAATATGTACCTGAAATAATAAATAAAACGTTTCAGATGATAACAATAACAAAGAGCTGTATTTTATGATTTTCCGCATTCATCGCACGAATTTATAAGTAAACGACGATTTATATGTATTGTAACAGTATATGCGTATTGCCATACGTGTGTGGAATACATTTTTTATGGATTTATTATTCGCACATAAGACATTTATATGTCAAATATATGTTAATACAATGTCGCTATCGACGCCTGTAAGATGTATTTAGGACGTATACTGAAGAGCTAAATGTTTGGCTAGTATCCGTATAATATATATATATTCTACGTTTGTTGAACAATATATTTAACGTATTTTCGACGTCGTGGATACATAAAATATACCGTTTAATATACGTAGAATATATGTACATTATACGAAGATTAGCCGGACATTTAGCTCTTCAGTATACGTACTAGAAACGTCTTACAAACGTATATGGCGACGTCGTTTATATGTATAATATACGTCACTGTTCTATCTGGGACGGTTTCATATTCGATAAATCGTTATTTCAGCTTTGCTCCATTTTCTCTTAGAGTTTTTGAGATATCGGATAAAATAAGGTAATAATCTTGATCAGTGAGCAATTTCCGATCGAATAAGACTATTTCAAATATCTATGTCGAACGTCTCTCTTATAAATCTTTATCGTTTAAATAATTCAAACATTCTATATTTAAAATGTTTCTCTTGTGATTTAATACGCACCTGAATTTCTAAGGTATGATACACACGCTGATTAATAATATCGCGGTTATTTTCTTCTCGCATAAAAATTATGTGAGCGGAAAGTTTAATGACTTGACCCTCGAATGCTGGATTTAACCCGGATGCATTTCAAAGAGGACGAAATAACAATATATTCATGAATAAACGATTATTTAATTATTTTGAATATATTTAATTTAATTTTATAAATAGTCAAGAATAATATACCGTATCGATTAATTGCATTAATTAATTGACGGATTAATTTTTTAAATTATATTTATACTTATAAATTCGCCGAATACTCCTCGGGACGTTGAAAGACGGAGGAAATTCGTGGGGTTGCGCAGAAGTCGGAAATCGCTCGCTTGAGCATGGTTATCGCGGCGACACCCCCAATCCACACGGTGCGTGTCCATGAGTTGATACCACGCGAGAGTAGCAGAGCACGCGAATCGGTTGTTTGCGCAGGTCGGTAACCTGTAGTAACGCATAGGTCTACCCGCGACCGGCGAGCGGAGCGGTAACGTCACAGTCCTCTTTCGATTGTAGGTGGATGGAGGGGGGGGGGGGGGGGGGGAGAGCGATCGGCTACCGCTGCGCTCGAGCGTAGTAGCTAACCGTCGTTGGGACAGCGACTCGGCTTCCTCATTCATCGTACCTATTCATTCGCACGCGATAACAGTTCGAGGCTAGTCTCATTTGTGCACGAAATAAGCGTGATAGCCATCGATACTACGCTACGCTTGAAATATTTAATTGGCGTAAACGTTTTAAGCCAAAGGAAACTGCGATTGAAAATGATTATTGATAAAATAATAAGGAGAAAGGGTATCTAATGATAATCAATAGACAAACATAATACTTTGTTGAATTGAACAATGTCCATTATATTATATATTTTATTCCCACATACACACGGCACGTTGTGAACCTTTTCTTAAATATTAATAATATTACTGTAATCATAATAATAACAACAACAACAATAATAATAATAATAATAATAGTAATAATAATAACAAATCATAGTAATTAATAATCGTCATCGCAATTAATTAATTAACCGAACAAGAAAACAGATTTTAATGTAATAATCATGAATTCATTAGATTTATATCATGTATACGTATGCATGTATGTTTATAGACATACATACACATATATATATACATATACATATATATATATATATATGCATATATATGTGTGTGTGTATATTTATATGTATAATAAATCATATGGTAATAATCATTGTATTATCATATATTTATATGTACAGAGGGGTACAATATCGTTATTCTTTTATTAGTATTTATATTTATAATTGCAATATTCATTGTTATTATTATTATTATTATTATTATTATTTATTATTATTATTATTATTTATTATTATTATTATTATTATTATTTTATTCTGTATACATACACAATTAATTAGATTTACGAGTATCGGGGGAGCGCAAGGGATTCTCCGCCGCGAATTTCCATGCTGCGGTGGTAATAGTTATTATATTCGCGGCGGATTTTCATTTTTCTTCTTTCTTTTCATGGGACGTTTGGCGGCAGGGGCGGAGGGGGGAGGGCGAATATTCGCGTAAATTACGCTCTTTCAAATTGCAATTTTCTCATCTTATCGTACTGTTTCGTTTTTTCAGCCGTCGCAATGTTTTTCTTCTCTCCCGTGTCGTAAAATTTGAGAACTTATTATTCTTTGTCTTCAATCATTTGGTTTTTTGTTTTTCCGCAAAAGAAAATAACGATATTCCGCCCTCGAATCGATGGGTTCATCCTTGGTTTTGATCGTTTGTTTGTTTGTTTGTTTGTTTGTTATCATACAAAACATCCATTATAGTCTGGCCGTTTTGAGTAGAGAGTCGTGCGCCATTAGCGCGAGAAGCAATTCCAACTAATCGGTACACAAGGTTTGTAACCATTAATCAATCAATAATTAATTAACCAATTTATTAAATCATCGATTAATGAATTGATTATTTAATCATTTAGTTTTCGTCCAGCCTCTCGCGGATGAGCCCAGGGATACTATTATTTAATTATTAATCGTTTATTATTGTATTATTAGTATTATTATTAATATTATTGATAACATTATTGAGAATTCGCTTATCCCGTCCTCTTTTTTCTTCCGCATTCTTTCCTTTTCTTCTCGTGTTTTCTTTGTTTTTTTTTCAATTTTATGTATAATTTAAGCGCCGAGTATGCCGGGTCCATAATACGTATAATATATGCTCTATTATTAATCGATAATTGATCTCAATCACAATCGATTGACGCATCTCTTGATTTAATCTTGATTTGCCCATTCGTCATTATATATATTTATGTATTTATATATATAATATCGTTATATTATTTCAATTTATCTATATTATTCACGTCATATATAACCCATCGCCCCTTCATTTTTGCGATTCGAGGACTCGTTAAAATCGTAAAAGCGCTCACGAGGCGATCGGCTCTCTCGCCAAAGTTGGGCCTTGTTTTCTCGTTTGTTTGTTTATTTGTTTGTTCTCTTTTTCTTCATAAATATTCTGTACAACGTTCTTTTTAATTTTTCTTCTTTTATTTATTATTATAAATCATTATCGTCATCGTAATATATTTCTTATACCTCTTAATCAGTTATTTCATTATTATCGGTAGTGTAAAATTGAAACTTTACGTACTTATGTAGATATTCATATCTCGCTTCGCTTCGCCTCTCTTTTTTCTACTTGCTCATTTTTTTTCTGCTCTCGTAATTAATTTTTTTGCTCATTCTTGTTTATTATTTTTTGCATTATCTATTTTTCTTGGCTAATTCTCAATTACGTAATCGTATAATTTAATATGTTTGCTATAGGTATTTTTTTTTGTATATCGTTATCGATTAGTAAGAATATGTAAAATTGGTATTTTCATTTTTTCTTGATTTTTTTTTCATTTCTTTAATGCTTGTTTAATCAATAAATCTTGTAAGCATCCACATAACCGTTTAATATACATGGAATTCAAGAATGTCTTATTTATTGCTTGTTGTATTGCAGGTTTTTCTTTCTCTAGCTGCTGTTCCCTTGCCGTTTGTTTATTTTCTTTTTTCTTCATTTAATCAAACTCGCACAATTTTTTTCTACCGTTTCCTATTTAATTACGCCCATTCGAAACCTTTCTGTACGAGCTTCCTATCACACTTATCGACCGAACTGTCGCCATTTAGCGCGAAAATATTCATCCTCTTCGTTAAAAAATTTCATGAAATGTAATTTTATAATTTAGCAGAAGAAAATTACGAACCTCGTCACTCGTTCAACTGTCTTTTGACCAATTACTTCGATTCGCCAATGAATTAATTATTGGCTCTGACTACACGAATGGGAACATTTTGTTTTTCTGGATAGATATTCATTTTCACATTGCTTTTTACAAAGTTATTGCCCCTTCGGTTCTCGTTCCAAAATAATTTTATATCTCATAGATCACTCTGATATGTGAACGTGCGAGTAAAAGGAGCGCGATTCTGCTTTTTCTATGATTATTTTATTTTATTTATTAAGTATTTTTTTCTAACGGTTTTTTTTCTCGCATCGGGAGTGACGAAGTTCGAGATTAAAATCATACTCGATGAAAAATATTCAACGAATGGAGCGAAAACCATGTGTGCTTCAACTTCAATCTTCAATATTATTTCACCTGGTCAAGGATCAACGTGAAATTTGGGTGCGTCAATTATTTTTTACTTTTTCATCTTTCGATTTGTTTCTCGATAAGAACACTACTTGGGGGGACACGGCGGTATTTGTGGAACAGAGCTTCGCATCGCTAATAGTGAATTTGCGTATTACCAGCAATTCGCAACTTTTTTTTTTGCTTCGTTAACATATATTTGTTGTTTCATTATTCTCCTCTTTTCCCCCTCTTTCTCATGCCCTTACACTCCTCACTTATCTCGCAATCATCATACGGTTGTGCACGACTAAAAAATTTTTGCCGGTTTTTTTTGTTTCTTCTTCCTTTTCATTATAATATTTGTTTTTGTTTTGTTTGTTAATAATGACGATTCGCGAAGTGACGAAACCTTATTTACAATTATTACGTTGTATTGCTTTGGTTTTATGATAATACGAAAAAAATATATATATATATATATTTGAGAAGAACGCTAAAAGAAAATGAGATTAAACAAACTCGAGGATATTTAAAAAATACAACCTTGTGGCGTTTCCATCCTCGTATTTTGCTGTTACAACTTCTATTGTTTTTCCTTAATTGTACATTGTTATATTATTTCTCACACAATGATCAATGCAATGTTTGTGGCTGTGTTTTTTTTGTTTCGAATTACTTCAAAGTGAAGATAAAACTCTAGAGGTTGCTATTAATTTTAATAATAATAATAGTAATAACAATAATAATAATAATAACAATAACAATAATAGTAATCATAATAATAATAATAATAAAAATAATATTAATGATAATAATAATAATGACATTTAAACAAGTTCATTCATTAATTTCTGATGCTTGAAGCGCCTGTCAGTCTCCTTAATCGAGATAGTACATTGACGAGACTCAAAAAACCGCAGCGCGCTGTTTTTTGTTGTTGTTGTTTCATTGCTCATGCAATATATTTTCTCTCCATCATTTCGCTCATACGTAAATCTTGTGATTTTCATACCTTTTCGTCTCGTCCCTCTCACGATTACGAGGCGAATTACATATTCGTGAGTGTGTTTGTGTGTAGTTATGTGTGTGTGTATGTGTGTGTGTGTGTGTGTTTAAAACGTTTATTTATAACAATGCTGATTATTATAATAATTATATAAACTGACGTCGATCGCGTGAGCCGAGCATCAGTGCAAGAATAATATTGTACTTCTCAATTATCGAATAAAGCTGCATTTGCGAGACCGTTATCAACTATTGGTACAAGGAGTATTGTAGTTTCTTTTACTTATTTATTTTTATTCATTGTATTTTTGTTGTGTTTGTGTTTTTATTTTAGTTTGTGTGTTTGAGCCGGTTGGGGCCATTCGATTCGATCTTTCGTTATCATATTAGACCTGATCGATTTTTTTCTTTTGGTTATCGGATAAATTGTGAAATTCGTAATTCAACGGAAACATCATTTTTCGTTTGAAATTAATTTTTCTTCTCTTTCGGAATGATCAACTCGATAAAATTATATTCGAATGAGAAGTTGGCAGCAAGCTTATGAAATCTTTTCCAATTTTGGCCACACCTACCCGTTTTTTTGCTCGTCTCGTCTTTGTTTTTGTTTACAATTTTTTTAATCATCACCGTTCATGATCCTCGTTATAATACTATGCATACGCAGCTATTATATATATATATATATATATATATATATATATATATAATATCTAATATGTGTATTTTTGTCATATACATATATATATGTATATATATATATATATATATATATAATATGTATGTATATAATATGTATATATAGCCTTGAGTAAAAGGGCGATTGAGCTCCATGTCCCTCGGAACTTCAAACTCCTCTTCTTTGTTGTTGTTATTATTATTACTTTTTTTCCTAATTACAGATTCACCCCCTTAGAGCAACCAATTCGTCGCGACCGATATTGCATTTCTTTTTGATCAACTTAGTTGTCAAAAAAAAAAAAAAAAGAAGAGTAAACAAGATTATTACGATACGGATAAAATCATCGGATTTTTAAAACATCGATAATTATATACAGATGCAATAAAATTATTTCATCTCCCGCTCTTATCGGTCGACCTGATGAACGGTCTTTTTTGTATTTCGCTCACAATCTCATCGACGAATCGCTATTTCAAGCGCAAATCAAGTTATTTTTTTTTCATTTTTTGTCCTATTTCTCATAATTCACTCGTCATTAATCGTCAATCACGATGGAGATTTAGACGTTGTCTATATATAGGTATATATATATATATACGTATATCTATATATACATACGTATATCAATATTTGTTTTCCGTAAGTGGTTCACTTGTGTTATTTTAATTAATTTATAATATATATATATATATATGTGTATGTATATATATATATATTTAAATGTGTATATAATATAAACGCGTGGACTCATATTTGTTTGCTTACGCACTTGCTCGTTTTTTTTCATTCTTATTCCTCTTTACCATCTCGACGCCCTTCGTTAGCCAAGCTTCACCCATTTTGGTTTTAATTTTTTGTTTATTTTTTTTTATCAATAATTCATCGTAATTGCAGTTATGTAGGTATTTATTTATTTTTGTTTGTTTTTTTTAGCTTCCTTGCGATGGGTCGTGTCAAGGGTATGTCGAGGGAGAAGATTCGCTCGAACAACTCTGGAAACTCTTTCGGTTTTGCTAGATCTCTCGAACAAACTTTGTGCGGTTGATTTTTATTTTTTTTTCATTCGTTAGCGAATAAAACTTTGATGGTACTTGGGGGACGTTCGAGAGTTCGTAGGGCGGAAAGAATGTTTCGAAGTTTTGGAGCTCGCGATTCACTGCCTCGATTATGAAAAACCCTTTTCGCCGATCACCACCACTCGAAAGAAAAAAAAAATTTATATGCTAAAAGTGTGAATATCTCGGACTATTTTCTTTCTCCTCGTTTGCTCTTTTTTTCATACCCAACGTCCCATATCCTCCAATCTCATCTCAAGTCCAACCCTTCCATTCATCCCCCTTCCTAAATATTATCTAAGACTCGAAATCTCGCTTTGTTTTACTCCGATATTTTTTTAAAATAATTTTTAAAGTTCATTGAGCTGGTGTTATATCCTTGTAGTGTTGTTTCGCTATTTTTTTTTTACTTTATTATGTTTTTTTTTGGTTTTTTTTTCTTTGCATCGTTATTTAATGTACTTAGTTCTCGGCTGCCACTTTTGACGTTTCAATTTTTTCCTTTTTGCCATTTCGTTTGCCCGACTCATGCGTTTTTTGCGTTTTTTTTTTATATTTTAATGTATTTATGCGTTATAGAGGAATTATGATCCCTTATAGTATTTTTTCTTTCTTTCAGGCTATAATGTCCTAAGTATTTTCTTGTTTTTTTTATCTCTTTCAGTTTTTGTTATTTTTTTTTTTGAATAATAGAAAAAAAATATGTTCGTGAATGTTTGACGTACGCGACGCGAGCTCAGCGTCTTCTCGTTCCTATTTACTGCTCTTAACGATCTCATTTTTCTATCCTGGATTCCACTTATTTGGTCCAATGCAATGCAAAAATTTTTTTTTCCTCATACGCTTCGCCACTCACTATTTATTGTTATTCCCTCGGAACGTAACGAACCTCGCCATTTTGTCACGACGATTTCGATTCGGGACATAATTTGTTTTCCATATTCCGCTGACATTTTTCGCTTAGCCGGAAGAAGTATTGCCTACGTTCACAAGAATTGACACCGTTCGCGTGCTCTACTCATCAGGCACGTGCGCTCGCTCCCTCTAAAGATATTATTACTCACGAAAGTTTCGTTTTCTTTGAATTCTTTTTTTTTTGAATTTTTCTTTTTCCCGCAACGGAGATAAATGAGAAGCTAAACAGAACAAAATGGTCGACGCTCGACGTCCCAATCACGATCGTTCGTTTTTTTTATTTTTCTTATTCTCGCGCATCACTTTTCGATTTATTTCTTCCTTTAAGATTTTGTTTACCCTGTTGTCGAATACAATATAACCGTATTATAATCATCGTACATATATTCATTCATTTTATAATAATAATTCATTTCAATTATTATCGTAAATATTGGAGGAAAAATTTATTTTTGTCTTTTAAAAATTTTTTTTTTCTAATAAATATTCAGATAATAAATAGTCAGAGTGTCAACGAAAACGGATATACCCTCATTGCAGTTTTTTCTCTCTTACTCACAGTGTCGACACGGTATAGTTTTTTGTTTCTTCTCCGAGATTCCTTCGAGCTTGAATCCCTTCGTTTTCTCCCAATTAACAAACCTAAATCTAAGCGAATCGAGACTCGGTCTGGACATCAAAAACTGCATTGTTCGCACTTAATTATAATCGTGAAATCTCCCGATTTGTTATTTCCATCATCTTTCTCTCTTATCTCTCGCTGCCTTTGTGCACGTGTTGGTGATTTTATTTCCCAAAAGTGTTTTCTCCCATTAATTATACCTTTTTTTCGTTTTTTTTCGTTTTTTTTTTCGTTTTTTTTTCTTTTTAATAATATCAAACAAGCTTTTCTCGTCCTATTTGAGATTGGTGTTGGCGATTTTTTTTTTACAATTACAAAAACGTAAGGTTTGTCTCGTTACGTCATTAGTTATTTGTTAAATATCTTCGCACGATGTTACGTCACGGAATAATTATTTTTTCCCATCTTAATCCTCTCTTCTTTTATAACTTAATTCTCTTATTCAATAATTAATAATCGTTTAATATTAATAAACGTTGAAACATACACGTCTTAACGCGTACGCACATTTTCGTTTCTCACGTTTCGCTATTTATTCCCCCTCATTATCGTTCGATATTCGGAGGAGACACTAAAATCTCCGCAATACGTCAATTTTTTTTCCCTCAAATCAATCGACGTGCACACGTGCACAAAATAAAATCCGGATATTTATTTATTTGCATTTGATCGATCATCCTGCTCGCGCAAGAGAACTCATTTTTTTTTCTTCGCGATTCAAATTTATACAACGCGATCGACGATGTCAACTTTTCCGGATGAATTATTTAACGAATAATAATAATAATAATAATAATAATTCAATATAAACTGAACTATAATTCAATTGGTATACACTTTTAATATCTCTCCTGGGCGCGAGTACGTAATGTTTTACGCGCCCTTCAATATTCGATTATGCGATGAATTTGTATGTGTGTGTTTGTGTATGTATGTGAGTGAGTATGCACGCCCGTGTGTGTGTGTACGTGTGTGTATATTTCGTGCGTCAATTGTATTATTCATCGCATCATTCTTTTCTTCTTCCCTATATGGTGTATCTACGTTTTATTAATTATGTATATGATAATGTATGTATATATATATGTGTGTAATAGACTTAACCCTTTAGTTATTTAGCATTTAATAATTAACTCATTACTTTTTTTCCCTTTGCTATCAATTATATCGTTATATCATATTTAATATTTATTATTTATCAATGTCGGAGAACGAGCTCGGCGCTAATTATGCAGACACGGCCGCGGCTTAATTTTTTTCCCTTCTCTTCCTCCCTAAAAATTTCTTTGTCGCTTTTTCGCCCCACTATTTCACTTTGCTCTTTTTTTTCGCTCCTCACGGACTCGCTCGGGTTCTTTTCTTATTTTTCGTCTCCCATAACTATCATCGTCGATTTTTCTCTTTTCTCTATCCTTTCATACTTTTCCCCCGTTCTTACGCTTCGCTTCACCGCGATTGTATTCGAATCAGCTTTTTCAACCGTGGAGACGAAAGAAAGCTTTCATCCCCCTATATTTCTCCTGCCTCTCTCCATCTCTATCTTTCTCGTACATTTGACCACGTCGCTCACTTCCGGTTCAAAGATGACCCCGCGAAGTCATCCATCCCGCCGGAAACGATTGTCCCTTCTTTTTGCTGGTTCGCCGGGTTTTTTTTTCCTTGCTTCTCGATCTTGCTCTTGCTTTTCCAGAGGGCTCGTCCGTCATTAGCGCATTTGAATAATCACTTTTACAAATTCTTCTCTCCTTCTGCCGTCAGTCGATCGTGCAGCCCGTTGCCCTCTCGTCCATCCTGAGAGATCAAAAAAACAAAGAAAAACACACAATTTTTCGTTTAATATTTCATTGCTAATCTTGGCGTTTGTGTCGCGAAACGAAAAAAGTAGAAAAGAAAGATTAATAGGGGGACAACATAGGTACATCGAGGAACATAGTTTTTTTTTTCTTTTTTTATATCTCTTTTACACCAGGATCGATACGTACTTGTTGTTAGGTCTTAACAAGGCTCAATGGTAGCCATTAGTGAACGCCGCTGGTATCAGAGGACCCTGGAACATTAGACGAAGAAACGTCGGGGGTAAGACTTAAAAACTTCGTGATTTCCGGGATAGACCGGTGAGTGGTAATTTCTTAATTCTTTTTTTTCTATTTATATATATACATATATATATATACATATATGTGTGATTCGTCGGAAAATGGACACTGTCGTGCACCCCATGGTCACCGATTTTTTCCTAATACCAGATTGTGAGAGCCTCTTTCAATATTTTAAATATCAACATTGTAATACCGAAAAACTGTTTCGCCCAGAAACACGAACGTTAAGCTCGGTGTAATAATTGTTAGATTATTTCTATACTTTCACGATCGATAATTATTTTGCAAACGCGTAAAAGATATTGTTTAAGCGTAACTCTACTTGGAACGACTAGTTAATCAATGATACTGCAACGTACTTATATCATCGCCATTTTGGTCCTCAATTAATCTCATTGCGGTCCATATTAAATTTTCATTGAAAAATTTGGGTTGAGCTCAATTTCTCGCAAGATTGTTTCAATTTGTGAAGTTTCTGGAAAATTATATGGCCGTTACTATGCGCCGGCATTTTATTACCAGATATAAGTGATATCGAGGGAAAGCTCGTAATCGTAACTCCTATTTTATACCGAATTATTCCGACTACTTGAATTAAAATTTGTTTTTCTTCAGCGTAAATTTTCAAATAAATTTGCTCGATTTTTTATGAATTTTACTTTTCAATGCATTGTGCGTAGAGCATGTAACAAATTTAGTAGAATACGCGATGATTTAACGATTCTCTAAATGTGCATACCTTAAAATGTCTTATTTTTGGAATACTACTGATATGATTCGAATTTAATCAAGCCCTGAAAATCAATAATAATAACTTCCTCTGATCCCAGGTGTACGAATTCAAATACTAATATAGAATCGACGATTATCAAACGGCTCTATTAATATTTATAACCTTTAGTATATCCTGAGGTTACGTGGAAATCGGCGATGAGATGAGATCAACGAGTGTGACATTTTTCCGAGGAATCGCTCATTTATATATTTATGTATACATTTCTTTTTTTTTTGAAAAAAGAACTTGACGAAAAAACACGCACACTTATTATATGTGTTTTCTTGAGACTCGGGGGCAGCGCGTATGTCCTCGGGGTCTTTACGCAAATCCTCATATCCCTCGTACTTTGGCATAATCCAAGTGACGAGAGCGACTCGTGCCCGAGTGCATGAAGTGAGCGAGTGCCAATAATTCGAGGGTACGACGGGCTGTGTCGATCTGACACGACGATGACCATCATAAGCTCGCTCTAACGAGCCACAAGGAGCGACGCGTAAGGACGACACGTAAGACACTCGATTGGCTAACTCGCTTCCCTCGTCACTCACGATACTCACGATTATTACTCACGAAAGGGGTGCATAATAGACACACTGAGGGGCTTGCTGTGAGTACTGTTAGTATAAAATTAGTCTGGTTCAAATTAAGTCTATCATAATTCTAAATAGATATACATATATCTTATGTATATTTTTTATATTCATACATGCTATAATTTTTTTTTATATTTACGTATGTATGGGCTATCCCACTCTGTAGAGGTACACGATCTTTGACCGTGAGAATATATATTTTTTTTCAATATTATTTTCAATATAATTTATAGCTTTTATATAAAATTTATTCTGTTATGATACGAATTTGCAATATTCGTAATGGAGAAGCGAATTTTCGTTGTAGGGTTGGAAAAAATCTAGAAAAATCATTTTTGAACTCTAGTAGCAAAAGTCTGACGTTGACGAAAACAAATTGAAGTATGACGTTTTAAATTGTATCTATATATATTATTTTCTTGGCGCGATAAAGCTTTGAAATTGCTGATAATCACGCACAGTATTGAGCATTCTATAAATCTTGGTACATATTTTTCTTCAGCTGCAATACAGTTACAGATATTTCATAATTCGTTATCTTTCCTAAATTTGCAATTCACGTGGAATATCCCATATTCAGCCGTAAATATATATAGAGATTGTTCTTTAAAAAAATCTCCTTTGTCACCAACATTCTCTCGAATCTCCATTTTCTTGCAGGAGCCCGATAAAATACAAGCAAGACGGCGCTTTTGACTAGATACGATAATGCATGTTAGAACGATAGAAAAATTGTTAAAAACTTACAGGACTGTAGTTGAGCGGGGCGCGCGAAACGGCGATCGCGGGAAACGCCGTTGTTGGTGGCTGGGGGCTGGCCGCTGCCTGGACGTAGCTTGCGACCGCTGAATCTGCGGCCGCTGCGGCCGCCGCTGCTGCTGCGCTCGAACTATACATGTCTATTGGACCCGGTGAATTTGCCGCTGGAAAAGAACGACCCTGAGGACCACCGTGTCCCCCACCACCGTGGGGAGAGGCAGGAGGAAATCCTGCCTGTGCTGCTGCCTGATAGTTGTTCATCACTGTGACATCGATAAAATCAGTGATAAGGCGCGTTTTAACACTTTTCCTCTTTTTCTAATGTAAGCTTTTATCCAAAAAATTTGCAACGGGGAAATATCAGAGTTGGAATAAATATCTAAAATTATGTGTATACCTACGCGGTTATTATACCCGTAAACAAGTTAGTCATTTTCCTATTTCGGAAATTTTAATCCGTAGTCTCGATTCTTTTTTTAAACTGGGCATTACAAATTTTTACCTCAATACGACTATCGCTGCATAATGTTGAGCATTGAATCGGAAGCGAACTTTATTTTTATTTTTGAGAGAGCTTCTCTTCTCTGTGTACAACGGATATTCGAATGGAAAAAAAAGATCAAGAGAATGAAAAAAAATTAAAAAGCCATCAATACGTCCGTGGGTTCTGAATCTAAATATCGTATGAAAATTTGAAAAGTTAGGGCTGTCTAATCAATGGCTGATCGAAAAAAGAAATTGTTTTTGAATTTTCATCAAAATGGGCAACTGAAGACGTTTGAGCTTGTTGAATCTGAATATGATAATGGAATTTGTTTGAATTCAAAGTAGGTACCTACATATTACAATTTTAATTAAAATTCTTAAATATCCTATTTGGTTTCAGCAGCTTCGAGAACCACAATATTCCAATCATAATGAAGATTTAAAAACAACTTTTTTCCACGTACTGCCGGCATACAGGTAGAAGTTTTAATATCGTTACATTGTGAAAGTGATAAACGATATTTTTATCGTGTGAGCTCCATCTACTGGGGTGGGGTAGGTTTGGGTTTAAGTTGGGGAGGGTTGAGCGGAAATGTACGGATGTGAATGCGCAAGGAAGGCATGACGAAGGTTTTACAGGTTTGCACCGACTGTTCTAACTCACTATATTTGAAATTGGACAGAACATAATACAAAAAAGATTCAGATCAATTTATGATGTTTCAGAGATACCATAAAAACCGTTTGAAAGCCAGTCATTCCATTAGGATTATTAGCTCGTGTTTCGTATAAAAGATAAAAAGTGACTACGAAAAAAGTATTGATTTTAATATAAATTGTGTCAATTTTCGACCTCCTCGCTCGTAAAATTGTGCAGACGGTTGGGTAAATTTATAATCAATAAAAAAAAACGATCGATGAATGGATACAAAAAATGTACCTCGGTATATACCTAACTCGAGGAAACTTCGAACTATGGAATTGTGTACACAACTGAAACGAGGTCGGACATTCGTCGATAAGCACAAAACGAATTCAAATTTTATAAAAGTCAAAACATTTCGAAAAATATCTTTTATTATCGAAATAAGGATGTCAAGATGAAAACGAGAGATCGGGAAAAAGAGTGCTTCGTTCCTATTTTTCAAACTGTCGCAAAGCTGTTTCAATAACGAAGCCAAAAATTGAGAAGGCCAATCTTGTCACATCTTTTTTGTTTACAAAACTCCTGACGTATCTTTTGATATGTGATGTATCATTTCTCGAAGGATATTATGAAAGAAGGAAGGAAAATCGTTTAGGGATTTATTGCAAGCGAGCAACAAGATCTAAATGCAACCGAAGCTTGGAAGAATTTGAAACTCTCCCAAGATCGAGCGAAACAAAACGATTGGATATATATCACGTGACGTACGTATATAGTACATAAAAGAGCGTATAGAATGAAAGAAGGAAAGAAGAAATGAAAGATTCGAGAAGCCAGTTTAGAGTTCGCAAGATGACAGACCGAGAACGCTATGTGAGAACGTAGAGGTCGCCTCGTACAATCTAAAAACCCATTCAGCTTTTAAACTCTCGACAATGCTACGAGAGCAAGGGGTGCCGGTGAGCCGGGGGTATGGGGATGAAGCGGGGTTTGAGTTGGAACGGTTACAAAGTTTTGCTACGGTGAACCAAGGTAGAGGGAGGGAATGTGAGGCGATTCAAAAGTTTGATTTATTTGAGAGTAGATTGCGGACGGCAGGGGAGAAAGAGAAGTCCGGCGTATAGCGGGAGTTGGAAAAAAAATGAAAAAGAGAAAAGAACAAAAAACGAAAAAGGGGATGAAGAGAATGAAGCGCTGGGGTGAGGTGCCCCAAGGCTCCTTTGGGTTCCACACATGTGATTCTCTTCAAGCGTAAAAATCGATGCCTGGAATTTCATACTTTTTATGGCCTTGACAAAATTGGAATTGCACAATGGAAATAATACGCGATAAAGTATTATATTAGTTTTATCGTATCCTTCTTCTACCGCGAGACTTGTTTTTTTATCTACTAGGATTTTTTGGATCGTATTACCGGAAGCAAAATTAATCGTTACGTAAAATGTGGTAAATTCAAGGTCGTAGGAATAATTGGACATAATTATTTGTTCATAACGGACATTGATGATTCGAGGAAAAGCGATGATCGTCGAAACACGATCCAGAGCGATACGTAAGTTCGATTATGATACGAAATTACGAATAAATTGAGACAAATTTGAACCCCAAATTTTGGTTTTCAAACAAATTAACATTTGGCTGCAAGGTTAACTCCGAGACTATTTCTATATCATAGGGATATGATTTTTCATGAAAATTTCATGATAAACAATTGTTGGTGAAGTGTCGAAATATATGCTGGTGATCGTTAAATGCGCAATTACTTTCATTGAAAATTATTCGGCATATTCATTCTTTAATGAGAATTTTTAATCGTGACGTATATAAACATACCAGATAGTGCTTGCGTGAGCAGGGGCGTGTTGTTGTTCGGGGTGAGCTGTCCGTTGGTCAGATCCACTGAAACACAAAGCTCTGATTAACCATTGTTCGATAGACTTTGTATACCTGAATACAGAGCAGAATCATCAGAGGACCCGCAGTAATAATAAAAAAAGCACTCCTGTGCTGCACCGTTATATACATATTTTTTATCTCGACCCGTCAACGAATCACCATATTATCACAAAAATTAATCCACCAATGTGTTGCTTTCTCGAAAGTGCGATTATCTATATCGAATGTCGAAGGATGTAAAATGCTTTGAAAAATATAATTGTGTCAATAAGGCAATAATCAACTTGAAGATCAAAATAAAGAAAGCGAAAACAAGTTGCGGAGCACGGATTTTGCTGACAATCATACAAATTTACCGAATTATGAGTAGAAAACTGTCCAAGCAGAAAGTGCCAAAAGCACTGCGAATATAATTTGGTCTTCATTTAGTTTTGAATTAATAAACGTACGGCGAACTGGGTCGATTGCATCATGAATGAATTTTATCACTAGAGTTCCTTCTTCATTCGTTGATGGAACGGTGTGAAAAGTGGATAAATTCCTAGAGGAGAATTTAGTTCACCCATTTTTTTTTTATGATAACGAAAGGGTAATGAAAAAATGGTACATGAGAATAGTTTTTAACGTATTTCATTGAATGAACGATGCGTCATAGTCAAGGTCATTAATCATGATTTGTGAATCGATCGTTCTTACGAGTTTCGTCAGGCAACTTTATGTTGGAAACAGAAAAATTACAAAAAGTGACGCAATTGGCCCCGCTCGTCCTCGCTAATGTATAATTCATCAGCGAGTATTCATTTATTTTTATGATTCTTTGCTCCAGTCAGGAGAGAGGAAGGAAGAAAGTATTGATAAGGTGCGACATCCATACATTTATTCCGCAGTGAACTCCTCTGTAGATGTTGGGTCGTAAAGTCCGAGTACACGTGGCCCGCATTATCGTTCTCCGCGTTTCCGTGGTAGTACATTGCCGGCACTCCTGACGTTAACGAGAAGAGACAGGAAGATAACGATAAAACAAAAAATGATAATAATATCCGTGGATTTTCGTGTCGTATAAGGAGTCAAGAATGAAGGGTGAGATTTTTACCGAGAAAAAAAAAGTGTTCAGACTATCCATCGACGTTGATATTGTTAAAAACATCGCTGTTAACATAATAGGTGAGCTATCCGTCACGAGACAAAATGTTTTCAACGAATAACGATTAAATCACGAACGAAATATTAAACCAAAAGCAGTCTTTTCAGGGATGTTTTTTTTGTAATCGTCAAGTATAGTTTATTCCTCCGATTTTTCTCATCGTGACGTTTTATCTCGTGGAGATTCCGGCGCCGAAAAAGTTCTAAAAAGGGGTGGTTGTAAACGGGGGAAAAAGAGGAGGAGGATTTTCGAGCCTATCACGATGGGATCTCAAAGAGGGTTCCTTTTTCATTTCTTTTCTCTCCATCCTTCCACAAAACCGTGGACACTCAGGCACACGTGGATCGTGTTTGGGTCGCAAGGACGGACCGGGAGGCACGGAAAATGACAGGGGGATAAAAGAGGATTAGGCCGGTAACATTTGTAGCCTTGAGTATAGATACGAGTGGTGTGGTACGAAGCTTTCGACAAGTGCTGGAAAGTAATCTAGGGGAGAGAAGGCTGGACGGCTCGGAAGCTGTACATGATTTGGGTGAGTCCCGGAAAATAATAAAAATCACGAGAGCCGACGCGATAGCGAGATAGAAAATGGGCGCCGGGCTCGAGGGGATCGCGAAAGAAGGGTGGAAAGCTTGCGAGAGATTGTTACGAGATCGCGCTCGACCCAAAAAGCTACCCAACCGATTACTCGATGCGTCCTTTATTTTTATTTATTTTTTATTTTCGGCCTTTCTTTCCGTATAAGCGGCACCATTGTATTATCAATTTCGGCATGATAAAAATTGTCATTTTTAACGAAATCGTTAACTAATTTTTTCCAATCAACTTCCAATTGCTTTCTCATAACCTTTTTGTCTTTCGCACTCGATCGAAAAAGCTAACCAAGTGATTCTACTCTATGTGCGCTTTAATTATTCGTTTCAACATAAATTGTATAAACAATTTTTGTAACTTTAAAATTGTAAATTGGTAACGAAACGGCCCTCTTATTTATTGATATCAATGAGCTTTTCTGCAAAATTATCCCAACTACTGATTTTTCTCACCTTGTTGTTGTTATTTATTTGGGCCTCCTTATACTCGCTTATATTTGTTCGTATATTCAATATTAAATAATATTATATCATAATCTTTAGCGTCAATAAAACTGTGATTTCTAGTTCAATCGTTAACTAATAGATTTCGACCAAAAACATTGTTTTTTTATTAAGGTATTTGAAAAAGTACTTTTTTGTTCAAGTAGTTATCCTTGTTCGACTGTTTTCGATCGGGAGCGTTCGCTATTCTGTTATTTTGGCATGGCGCATAAATAATATTGTCATATTGCTTAATACGGTCGAAGTTGCCTGTATTAACGACGAAAATAGAGCGCTTTATACAGTGACAACGACACGAGACGACGTATACTGGACGTGTAGGCCTTGTAGCGATCTGCGAAGCCCGACGGTTCCGAAAACCCCCACGGATTCCCCACCAGATCGGGGAGAATATACCCAACATACGAATATGTAGGCCAAGAGTTCATCTATTTAGAGCTCATTTCTCAGGCTGACGTGAAAGCGATTTCGAGCCGTGGATAAGGAACATTCCCAGGTGGAACTGGAATTATTTGGCAAGTATTCGATGGTTCTAGGTATTTTTGGAGTCCGCTATGTAACATTAACAAAAATCGAAATTAAATTTGTAAAACAGCATCTTGTTTACAAAATAAATCTGACGTTTAAAGCGATTCCTCCAGCTTCCAGATAGATTTTAATTTTCCTGTTGTGCGATAGCTCGTTATGGCAATTTAGCAAAAAGGAGTCACAGCAAAGTTAGAGCGATGAAAAATGTTACGAAGAAGCGAAAAGTAGCGACAAATAATGAATTTTAGCGTGTTATGAGGTTTAGCATTTTTTTAGCTCTTTTTCTTTTTATCGTTTTCGAACAAACGTCGTTGGCATTTTTCAAGCAACCGCATAGCAAGGTATATCAGACATTTAAAAGGGCCGATGAAAGCAACACACTGGACGAAACGAGAAACCTCGGTGCGAGAGTTTTTTTTGCACATTATTTAGCAGACGTGGTCGAGACGTCGCTTGTTGATCAGTGAGTTCAGGCTGCGAAATAGAAGAATGAAAAATAAAAGTCGTATTATACATGTGAGCATGGTATTAAACGTTTCACACACACACACACATATAGTAATAGAATGGTTAAGAAAAGAAAACGAAGATTAGTCAACTATTCTACAAAATAATTGTCACACTGGACCGATCAAATATTTTGTTTTGCTATTCTACACGAAAAGCGTGAAGTTCTCGTCATCTTACGTCCTTTCTATTCTAATTTCCAATGTTTCTAATTTTTCTAATGATGATAATTCGCCAAATATATTTATATGATCTTGGAAATTGTTATTTGCGTGTTACTATTTTGATTTTCGGAAATTAGCGAAAAAAAGATGTTATTGTAGAGTTCGGACTCAGCGGGATTGGAGTCACACGAAAATTGAAATGGGACATGTGCATAAAAAATTAATTTGTTATATATATAAGAGGGTAGACAGCGAGTCAACACTCACGCTCAAACTCACGTTAAACAAATACAATAATAATAATAATAATAATAATATAGTAATATAAGTATTAAATAATTTCACAGTTGTACTTTTTCTACTGACTGACTATAACACTACTTTAATCTATGCCTCTATGGATCTATATAATACGACGAGATCGACGATTTTAATTCGAAATTGATAATTTCACTCACACTCACACGCCACAAAATATGTTTATGTCGATGCCTCGTTTACTACTTCGCTTCATCGGACGTTTGGGCATCATTGGGATTGAAAAAGTAATTGGAAAATTCATTTTTCCACGCAATATAGTCTTAATTATTATTTACATATATCCGTTGCTCGTAAATAATTAAATTTTTTCATTTTTCATCCCAATAGTGCCCATCTCCAGTTGTGCCTATGGCAGCTACATTATAAATACAATATCTCAACGGTTCGAAAACAATGGATAATTGTACTTTTGCCTATAGATTTATATTACGGATTACTCGATACAGTTCTCAAGATATTCGCTATATTTGTTCGAATCTCTCTCGCTACATACATATGTGTAATGACGATATATTGTATAAAGCCTCTTCTCATAGATCTAGGGGGTAAGTACTTGTTAGCGTAATCTTTACAGTAGTTAAGTTTGGATTAACGAGGCTCCTCTACTACTGAACTGTGTCTAACCGGAGGCTATTTAACTTGGTTTAACTCGAACTTTCTCTATCGATTACACTCTTACGTCACTGCGGGTCGACCTTCCCTCGAAATTTTCATTTTTTCTTCTTCGACTCAATTTGAACAAAAGCTTTTATTTTTCTTTGTCAACTCTTTTTCTTGATTTTTATTTGTTTTATGTTCGTTAACGTATCAGCTCACAGTGACGTTCAACTAGATTTTTTTCTATGGTTATAAAAATATTTTATACACGACGATATAAATATATATGTATGTATCTATATATCTACATATATATATGGATGTATAGACGTTATTTCGTTGCACTAAAAAACAGAGCACAGTAGGTTTTTAGGTAGATGGTAGATTACTCGCCCCTAGGTGGAACCGCATCTTCGGGGTAGTCTTCATCGTCAGTCTCGGCAACAGTCCCGTCCGGGACATCTCTTCCTCGTTACGATACTCAAGGTTTTTTTAAAGGGATTTTTCAAGGATTCGCAGCCCAAAGGATAAATCCAAGAGATTTTCAACGATTTTTGTTGATATCCGTATTAATTATTTTATCATTCACTCTCCGTTGGGTTGCGGATCTCATGACCGACGAAAAATATGTACGATCTGCCAACTTTTATGGATATGAACAATTTTGATCTAGAACTGTTGATCAGTTAATGAACAATTTTTTAGTTTAATCGTTATATCGAGAATGATTCGATCATGTTTATCGTAAATACAAGAAATTCAACTGATAAAAAAGTTGCCTGATCTCACATTCGTCGTGCTCTCCGCTTATTCTCGCGTCAAGTCAACGAAATAATGGAAGTATTCTATATTTTAACATTTTTTATAAAATGATTATACTATGAGCTAGGCAGTCATCCAACACCATTTACCAATTACGGGATATTTAGTCAATAACGGTTCTGTTACATATTCGAGAAGACAATATGTAAAATAGTATACTGCATATTTATATACTTATGTGTGTTGTTAAGTTTTCACAAAAATGAAAAGTGAAACGAACAAGTATGTCTCGTTACGTTACATATAAACTATTCTAATTAACTATATGGTTGTAATTAGACGTGTACTCCAGACACAAATTATGCCATCTAATCCATATTTTCCCAATTATCATTATCATTAGGATAGAGAAAAAACGAGATTTTTAATTCCCGAATTTTAGAATGCCCGATGCCGTATTCGAGAAACTCGAAATTTTTTAATTCGGGTTGATTATTTACGTTTTATTTTTATTGAAAAGCTCTTAATGCGAAGTCCTTTGCTATATTATTTCCGATTGATTCGATCGATTGAGGCAGGAAAATGGAGCTAGGGAGAAACGAATGTATCTGTTATTGTTAGTGAGTTAAAAAATGCAAGAAAACAATAGATATCATGTTAGAAGATACGAAGAGTTGTCGAGAAAAAAGTTAAATTGCATTAAGTAATAAGGGAGCTTTTTAATGACATTTTTAATTCAGAATTGTTTGCTATTTTTTTAAGGTAGATTGATTATTTTGTTTATATATAATTGCATTTCGGGAGGAAGTTATTTTATATTTGCAAACAAAAATTGTATGCTTGATACGCAGTATCCGCAAACCTTACGAAACTGTAAAATATTTTTTTACTCATTCAAGAGCTGAACTCACGTCTGTCAGGTATACGGCGTGGAGCTTTTTTTCTAGTCATTCAATCATCGTTCGATACATAGGGTGGTTATTAATATATTGTGTGTGTTTTTATAAGGTTTTATCCAACAATATCATATTTCGATTCTCGGCTGTTTCTGAATGGTTATATTGATAAAAAATATTACAATAAAAATTAGAGATCTATTTTTATATCTTGTTCCTCGTCGTTTTTTGAACTTTGAACGTTGTATCTGGTATCCAAATTTCATACAATACAAAAATGAAAAAAAATAAACATTCGATATCAATTAAAAAATAGCAATTGATTTCTCTATAAAAATAATAAACGTCACATTACGTTCCTATTTTTTTAACGACAATGTTAAAACCCTTCGGAAATCATCTAAATCTAGATGCGATATTCCTGCATGAATGCCTAAAAAACACGAGCACAAAATAATTGTTACCTTATGTACCTCGAGGAATCTTGAATTATATGAGGCACGGGTTACGAATCTCGAAGCGTAATCGGAGAGACCGTCAAGCGCCATATTCTCGTTTAAGAGATAAAGTCCGTTATACTACCGCCAGAGTCGAGAATAAAATAACAAAGGAGGAACTGGGGAGAAAAATGAGTGAGCACAAAATTTTGCAATAGTAATTTGAGACCTCGGTCGAGAGGGAAAGAATGACAGATCGCGAGAAATAGTGGGGAATAGAGAGAGTGAGACAGAGACAGAGAGTTGGAGGATAAGGGGGAGAGAGACAGAGATGGAAGGATAAAGAGTTAGCTGCGTCCTTGAATCACTTCATCCCCTAAATCATCAAGCCCGAACAGAGTTGTAACGCCCGAACCGTGAAATCGCTAATGAGCTTCGCAATTAATTCAGCGACGAGGAAATGTGAGTGGCCTGAGTTATCTTTGTATATAATACATTTCTGTATATACAATACTGCAGTATATATGTATAGTATAATATAGCGTGGGTCTTTTTGGGGCAACTTTTTTTCCAACTTACAGCAGATTGCACACTTGCAGGAAGGTAAAATAAAAAGCCTCTTAAAATTTGAAGTCTTCATGTTAATATTTAGAGTACATATATTGGGCATATTGTACGTACAAACTTGAATGACATATTTTTATAGAGAATTGAATGCCCTACAAAAAAGTTCAACTTGTAAATGTATGAAAATTCATCGTTTTTTTAATATTGAAAGAAAAATTGCCCTTAATGACACACCCTAATCGAATTCTATTTCGTAGTGGTTGTAAAAATAATACAGACAGTATATATTCAACGCAAAAAAAAATTAAAGGAATTTTCTTTCCGTCCATAGAATTGTTAATATTTGACAGTGCGTAACTTTAGTAGTATGCATCGTATATGGATAACTAAAGCAATTTGAAAAGTCTCTTCTTTAACGCGCTATTTTTCAAAGGCCAATATCTCCTAAAGAAGTAGGCTATATTAAAAAAAACATATAGTTAGGACTCTAAGATTTTGAGCGAATTCGTTGGAATAGAAGAACTTTTTTTTTCATTTGTAACAGTGCCTTTAAAACAGTCAGATATGCTCTTAAATTCATTTCTTTTAAATAGTTAGATAAGACGTCAAATAGATCGGTCAAATGTTCCCGTGGATTATCTTATTCTTCGATACCGCTTAATGTGGGTGCTGCAGACGATTAAACATTGGTATTTCGGTGAAAAACGATCGTATTGAGTTGATAAGAAAAATATTTCGAAGCTTGCAAAGATGATAGAGATTAAAGAAGTTTTTTGGGTTCATTTATGAGTGAAAGTCGGAAGATGAATTTCAGGGAAAATTTTACAGTTTGTAGGGCGCTGTAAGAAATGACGAAAAATCTGTCGTTTATTCCAATGAAATCATTTAAAAGTTTATTGTCTTAACTCTATTTTCGGGGTTTTTAAACTTCTGTGAGCCTATTTCTTCAGGAGATATTGCACTTTGAACTAAAAAGTACAGCTTTTGGTTCGGGTAGACATAATTCGGTGAAAAAATTGCATTGCAGCTATCAAAAGGTATGAATTATAACTAAGTGCTCAAACTTTGCAGTGCATTGGAAAAATTGGGGCTAAAAAGTTTTTATAAAAAGTATAAGCCAAAGCATTTGACGGAATTTGAAGAAAATTTAAGGAATTCTTTTCCCATTACCTACTGTTCGATATATAACTTTGTTAGATATCAATGAAAAAAGAATTTTGTAGTGTGTGAAAGAAGAGACTTCACGCTTCAAATTGCTTTTTTTATCCTCGTATGACGAATACAACCAACGTTACGTGCTGTCAAATATTGAGTATTTTATCGAGGGTAAAATATTCCTCAATTTTTTTTTGAACAGTATGTATAGTAGATTATAAAACAGTTTCCTCTCGGGCTAGAAGCTTTGAGGTTCCCTAGGTGATGATTCCTAAAGGGTAGGTGGTCTCGGTGGATTGGAAAATCCCTTGGGCAGGTGGTATGATGGAGAACAAATGTCTCTTCGAGAGATTTTTTAGAAAATAGGGTTTTCTGGAGAAAATAAGGTGATTCAGGGAAATATGTCAAATCATACTCCACGCAAGTCACATCTAGGAAGGAAATAAAGAGGAGTCGTTCTGAGGTTGTTGGCGTATGGGAGAGGGATACGTATTGCCGGAAGCCCGTCTCGACTAAATGGTCGAATATACCGTAGAGAAGAGCATCTCTAGAGGTCTCAGAAAAGGAAGGCCTCTAAGAATATCGTAAGGAAACGGAGCCTCTTTACAGCGGGCAGTGCTTTGGAGATGGAGGGTCGTTAAGAAACGGAAGATCCTTGAGGCAGAGGCTGCAATTCTTACAGCATCGGCGTAGCTAAGGAATGAAGTTTTCTAGGATGTTTCCAACGAGATTCTTCGAAGGGGTGAGACTCTAGGGAAAAAGGTCCATTGAAACAGTGGTTCTTAGGGAATGGGTTCTATGGGAATGAAGTATTTCTCGGGCATGAAAACCCTTATAAAGAAAGATCTTTAGGAACGTTGAGTTTCGGGTTGCTTCGATCCGTTTACCAAATTCAGCACAAAATGAAAAATATAAATTGACTAGTCATTAACTAATATTGACAATAGAACAGAATTCCCGAAGTTGTATGCTTTCCCGAAAGATGGAAGGACCTTCTTGATGGAAAAGCGTTCAGGTCTGGTGACGGAGAGCCTCTCAAGCAGAGAATGAGCATGGTGAGACATAGTGGTGCCCAAGGGTATGGAGTATTTTAGGGCTTGGGGAGTTTTAATGTAAGGAGCCTTCGTAGTTGATGAGGGAGTCCCTAAACTTAACGTCTCATATATTCTTTACCTAAACGGTCTGACTGGCACCCGTAGCCTGCAGCGAGGCAAGGGCCCAGCTGCAGGCTGTCCCACGTTGGACCAGCGCATAGGATAGATCGCCGTGGCAATAGATCAACCCTGTATATTTGCGACCTCACGAGTTAGAAGTTTAAAAACTTGATATCTATTGGTGCTGGGTACGGTTTTCAAATGTTACGTTGATCATGTTTCAGGTTTTTCGAGTTCAGTTATTCATGAGTTGAAATTGTCAGTTGAGTTTGGGTCCCAGTGAAATCGGTCAATTTTCTACGTTTTCTGTGGTTTAAAGTTCGAGCGACTTCTCTTTACATACGAGGCACAACGAAATTTAAGAATATTTTCTTATCTCTATTAAAATGCTCAGTTTTTGACAGCCCTTAAATTTAGTTGTATTTATCCCACGGGGATGAACATAAAGAAATTTAAAGCCAATATGTTCTTGATGATCGACTCAGGTTAAAGAAATTTTAAACTCCTACAAAGTTACATGTTAAAATGTATTGCGGAAAAACCCTTAAATTTAGTTTATGTAGTCTTGAATATCGCTTATCGAAAAAAATGTGACCTCATATTTTTCAATTGAATTGAAAGGAGTTTAGATTTTTGGCTACATGCTTCTTTTTTAAAATAAAAAAATATCCTTTAATATTTTTGAGAGGTGTATATATCTATATATTTTAAAAAGTTAATAAAAACTCTTTTTCTGTTTAATTATTGTTACGCCAGTGAAATGCATGTATATTATTATTACACGAGACGAGCAAGGGATGCACAAATATTTAATCTAAACATTCGACGAATTCCTTTTTCATCGTATATCCAATAACAATTATGCATTCCCAACAGATTAGCAAGAAGTGAAAATACCAGAGGTAACGATAACAATGAGAATGGTTAATCAATCAAATTTCATTCAACACTATTTCGTACGTATAGTGTTTTCTGTAGAAATAGTAGGGTCGATTAACAATGTTCGAACTAGGCGAATTCCAACAATACCTGCTATATGTAACTAAAATGGCAGATTATATGGTGATGATTGCGATTTTGCGAATCAGATTTTGTCTCAAAGGGGCCAGTCGGCGGTTATGAAAATTAATCGATTCAATTGAAGAACAGACTGGGGAGTAAAGTGGATTTCAGTGGTCTACACGACCAATCGAGATACTCTGAAGAAATGAGAAAATTCATCAAGATTTTTGCTTTAAACAACATCTTGTTGAAAATAAATTGTACCTTAAGCTTGACTGTAATTTACGAAGATTATTATCAAACATAATGTATTTGTTACTCGTTAATCTTTCTTTTTATAAAGCAATTTTTCATATTTTTATTATTTATTTTAATTGTTGATAATTTATATCATTCAATGCCGATATTTTATTGCGTATATTTAATTCATGATCACTAGTATTCATTATTTTAAGAATTAGGTACTGACCAGTGATTCATTGAAGTGAGAAGTAAATAAGTTATTTAATATTTGAAATAAAAGGTTATTAAGAGTACTTGTCGGTCATTAGTACGAGTTATCGTGCGATACGATAGGTAGGGGTGGATATACGTAACGTATTACATGTCTACAGACTAAAGGATTTACGGTTACCGTAAACACGAACGAGAACATGAGAACTTGGCTGGTAATTTGGGATTTTTGGGATATTTTTTTGAGTTTTTGAAGCTTACCGGTGCAACCCCCGCTGGGGCTGACGGACACTCGACCCACCCTTGGTCCCACCGCGCGGTAAACGACCGCTCCTACCCAAACAAGAGAGACCATCACTCTTCTTATATCAATTTTTTCATCTTTACCTCGCGAGTTATATATAAATTGCAGGTAAAAAATAAATGGTGACAACAACGCTTTTTCGTCCCGACATTTAAAAATAAGCTCATAATTTCTCCTATACCAATTATATATATATATAAATTACCAATAATATCTTGTAATGAAGAAAAGAAACGTCTTTTCATTTAAGAAAAATGGTGTCGCTCAAGTAACGTTATAATATGAGAGACCGTTTTTTTAAAATGTCTGCTAGTATCGATACTTGAGAGGGTCAAAGTATCATCGACGTAAACTCTTATGCTTTGGGTCAATTGGCTTTTCTTTGAATGAAGGCACGGTGCTGGAGGTGATACGTAGCTCATAGTATCGAATAAAACGAGAGAAGTTGAAAAAATAAGTTCTCTTACCGGAAAATTCGAGCCCGGATAAGAGTGTGCGAAACACCGAGATGTCTCTTCCACTATCTTGTTCACTTTATATCCAGACAGAAAACTTTCCCAGGAACACGCGAAGTACCCTCTAGTTTTATTTTTATTTTTGATACACTCGTCGCTTTATTCCTTTTGACTTCTGTTGCGTGATATCTTTTTATTTATTACAGACATTAATTATTTTATATAATCCTTAAACGTATTATCATATCATAGAGCTCCAGCAAATCATTACAATTATCGTATTTGTGTGTGTGAGCGTATGGTAATTCATGTTCGTCTTAGACGTGCGTTGAAAATTTACCGCTTTTGTGTGCTTTTCTCTTTGTATTTATTTTCCTCTAAATCGGAGGTTGTATTAGTCAATTAGCTTCTCACCAGATGATATTCGAAATTGCATTTTCCTCTTTCGAATTTCCATTTGTTTCGTAATATCTTTTTCTTTATTTACTCACACACGTTGTTTTGTTTTTTCGAGTGCTCGATGTCATTGCGTTGAGAACAAAAATTGAAAAATAAACAAAAATATTATCGCGCCTTGGAAATTCCTTCGTACAGGAATTTCTAATTCAAGCCATTGACGCCATCGCAGCGATTTATAACAACAATCTTACGAATAGCAACAATTCAAGCCGTAGCTCGATAGCGCTAACTTCTCCGTACAAAATTTTTATTAATTCTTCTGTCTTCGATCATGTCGGATAGTAATTGACTGTAAACGAGATTTCCGGCGAAGCTAACGCGAGCGAACTTCCGGCGCGGATACAAATATTATAATATCGTTAAGCATCGTGTAATAACAAATGTAAGCTCAGGACAGATATATTATTTATTTTATTATTTTTGTTTTGTTTTCTTCTCGCTTTTGTTATATTCGACTTTTATTTCGTTCCGACTCGTTAAAGATTCTCTCGTTGTCGCACAAAAACATTCTCGACCAGTTACAGGACTTAATTTATCATGAAATTTCATTGATCGGCGATCTTTGGCAAAAAATTTGAATCTCCTTTTTTTTATTTATTTTATGTTAATTTTTTTTATTTTTTTTATTGGTGATTAAAATTTCGATCGTCCCTCGACTCGGGGGGACGAGGACGGACTCGTCCTTAGAAAATGCACGCATCTAGCTCTACAAACTCGACCTTTATCCCTTTTGAGAATTCGCTCTCTTTTTTTTTAAGTATCATTTACTTTTCATAACTAGACTTCCTTTTATTTTGCCTTGCCTCGTCTCGGCGACGATAAAAATTCGGTTCAAAATTAAACAACGGATCACAGCTTTTGGCGAACAAGATCAAATAACGATAATCGAATGGACGATTGGACGGGAAGAGAAAAAGACATAGATAGAGAGCGAGAAAGAGAGAAAGAGAGAAAAAGAGACAGTGAGCGAGGAATAGAATTGAGGACTTCGCACGAATAATAAATTAAATTTATTATCGACGATGGAATCGTCGGATGAAAACAAATTAAAATTAAAAGAATAGCAGAATCCTTTCGGCGGTCTTGGGCGGTACCAATCAATATTTTTACTTCTTTTCTTTCTTTTCTGCTCCCATTCGCTGCTTTTCGTTTCTTAAAGAGGTTTCTCTTCTACGAGGGTGTCGGAACTCTGATTACACTTGCCTAATGGGGCTTGAGGTCTTACACTACGATTAGCAGTATTAATTTTTGTTTTTCCAGTTTTTGCTCTATTAAAAGATCGGCAAGTATGGCGATTGCAGCCGCTGCAAATTCTCATCGTTATTGATCGGGCAATCTTTTTTTTTCTTTCAATTCTGTCTATGCAGCAAATTACATTCGCCATAAACGGAAACGCCTATCCATGATATATCTAGTCACCTACGCTAATTCCTTTTGTTTAAATTGATTATTATTATGTTTTTTTTTCTTTCAATTATTCGATTAAGAGGCGTTAGCTTAGAAAGATTACATAGAACTCACTACGTATTAGCTACTGTTTCAACGTACTACGAGAGAAACATGTTAAGTATAGAGAAAAGTTTTTTTTGCGTCTTCGGGAAATTAGAGGGACAGATAATAGTGTTCGTATAGGGATGGGTAAGAGCCAGGGGCGAGGAAAATGGGAGATCAATTTTTCGAGAAAGAAAGAGAGGATGAATCATCGATGTACTTTTTATTATCAATAATGTAAATTTTGTTTTCTTTCTTTGTTCAAACTTTTATCTATCAGGCCATAGAGGGCATCTTAGATTCGGACATGCGCTTTTCTCGTAGAAACATGTTTCGTATGCATACATAATTGTACGCAGTTTTACATCATTTGTAGAAATAAAACTTAAGGGTTTGAGGAGAGAGAGAAAGAGAGAGGGGGGAGACAGACAGACATAGACAGAGACACAGAGAGAGCGAGAGAGAGAGAGAGAGAGAGAAAGAGAGCAAGAGAGAGACAGAGACAGAGAGAGAGACAGAGAGACAGGCAGACAGACAGACAGACAGGCAGAGGAGGAGAAAGGCAGAGAGAGAGAGAGAGAGAGAGAGAGAGGGAGAGAGAGAGAGAGAGAGAGAGAGAGAGAGAGAGAGAGAGAGAGAGAGAGAGAATCAAAGGAAGCGATTAGATGAATTTGAATATTGAAAATTCTCGATGGATCAATTAACTTTTTTTCCTCAAATAACCGATTCATTTTGGTTCATCAAATTGCAATAAATTTTTTAAAACCTATCAACAAATAAATGTTTACTAACTAGCGACAAATTTTGATTAGTTAATGTTATTCTCTCTTTCTTTCGAATAAGGATTTGTGTTTATGTTTTCATTGGGATCCAGGAAAGGAAATATTTTTCTCAAATACTTTGTAATTCTTTTCATCATACGGTTTGCATATCGATGGGTCGTTTTGTTTCAATTTTTTTCATTTTTTTGCGGTACACCTAATGGAATGGGGGCAGAGGCAGGCGACGCTTCGCTTGACGTAGAACCACAGAGTTTGCCAGCCATGCGTCTGTGAACATTTTATATCGTTTTTGTGGCACAACGTTTCAGGAATATAATACGCCAACAAGAGCTCGAGATACATATTAAAATCAAATGATAATAAATTCAATATGTTTGTAGGCTTTTTCACGTTAATGCGAAATAAATCGTTATCGTACACGATTTCTTATATCTTATACGTTGTTATCAGGGCACGATTAACGATTCGACAGAAATTGTGAGATTAATTAAAAAAAGAAAAGAATTAAAGAATACACATGTGAAATTAGTAACGGGGTTAGGGACTTTATCGATTTTCACATTATCTGCCCGTATTATTTTCATATTTTCAATTTAATTTCACGGCACATAATAACGTAAACAACAGTGCAACAATTTGTATGCATTTATGCACATAAGTAGTATATTCATGCATATTTTGGTATACATGCATGTAGGGGGTTATTATATATCAGGGTGTGCCATTTTGGGGCAACTTTTTTTTCAACTTACAAGCAGATTGTACACTTGCAGGAAGGTAAAATAAAAAGCCTGTTAAAATTTGAGCTCTTAACATTAACATTTAGAGGTGCCTCATCGCGAATTTCTCTTTCCTATTTAAATAACGCGGAGAAAATTTTGTTTGAGGTTTGGAATTTTTTCCTCGGTAATAGCATATTGTACAGACAAGCTCATGAGGTATAAAATTCCGAACATAAAAAAAATTGTTCCCCATGCTATTTAAGTGGGAAACAGAAATTCGTATTAATATTACGAGTTCAGATTTTAAAGGGGTTAATTATTTTACCTTCTTGCAAGTGTACAATCTGTTTGTAAGTTGCAAAAAAGTTTCCCCAAAAGAATTCACCTTAATATATATATAGTCTGGCACACAAGATCCTTAATCAACAGACGTATGAACAATATCGTTTCATATCGTTCGCAAATTCCCATAATTATTGTTTATATATGTTTATAAATATGTGTATATCTCGATGTATATATGAACCATACCACGCCATTTCAGTTACTCGGAAAAATTACTTTATCTCCAAACATCCCTCTGAAATCACTGTTATGATAATGACGGCTAGCAATTGTTTCAAGCCGATCCTCTTGTCAATAATGGAATCAACTTCCTTTCTTTCTAAAGAGTGAGAACTTGTCTAGGGAGTAGGGAATTATATTTATATTTTCTAAAAAAGTAAATCATGAGTATTCCTTCGAAAAAAAGTAAATATTGTCAAAGTAACCAAAATAACTTAAGAATCAATGAAAATTGTTTAAAAAAGTAAGGACGAAAGTAGAAAGTCGATTTGGCGCAAGACTAGGTTATGAAAATAAATGTAATTTCAAAATTGGGGCTATTTTTCGATTTTATAACGTAATTAATTGTCGAATGATGGCCACTCAATTTGAAAATCTTCTTTTTTCTCATCTCTGTGAAGTACGCAACCACTTTTTTCGTGATAGGTTTAATAATAATCCTTTTAGATATTAGATTTTAGGTGTTCGAAAATCTAAATATGATTGGTATTCTCGACATATAATGTAAAAAAAAATATATTCCATTATTCACACCGGGATGGGTTTGAAAGTGTGCTAAAATTTTGTAATCACATCAGCTGATTTTTGTGAATTTTTCAAGATGGTTATTTTTTATGTTTCTGAAGTGGTGTGGGATGGCTCGCATAAATAAAGCATTATTATTTGTTATATATATTTGCACAATATCGCAAAATTGCGGAGAAAAGGCCAAGGCATCGTATAGATATAGAGTTGTGTGTATTAAATATATAGAGATTAACGCATTTAGGGTTTGTATCATAAGACTTTCGAAGTTCCCAGCCAACACGAGACACGATGTTTCGAAGAACAGCGTTTTTCATTCTTCCACTTGCATTTTTTAAGTGGACAAATCTTCCATCGATATTTGTGAGAGGTCCATAAGGACGTCTGGATAGATTTTATAGATTCTTTGCTGTTAATTGTTAAATGCTTTTCAAACAAAATGACTAATTAATGTTTTTAGTAAATTTTTAAGTTGTCGACGATTCGTTCTACAATGTTGTGAATAGACCATATCGAAAAAATCCATTGGTAGACATATTATTCTCAAGCATACCGGGTTTTAAACAAATGCGTAGTGAATATTCCGTTTATCGAATTATCAATCTCGTTAAATGAAAAAACTATTTTTTTTTGAATTTACAAGGTATGCAGAAATTAATTGATGACCAGCCTTTTTGAATAAAATATCGTTGCTTTTCAAAGAAGATTATATTATTGCTGAAGATTTTCGCAAAAAAGAAATCGAATACAAATTTATGTCAGGCAATTTCTTAATGTGACTAAGCTTTGTCCTTCTCAGGGCCATCGACGCACGATAGTAGGGGTCGGCTTTATTCCAACAAAAAGATCACTCAAAATGTTTTGAGTTTTAATAACAAAGCGACTATAAAACGTGGAAAAAGAAAGTTTATTTACATTCGTACACGAATGAAAATATTTATATATATTAAAGATTAATTAATTTTTATATTAATGGAGGATTATTTTTTGGCATTCTAAACGGGAGAAAAAATATTTTTGTTGATTGATATGCCCAAAACGAGAACACAGCATTTTCAACGAACCTAACAAGGGTCTACCCACTAGCGAGAAAGAGAAGGGGATGGTGAAGAAAAGAGAGAGGAGAGAGGGGCGAGAGAGAGAGAGGGAAATAGTGGGGGCGAAAGGGAGAGGAAGAGAGAGAGAGAGGAAGAGCGAGGAAACAAAAGCCCCGAACGACGCTCCGGATCGTGCACGCTGCAGTTTCGAGCACGAAGGGGTTGTTGAGGTTCCAGGCGCCAAAACATCCTCCCCCTTCCCCCATCTACCCGCCCTTGTCACGCCAGCGGTAACCGACGATTTATTGCGTGGGTGCAACGAGAAACAGACAAGAGATTGTGCTATACGTTGATGACTGTGAAATACGACGTTGCTGGTGCAGTCTCTCTATATATATGCATATACATACATGTGAGCACGAGCCATTCTCCCAAATAATGACATGAGTTTGGACTTCATGGTCTCACATTTGTTTGCTACTTCGAAATTCGCTCATATATATCGAGCAAGGGTACGCAATTTTTTTCAGATTTTTATCAACGATACTTTTACGATGGCACCCTGCCCATTTACTAAAATTTCAAAAATACTTCTCAAATTCGTTTTGTTTGCATACGGATAAAAGGGACGAATAAAATCAATAAACATTTCGTTCTTATGTAATTTTTGAATGGAAACAGTTGTCGACTGAAAATGTTGCCAATCACATGCGAACTCACTAAAGCGCAAAAATAAAAATGCTTAAAAACGTGCTTTCAGCAAAGTCTGTATAGCTACATTAAAATCATTTTTTCCGCTCTGATTTATCTATTTGAAAGAGTTTTTGGGTTCAGGTATACCAAACTGTTTTTGAAGAAAAAAAAAATTAGTTCCAGGTTTTGGGTAAATATCACTATTTAAAAAGCATAAAGTTGGGAACTGATTGTTTTGTTCGCTTTAAAGTAATAGCTAATCTTCATTTGGAAATTTATTCAAGGAGATAATAGATTGCGAAAAATTTGAAAAAATATTAATTTTTATGTAGTTATACAGGTTTTTCGGTTAAAGCAGTTTTTTATTAGTTTTTATTTTTTTGTTGCAGTTTATTAATATTCTTATAAGGTCGACAATATTGTTCTTCAGAAGCTAAGAATGGTTTACGTAAGAATTTATTTATTGCTGGCGTCAATCCGTATCTCTAACTGCAGAAAAAAGATCGTATTTATAACTTCTTTTTAGAAATTCTTAAGAATGATAGGAGCATCATAGTGCAACTAGTGGAGTGTAACAATAACAAAAAGGACGTATGTTACTCACTATATGGGCGCACAGGGAAACAATGCTCGAAGTTATCCCAAATTTGAGACCACGGGATCGAAACTTACGTTACCAGTTGGCTGAATAACTCATGAATAGGAATTTAGTAAGCTGAACTGTAATGTTCAACGATAATAAACGATCGAGTTTTGTGTCCAATCCTGAAGTGCACTCGTTGCTTTTGCTCATCCCGGCGCCATTGGGGATTTGAATATCGCTTGCTTTCTCCACTATTCAATGTTTTTAATTTCGATTCCCGACCTTGATTACATCTGTATCAGCAAAATATGTACAGTAGTGAAAATATAGCAATGCTGGATACCGGTTTCTCATTTTTTTTGGTTTTCAAATTTGCTCTCGTTGCTGCGATATCGTTGTATTATTTGTAATTTGTTATATTTTGTTTAAGTTCCGTTCGATTATTTTTTAACTCGAAAATTATTCACCATACTAACATGTAATTGAGGCATTTTACTTCCGTTTCTCAACATATTCATTTCATCAACTTTCTTTTTATAAAAAATGGGATAAAATTAATTCTGCGTGCAAATGTTGCCGAATTTGATTTCGAAAAAAATAAAGATCTTTTCTAAATTTGTACCGTAAATCATTTTTATATATATTTTCAGAATAGATAAATGAGTTGAATGTCCGAGAAAATATTGACATTTGTTGCTGATCGTACTGACACTCGTACAAATTGTGACCAGGTTTTGGGGGATAAAAACGAAATGTACCGACCCACTTCACGTAGAATGTCTCATATGCATATATGTATACAGAGTAAAGCTCTCGTATTCACATGTTATATCGTTGGAAGGCCTATTTAAATTCGCGATTGTTCTGCTTTCCTTTTTTAATTCTAGATTCCATTTCCTTCTCTCGTGGACTTCGATGTTTTTCTCGTCTCGATAATGTGTTCATGTATATATATATATATATATAGTTATCTTTCATTGCTATTATTCTTTTTCGTTTTTTAAAAAAAGATTCTCATTGTTCGGGAATGATTCAGTACTCTGTCGAGTAACTGTGCATCGTTGGTTCTCCTGCACTGAAGTTCGGTAGTCCCAGGGCATCTGGAAAAAATTATACCAACCAAACCAACCCTCTAAGTTGACCCACCAACGTAAAATGAAACAAACAAAAGCTCAAAAATTTCAACCGAGGTATAAGCAAAACAATTACCAGAAGAAGCGACCGAATCACAATAGGCCGTTTATTTTTCTAGCAAAAAATATAAACGTATTAAGATGATGAAGCTTGTTTGTCGGGTTATATGCAGTCGTCTGACAATGAGTCGAAAAATTCGGTTTTTGGAGTTTGGCATATTTTCAAAGTATAATATCTGGAGAATATTTTTACAATATTTTAAAACGTCTCGAGCTTTTTTTATCAATTTACAAGAGTATGTAGATAGTGAGCGTAAAGTAAGGAGCTAGGCGGCTTGAAATTTTTAACGCGTTTTTCACGTAAACACATCTTTCAAAAATGGCCCGATATCTCAAAAACTATCACACCGATTGATTTCAAATCTTAAGGGCTCATTCAACACACGAAGGGCTACTGAATGAACTTTTTTTTTGAGAAAACTTGCTATTTTATTGAAGAAGAAAAACGATAATTTTGAAAATCGTAAAAAATTGTGTTTTAGCAAAACCGCTGCCATATCAGTAAAAATTAAAATTTTGATAAATACTTCGTTCATTCAATAGATGTTGACATCCTCTAACAGAATTATTTTTTTCATATGTTTTAGATAAGTTGCGTTCTCAAGTTATCGAGTACACTGAAAAAGAGGTTTCCAGAGATTCACTGGACCTCCGCCATTTTTAAATAACAAATCTTAACAAATAAATTTATATATTGAGTTCAATTCTTATATTATAAAACAATGCTTCACTTTTGATTAAAACATGGCTTTATTTTATGAAAAAAATCATGAATTTTGTCTATGATGACTGCAAATAACCTGTTAAGCGAACGATCAGCAAATATTTAATGAAGCACCAACGTAAAGCCTCGAGTTAGATGTGTTGTAATTCTAATACCAGACAAACTGCGAACTCGTCGAAGCCCCTTTTCATCCTCGCAATGTCAACTATATTACGCTTCCTATAAATAAATTTAAACAATATTTAATCTATTTTTTTGCATCGATGACATTCTCCCTCGAAATTCAATTATTATACTTCATTCTTCATTCACCCCGCACCATTGGGAATTCTCGCTCCACGAATGTCATTTTCGCGCACGATTCAACTGTCGTTAGATTGGATTCAATCGTCGGAAAAACAGAGAGAGAGAGAGAAAGAGGGCGAGAGTGAAAGAGAGAGAGAGAGAGAAGAGAGTGGGGGCCATTGAATATCTTCGTGGATTTTCCCTCGTAAGCTCGGGCTTCCAATTCCTAGGAGGACGATCTGGGCTAGATTCGTTTATTCGCGGTTGAATCTCCCTCGAGAAATTATTCAGCGCGTTCGTGCGTGAATATCCGTACACAGTCACAGATACGCACTCATCGACCAATTTTCCCACCTCCACCAAAATTGTTCGCAGTCAAAAGAATGTTTTTCGGGCGTTGATTGTACCGGTCTGTGTTCATACGAAGGAAAATGCAATACACACGATACAGGTTGGAGGAAATCAAATGCTGGAATTAAATTGTTAGGACGCTAGTGGGATGGAGAGTGGGTTACGGGCAGGGCGAGTGGGGCGAGGGGCGGGGGCAAATAAGATCGATCGAACGATCGATCAACTTCCACAACGTGGATGATGCGTAAGCATCTCCTTCTACGGCCATGCCTCGTGAACCATTCGCAAAAATTTGAATATTCGAAAGATTTTTTTTTCAAAAATCTACATGCATGTATATATATACACATATATTTACGTGTATTAGAGTATATATGTACATGCATAAATGGAGACATGTACAGGTTATAATATTATCGAGTGACGCTATTAATGGACCTTGATGGCAGCTTATCCGCCGAGAAAAAACTAGAAAGGGTGTTCGATAAGTTATACAGTTGATTTACGTCATCCTGGCTCGTTAGAGCGAACGTCAAACTCTTTAATTACTCGAAAGTTGCTTATCGCAGAATTTTCTACTCGTTTCACTCGGAAGGTTATCCGTGTACAGACTTTCAGTCGATAATGTTACATACTGTACACACATATATGCAATAAATGAATATATTTATACGGGGTTTAGTATCGATCGGGTCAACGTACTAATGAATTTGCAGTAACGTGGTCACTTTAATGGACTACAAATAAATCAAAGTTTTCTTGATTGAAGATTGTAATGCTTTATTTTGAAACAATTGTATCTGTGCTTTTGATTATTTAAATTTAAATTTGTATCAAATTGGATAAAGAGGGTGAAGTTGTATAAAAAGTATTTTAAAAAAATGCTCGAATATGGATAAGCTGAAATCTATGAAGTAATACGTATAGTGAATATTTGTTTATGATAAATTTATAAATTTAAAATGTTGAAAAAACTATATATTTTCAAATATTTGGTATCTATGCGTAAGCAAAAAGAGTTCAAATTTTTGCTCGAAATCTCGTATATATCGGGTATATTGAAGATCTAATTAAGGTTTGACCACGCTCAATACGAGTGAACAAAATTGACCAATCGTCCCTCGGTCTATATGCCCCATTTGTCAGGACTTTGACGGATGGAGTTACGGGTGAATGATTTTTTGTTTTTGGGATTCGGGAAATGGGTAAATGATGAAATCCGCAAAAGTGACAAGACAAAATCCGGAAATGGTGAGGGTCTTGTTCGGTCACTCGCTACGGAGTGATAGTCCAACGTCCGAAAAACATTATAAATTATTTATGAGTCCTTTTCATCCCCATACTCGTACTAGCCATTAACTTTCCGATACATATGTTACAGACATTTTTATTTATTTATTTATTATAGCCGTGAAAGCGAAAAATAACGAGATACGCGCAGAGGGTTCGAGCTTATGAGTCGCAATTTGTCTGGTTGAGGGTTAAATATACAGTTATTGGACACCTCTGGAATGGTCGGAAAATGTTGTGCTCGTTGATAAGAGCCAAATAGCCCCTTTCGTAGCGTACTCGAATAATCAATAACCATCTTCCGGATTGGTTCTGGGGGCCAAAATCGTTTTGAACCGTTTAAATGGATGATTTTTTCCCCTCGCTCCAAGGACCAATAACTGCATTTTTCCTACTTAAGTGGCCAACAACTGTGTTTTATGTCGGTATTTTTTGTGTTTTTCTATTAATTGTCTGTGTATGCAGTTTAAGTTTGACACAAATTTCGCATGCTACGCGAATTTTCAGCCAAATTTGTTAATTGGCTGTAGCAGAGGTTATCCGATCGAATTTCGAAACCCACCCCAACCCTGTTCGAGTCTTATGCAAAAATATAAACAAATGATAAGTAATCATAAGTAGATAATAGGTACGTTGTAAGAAAATTTAAAAATCATAAATCAGATTCGTCGAGGGTCGATAGTTTATATATATTTTTTGTTTTTATTTAAACGTATTATTATTTTTTACAGACGAAGAAATAAGGGAGCGCTGATGCATGGTTGCTTTCGTGACCGCGCTCTCCCGAGCGTAAGAAAATATTCTTCCGAGAGAAAAATCGGTTCGTTTTATATTTGACGGAAATAATGCACAGAAAAGAAATGTCCTGGCCCTGGAAGAATTTTCAGTTTCAACATTCTCTCGCTTCTGATTCCATTGCCCAGCTCTCGGAGAGTTTCGAGAGATTTTCAATTCAATGCGCTGTAGATAGTCGAGACTCGGCTTGACCTATGAACTTTCTCTCTCTCTCTCTCTCTTTCGCCCCCTTGCTCTCTCTCTCTCTCTCTCTCTCTTTCTGTCTCTCATTCTTTCTCACACACACGTTTACTCTTCCTCTCTATCGAATGCTCGACATTTCCTTTGGCTTCGATAATAAACCAGTTTCTGTGAGAAACTCATATTTTCCTGGACTAAAATCGCACTTGAAAGTGATAATATGCATCATGTTTACATCGACGACACTTCCTTTACGTCGAATGTAGATGTGATCTTTAATCGTATGTATAAATCACGTATTATATATATCTCATATATATATATAGATATCGGTATAATCGATATATATAATTATGAGACATTTGACGGTATTGCGGTCACCCAAATTATCAGTCATGAAATAAATCGAAAAATAATTGTACAAATAAGTGCAAGAATTTGTTGCGGAAACATTTTTTCTCCGTTTTCTCATAATTTTCAATATGCTCGGTTATGAAGAAAGAAATAAGATCTTTGCATCGTATTCTTGATATGTTTGACAAGATCAAAACGAATATTAAAAAAAGTATCGTTGCACGAGAGAAAGCAGTTTTTAGAAACCAGAATTTAAAGCAATCATTGAATTTGCTATTATGGCGCTTTTCTAAAAATGTCTCTTGCAATTTTACAAAAGAAGTAAAAAATGTGTCAATGTAAAATTGTTGATAACTTAGTATTAAATATATAAGTACTAAATTATTGTTTTATTACCAGAGCTAATCGTTGTGATATTTGTTATCGAACATGCGATGAAAAAAAGAAGAACTCCTGCTTTTATTCAATTTCCCTATGGTTACGGAGATATCATTGAAAAAAAATTATAGATTTTTTTCAACAATGAAAGCTTGTAACGTGATGAGCCTCGGCAATTTTGTTCAAACTCCTTCGTTATTCACCTTCCATTATTTGGGGAATTATTGCACGACTTCAAAAATTGTAGCCGCCCACGTAGCGTGAAATGGTTCATATATATTCTCGATTAGCAATATTACAAAGATTATAGTGGACACGAGACAAGCCGATGACCGAAAAGATTATTTTCAGTACGGCCTTCCCGAAACAATATCATGTGTAGCCTAGAATAATAATTGAATGTTCAATAATTTGTACAATTTTGGAAACGACCAATTTTTGCAAAGGGGCCATTAAAAATCGAGCTTTCGCGATTAAGTTTCAAGTGTTCTTAATAGATATATATTATATATGCATATTATATTCGTTGGCCTGATCGATTCTCATTGGACTTGAGAGGGATGAATCTCCGATCGACGACTCGTTCGTCGGAGATAATAATTATCGATATTGTTATGATAATAATAATAATAATTAATAACGAGTCGCAGCAATAGAAGCCATCGGTTAAAGTGTGCGCAGATCTCGAGTTAGTTCACAGAGGCATGGCATTGTAGAGGTCCAAATTTGGATGATAAAAGAGTGCTGCGGGGGTTGGCGGATTGTGATGGGACGTTTGGGCAGCCTGTATGTGATTCAGGTTCAAATTCAGGGGCGCAATGTGGGCGGTATTATGGTGATTAAGGTGGTTAAGGCTAAGGTTACCTGTCGGGTAGGGTAGTCCGAAACTAGGGTACCCAGAATAGCTGCGGCCTGCAGCGTATGCCGCGTACGCTGCCGCTGGGAAACCTGTTAACATTGTAAAACAAACACACACACGCATTGTATATTTTTCATAAATGTCAACGTATATATATCTTTGTACCTCATCTGCCCTTCAACTGCCTTTACCCCAAATGTGAGGGAGGATTGTAGCATTAAAATGCTGTTTCGAGCAATATTCATAAAACAATTATAGGGAGGGCTGCAAAGCGAGGACGCCAAGTTTTTCATACTTGTAATCCATATCAAGCAATCGTGATTGATTTACAACTTAGTCGCAGAGCTCGGTAATACGACAACAAAAAATCTGCAAACACCCCAATGTCCCTCTACTCTGTCGGAATAATGGGACATATACTCTCGAAATAGTCGAATAGTCTGTAATAAGCTCATGAAAAATAAAAACTTGTATCGTAAACGTGAACGAAGGATTGAGTTTTAAGGCAGTCGTGGGGTCTTGAATAGGCAACGAATGAGTAAAAAAATGCTTTATATACGTCATAAAATGAGATAAAATAAAATATGGATCTTTAACAAAAATTGCTTTGTAGCTGGTAGTAAATTGATATCATTTTACGTTTAATCATGACAAACGTAATAATTAAATTACGTCCATACTTATTGGTTCGAAAGATTCTAATAATCATGATAGTAATATTGATATAAATCTCAAATAAAAATAAATGAAAAACTTGTAATTCACTCCGTTATTGTTTTACTCACCATCGGGCAATGCTCCCAGAGACCACATAAAATCTACAAGGAAAAACAGATTCCATTAATAAAGCGATAATCATAACAACAATTTAAACGTTTTTCTTCCTTTCTTTTTTTCTCTACCCATTCACCAATTTCTCTCCAAATATGTTTCGTCCATCGATCGGGATCTCTCCCATTTCCTCTTTTTTCAATTTTCGTTCGATCGTTCGATCATCTCACCGAGATTGTTATCGAGATTTCTGCAGGCTTTTTTTTGGTACGAGGAAACACTAATTATCACTTTCTCTACGGGATTTTTATTCTCATTTATCGTTGAACCTAGCCCGCAAAACAAAAGTGCTCGCTGAGAGTCCTGCAGAAATTCGATACGATCGAGAAAGAGAGAAGTAAAGAAAAATTATAGTTCGAGAGAAAGTAGCGAGCGATATTTTCTTCGTAATTTAACGCAAAAAGGACATTACGAGATGTGATAGATATATATGTGAAAATAGAATTAAAAATATAAAAGGATCAAAAGCGTATCTAGATTAGATAGATAATTAATTGGCATCCATGAAATTTCATAATTTCGCACTAAGTTCAAAAAAACGACCACACAACTAATTGTAAGAAGACTCCGACTATTTCGCATCGTACTATAGCGCTTTTGTATTTAAATATACATATATAAGTATATATATATATATATATATATTTTTTCTTTTCACTAATTTTGGTCAATTATTTTAACTAAACTACAACGCGCGGCCTAATCCCAATCTACGACAAATAAACCTTTGTTTTTCTCCCCTATACACTATACGGTTATATTTTATCATATATAATATATATATATGTGTGTGTATGTGCGTGTTTGTGTATTTTAAAAGCCATTAGGATGTTTTGGTTAATTGGAGTTATATCATATAATATACTATTTCACTCTTTTTTTTCGTTCTCTAGACTCCACTATATAACTTATCGGATATTCACTAAAGGTCAGCAAAATTGCCCATCGGTCGTGACAATCGAGTCTTACATCTTCTTTTTTACGATTGTCTTTTTACTCCGTTTCTCCCTTTCAATCCTCCCAAGACACCTTCCTATTGTCGAAAGATTTTTATCCAGTCACGTAGGGCCTTTGAATATTTCTGTTTTTTTTTTTTTTTTCTTTCTCATTCAAAATGCCCGATCGTCACGTAATTAAGGTGGGAAAAGTGCTGACACGTACTACGACATTTAAGATTCGACGATACCATATTAAAGAAAACACCGACCACAATTAAACTACGCACTACTGGACTCGCTATTCTAATTTCCATATCGGTTATTTGTTCTCACACTGGCTCTATATTTATTTATATTTATATAATGTATATGCATGGAATAGATATTGTATACGCTGATGACGATTATGTAATAGCGTTATATTCTAGATAATTTAAATACACTGATACATATTTAATTAGTATTGATGACTCCGTACCTAATTCACTACCGGCATGGTTTTTAATACTCGAAGCACTATATTTTCTCTTCTTATCATATGTATATATTTTTCTTTTATGTTTTTTGAAAATCTTGTTCGAGAGCCGTTCAGATCAAAAATAAAATTTCTCTTTATGCATACGTTAATTTATGCGAGAACGCGATTACTTTCCCATCACACACAAACGAGGCTTAAGATTATTCAACGCGATGAATATAATGGCAACTCGATTGAACTTTCGTTATGTTTGATCTTCTGTTATCTTTGTGAAAATGGAAAAAAAGGGAAGTTATTCTTTGAATATTTTTAATAACAAAACCAGCCCAAAAAGCAAACAAAAGTATTCTGATTATGAGATATTGAAATAACAAAAAATGTTTCCATTTTCTTTTCTTTTTTTTTTTTTTTTTAAGTATACAAACAAAAACCTCTTAAGTCTGGTCTACTTACGAAACTGACTGCGTTGAGCCTGTCGAGTATAGTACGTACTTTCTAGGGCACACGTCTCACGCATTAATGATTAAGGTACGCTGGGCTATAGCTTGAGAGTGTGTTATATGTATCATGACAAGTACAATGGTATAGGTAAGGTAGATAAGATAGGTAAATACGTAAATGTATATTACTTAAGTTAAAATATCCGTTTGCTTGGACATTATTAATAGTCGTACGTTCGCTGTTTATTTCAGCTGCCTTTTTCGTTGATTTATCGATTCTTTTGTTTTCATTTTGTTTAATTTTATTTAAATATTAGATAAGGTATATAATGCGATAGGTCTCATTACTTACGTCATGTCGATCCTTCGGGGAATTCTTCTAATAAAACATTTTCAAATTTCTAAGCTTGTTGTCATTTTTGGATTTGATACATCATTTTGTTTAATTCCATTGATCATTGATCGTCGTTTGACTACTTCCACGGAGAATGGACCCAAGACGTAAAAAATTCTAATTCTAGACGGTATTATATATTGGCTTCTCAATACTAGTTTCGCTAGATATATTTCTTCGATAATAGGAACGTGTTTATTTTTTTTCTGGTTACTGTTCGCAATTATAGTAATATAAAATGGCTCTCTCATCTAACTAAGTTCGATCCTAAAGGTCGCTGCTAAATTAGACTTTCGTTAAATATATATAGTACATATGTTTACGTATATATATATATATGTATATATATATATACAGACACATATTGTATTTAAACTAGTGTGTTGTGTCCACAAAGTATCATTTACCTATACGAGATTACCTAATTTTCAGATGCTTTTGATATTCAATAAATATATGTATATGTATATGTGGATAATAAATCTATTACAAAAAATCTAATTGGTATAATGCGACTCTCATAAAATACATCGATCCCAATATTCAAATGCTATGGCGTTTATGGATACAAAAAACAATATTGTATAGTTCAATATATACTGTGGTATACCAAGTTAATCGATTCTTTTTCTTTTTCTAAAAAACGGATCTTTCCTTCTGTTTCTTCTTTGGTTTAGGTACGTATTTTTTTAGGTTTTAATTATGATTTATGTGTCGTAACACATTATATCGACAATAATAATAACAATAATAATAATCATAATCATAATAATAATAATCATCATCATAATATATATATATATATGGGTGTATATATATATATATATATATAATTGATTCATACTTTTGTAGTATTTATCGTAAATTTCATATCGCGCCTCCTCCATGTTCCGCTTGGCATCGTAATATAATAGTAGAATAATTCTTTGTCTTCCGATTATTATGAAATTTCATGAAGTTACGACGAACAAAAATTGTGTGAAATGCACACGATTCGATGAGTGTACGAATTAATATAATTTTTTTTTATTTCCTCCACGTCACGAGCTAGCTCCGTTTTTGCTGTTATTTGCTCGTAGCTCACTCGTCATCACGCGTAAAATAAAATGACCACAATGAGCCGCCACGATCTCTTAACTCGACGTAAAAACTTGAGAGGCAGGGAAAAAGAGTTAAAGAAAAAATAAGGGTGTGTCGTTCGTTTCTGTCTAACAATAAGTTCTAGGAGCTGTCTGACCCAACCCAGACATTACTACTTGTAACGTGGATGCCCGAGCGTTCTCTGGCTGAGGCAACATTATGGCTTTTTGGCCTTTACTAAAGACTAACGGACTTTCAAGTTCTCTAGTAGATGAATTGACAATAGTCACCCCCCTTAACGAGACTTTATGACCCTTACGTGGATTGAATAGCAATCGTTGTCGTTGACCATGTTCTTCTTTAAAGAAGATTAATTTAAGAAATTAACGTATAATGTTTTTTTTTCTAATCCAAAAAATATAATTTTTCAAAGTCTCTCGCGGTTCAGAGTTTCATCGTCGAGCCGACACTCTCCCATTCTCACCATCAGGGGTGGAGGGTTGCTTCTCTACATCTAGACAGCCAAAGACATTAAGTTCCATACGATTTTAATTGAAGTGCTTTTAGCGGTAATTGCGATAGACGCTGGAACTTAATTATTCGATATAGCCGTTCGGGTCGAGGGTGGGAAGCTTACGGCGATCTGAATTAGGTATACTTTGCGCAGCTGGCGCAGTTATTATCTTTCTTTCGTCAAGAGAACGGAGGGGAGTGGGAGCCGAAAGGCTGCGCGAGAGAACATATTCCACTGTAATTATTGAAAATCTTTCTAAAAGGGGAAATGCCTTTTAACGACAGAAAGAAAAACTTTTGTAAAGTGGGGTTTGTTGAGTAACGTGTGAAAAAACTACGATTTATATTTTTTAAAGTTAGTGCCAAAAATCTAAAATTTTCGATGGTTGGACGTTGGTCAAGTTGGCTTGAAAAGTCCTGTACGTATAGGAACAGCCCACCCTTAAGTCATTAAGGGTTTCTCCGGGAATGAAATTTGCTCGATCAATGATAACACTGGTCTATCCTTGAACTCGTAAAATCCACAGAGTCCGACGTGTGCGCTAACGAACATGGCCACGACAAAGAATCATTAATTCTCAACCGTTACTTTGCTTCTTTGTATATACACGTATATGCTTTTTGTCTTTCATTTTTATTATCGAACACATCGCATTTTTGTTTGTTTGTTTTATTGTCAACTACTCAGCTACGCTGTATCTAATCCTCTACGGGAATCACTACCAGTCTTTATTGATTGATATTCCACGAATTTATTTGTTTTCGTTTTCACTCTCGTCCCAAAAATGTATTTCAGATAACACGACGTGTATGGCTTGGAGAACAACGTCTCGAGGTTTCCGTGGGTAAGCTGGACGCCCCCCTCCCCTTCCTCATCCCACAATAATAAAAATAATGGCAATAATAACAATAACAATAATAATTTAAATAATAATAAAGATAGCGAAAAATTAAGGTTCCTTTAGACTATACGGCACGGAAGCCGCGTAACGGGAAGTGGAAGTGTAGGCGCTAGGCGGCAACGACCTGGACGTTCCGACAACCTAGCGAAACGAGTCCGGCCGGGCATTCTCGTCTAGAGAACGACAGAAAACAGTTCGAGCGCAGCAAAAATGGTGCAATCTGAGCATAGATGTAAAATTGCCGTGCCGGTACGTGCCGTTGCCGTTACGTGACGGCCCGTGCTGGCAAAACAAGTGATGTAGCATGGATTTCAGTGTGACTTCAGTGAGACACTCCCACTGAAATCCATGCTACAACACTTGTTTCGCCGGTACGTGATGGTCCGTGGCGTACAGTCTGTAGCAACCGTTAATAGTACTTTTTGTGCTACGATCTCTACGTTTCCAACTAAGTCTGCAATTAACAGAATTTCTTTTTCCCATATATGTGTTAGTGTCACAGATATTGAAACAGCAGCATTGCGTCGTCAGTTGATTGCGTCTTGTCATGGAATGCTCATAAGTAAAGTCAACGTTTGTCCGGGTACATTTGCGCTTTCGTCGATAAAAACACAAATCCCGTGTCAAGCAACCGTTAGAGATTCGGTGGATGGATGCAAATCGTTAATCAAAAATATATTTCTTCTTTTGAGCTTTTTGAAACTACGTCTTTCTGCATAGAGAAAGGTTTTTTACGAGCGTCTCCTGGTGTGCGTATGTGCCTGTGTTCGTGTATGGACAGTTAATCAGATTTCACTGTTGATATTATGATGAATATTTCAACAGTCGTGGTGAAATTTAGCACACGAGTCGACTACCAAATGCTTTTTGTTTATTTTATTAGTCGCAAGAGACGCTCGGGTATTTTCAATTTAACATAAATGGGAAGTTGTTTGGTATAGTCGACCGAAAAAAATTGATTCGAGAGAAGATTTTTGCGCTTCATACCCACATCCGGTGGAAACAAAAATCGATCGAGTCTCCCTCGATTTGATGTAAATATTGTCGAATCTCTTGGCGCGCTTGAGAACGGTAATTTTTGTTTACTGTGGTCTCGTCAGCGGAGTGAGTATCGTGGGTCATAGACCGATAGTGGGAATTGGGTGATAAACCGTTCCCACGTCGAGTCCCTGAACGCCAAGCAGATCGCTCATGGAATAAGTGAGTGTGGCGGCTCGCGAGGCAGCAACCGCCGCGGCTGATGCCGGGTGAGGCCTGTAAGCTGCTGCGGCGGCTGCTATTGCCCTCTTGACGTCGTAAACTGCGGCTGCAGCTGCGGCCGCCGGTGCAGAAGCAGCAGCGGCCGCGGCAGCAGCGGCGTACTGATAAGTAGCCGCGTTCGGCGTCGCGGTCACAATCGGAGCTAGCAAATGATGAGGCGGAACGTTCGAGTGTGCCGTTGCGGCTGCAGCTGCGTGTGCGGCTGCTGCAGCCGCTGACGACGTTGGCATTGGATAAGGCGCGTAACGATATGTCGTCGGGGGTGTCGCGACCATCACCAACTCACCGTATGCACCTCTCCCGGCCGCTCGCGTCTTCGCCAAATTCGCCGGTAGCATCACCTCTTTAGGCTGGGCCTTCTTGCACTCGACCTGCAAAGATTACATTTTTTTTATAACGACGAGACAAGAACTAGGGAAAATACACATCGGGATAAAGAAAGTGCACATTCTCGTCTCTACTGAAAATGAAAAATGAAGATTGGATCGGATGATCCAATGAAATGGAAATAATGGGGCGTTCGCATGTTGTCAAGGGGGACTGAACGATGAAAATAATATAAGAACAGGTACAATTGTTACACGTTGCGTTCCTTCCTTTTAATATAAATATTTTCTGCGCTTGATTCAACTATATAGTGCTGAAAAAATAAGTGAACTAATTTATATTGCTCGAAACATATTTATAAGTTCTATCACGAATTAAAATTTCTCTCCGATTAGGCAGGTCAAGAATTTTGATTTGCTCGCATTGTCGGCACTGGCTTAATGAACCGGATAGAAAATTAACAGCGAAATCGTTTTTGCAATTAGTAAGTGTACCTACGATATTTGCAAAAGTTGCATTTATTTTCATTTCGTATAGTATTGTAGCGACGTATGATTGATTATAAATTGAATTCAAATAGTTTTTGCGAATTGCGAAATTTCTTGGCCAATGCAAATCAAATGCAGGTATCCACTGTTTCGCTACATGTTCGCTATTTTGGGCCGATATGTCGTACATCTACACCACGATGACGTACATGTAGGTCGGCTCCTCTATATCTGAAGGCAATTTAATAGGTCACCAATATTCAATATTTATCGATCGGATTGAAGATCCTTCCGGATGGTGGCTGCTCAAGGCTGTATATGAGAGTGGTTTGGACACAGCCGATCGTGTACGACGATATCGAGATAGAAACGTATATGTCATAGGTCGGCGTTCCTGGAAGCGTTCGGTGTTGTCATCGAACAATTCGACAATCTCCTGTGCCTCGTCAGCTCGTTGGACGAGCCCTTTCCGCCGCGAGCCTACTTACTCCGGTCTTCCAAGGTTCGTAACTTGGTCCTTTCACAGCAATGTTTCCAATCGTGTCCACAGTTGGTAACGGTGTAGCGAGACCAAATGTGTACCAAATACAAATAATCCCGCATGCTCTATGCCGTTACCGCTAACAAACCCCGTTTCACCGATTACCATAGGAAGTCCACCTTCCTCTATATTAACCGCTAAATTAATTCCGTTCGTTCCTCTGTATATCCGGTTTTCAAGCCTTGACGGTTAACCTTCATATTCTCTCGTGAACTCGGACATATCGTTACTTTTTATCTCGTCAATACGATTGATATCAATTGGACCAAACTACAAAACTTTTATTCTTCGCGTGGATATTAAAAGAACAAATAAGATTAGGTTCGATGTAGGAAAGAATGATAAACAATTGGAAGAAGATGATTATACTGCTGGGGGAATGGTTTGTCAACGTCGTAAAATCCAATATAATTACCATTTTATTGTTGATCTCGTGGAAATGAATCTCGCATACTTTGTCCACTACGTCCTCGCTTTGAAACGTGACGAAGCCAAAGCCTGCAACATAAGAAAGAAAGAAAATTTGATTTGATGATTGAACGGTAGAGGACTAATTGGCGAACCAGTCCAATATGATTTCAATCATTTGTTATGATACCTTATCTGGTTACGAATTGTGGCAACGAAGCCGGGATCGGAGTACTATACGATAGCTTAGTATTCACTTCGTTGAAGGTCACATGAGGTCTGCACATATTGTGGGGGTGATTCTTTTCGGGGGGTATAACACGTTTACGGGCAAAGGCTAGTTCTTATGGGAACTATAATTGATTTGGCCACTCGGAAATAAACCAATGTAGATGATTCTGAATTGTTTCCCTGTCTCCACCCTTCATACCTGTGGCCATAAAATCAAATGAAATTCTTCGGCGTTTTTCCCAGGAAGTCATTCATATTTGGTAAAGAACATATAAATTCCATTTCCCTAAATCCTCTCGTTCAGCCTTTCTGAAATTGTCGAGACACGATCGCCACCCCGGGCTTGAACTTTATTCTTGTGTCTACGAGGCGTAACAGCGGTGTTTCGCCTACTGGACACGAGAATAAATTGGAGTTTTGGAAGGAGAGGAAAGTGAAATGGCTAGATATTATATAGAAGAATCAACAAAAAGCCCGATGCCGTTGAACGTGGTTCTCATACCCTCGCCTAACTTCATGAAGAATCAAGAGTTATCAAAAACTTTTCATTGCTCCCCGGGCGATTTTAATCTTCCTCTCGGGCCTTTGGCTGTTTTCTACCACCATCGGTATAACTCTTCTGGTTCTCTCGTCTCAGACCCTGTCTCTCTCTCTCCCTCTTACTTAATTCAGTTCTCCCGGCGTTATCCCGTAACAAGGTAGTGTCTAGGAAGTCCTCGCCTCGTGCGAGCGAGTAAGAGAGAGAGAGAGCGAAGTAAGACACTGAAGGAGTTATGAATCAGGGTGCGACGTCGTTTAAGATAACCGGAGAGTTATATCAGACCGGCCTGGCGGGGGTTGCGGGGTTGGCGGTGTGGGTTAATAAAAAAAATGAGATACGGAGATGGCTGGGAGAATATTCTCCCGTCGTTCCGAATTCTGCAACGATGGCAAATACGACCGCCGCGAAACCCTGAACTCTGACTCTGACTCTGTCACTGAAAATTAAAAGAGCATCTCGCTGCACCCACGCCCGTCAGCAATTTTAATTTCCACGATGAAAGAGAAAAGCTTGGTAGGTTGAAGAAGAGAAAAAAACAGAAAAAGCCTCACACTTTCCTCCATGATTTTTCATCGTTAAAATGCTTCTGTTCTGTTCGAACGACAAAATGAAAAACAAAGCTTTCTCTATGAGATTGAAAAAGGACCCTCTCGATGATGCGCATTCAGGGTATAGAAACAATAGACCGGAAACTAAGGAGTCGAAACGTTTCGAGATTGATCCAATCGATTTATGCAACGGCCCCAAGGGAGTGGTATTGGGAATTGTATGAAGCTCTACACCTAGCGAGAGAGAGAAAAGTACCATGCGTTTCTCGTTGGCATCGTCAACGTTCCACGTCCATGGGAGCAGGAGTGAGAGAGAGAGAGAGAGAGAGAGAGAGAGAGAGGGGGGGGGGGAGAGAGAGAGAGAACGCGTGCCTGGGACGACATTTTCCGGAATTCGTATTCACACCGAGGACAAAAGACTGGCAATCCTTTCAATTCAATTCAGATCTGCGCCAGTCACCTCTTCTCACTTTTTTCTCGCTTTTTCATCGCCTTCCACTCGTTTGAGCTTTCCATTCACCTTATTCGCTGTGAATACGGGTTTCCCATGAAATTTCTATCCGATCTTGTAATAAATTATTACGAATTCAATGTATCATTTTTTGAGACTACAAGTTTAGTACCGTTTAATTGAACTGAATGAAGAAAAAACGTAGGATGTTCCTGCAATAAAATGTTTAGTGGCATGTTCGTGATCAAGATCAAGTGACACTGTGAAAAAAATAAGGAAGTAATAGCAGAATAATTAGACGAAGAATTCTTATCCTTTCAATGATGGTAATGTATTCACACACGGAGGAATGTGCCTAATAGATGGCGATAAAAGGTATGAAATGCCAATAATAAATCACTAAAGTAGAGTGTGACATACTTCATCAAGGTAACTACGTACGCATATAGAAATTAAATCCCACCTAAAGCGGAGAAATTCGTTAAACGTTCGAATCATCCAGAGGCCAAGTACAATGACAATAACAATAATAGCAACAGCAACCGCAACTATAACGATAATAATATAAAAATAATAAAAACAATAATAATGATAAAGATTTTATGTTAAAAGGAAAGTACATGGATCTTCAGTTTGACTGCTCTTAGCCAGCTGCTTAGCCAGCTCCAACTGCCACTGCTTTTAGCAAACCAGTTAAAATGGTGCCCGCTGAGGCTGAATGGCCGACTTCTTTAGCCGTATCTTAGGAGACGGCCGTTACTCGTATTGTACATACCGCTAGATCGGCATGTATAATGGCATGTCAACGTCAAGTGTCGAGTTCAACAACTGGATGAAACATGCCAGTATACCGCCTGTCTCGGCCGGAAGGTTGAAATTACCCTTGCCGGGAACTTATACCAGGCCTGCGACCCATGCGAGAAGAAATATCAAGTGTACGACTGAAGTACAAATGACAACCATCCAACAAATAATGATCGCAAAACAGCTGTTAGTTATTAACCGTTGTTCCAATGATCTAAAATAATAAAGAATGAATGCGCGCAGCGAGAACCGTTACGAAGATCCTCCTCGATGCCGAAGATGCCGTCCTCGAGTGAAATGTCCTGACGCCATAAGATGCTATCAACCGGCTAGATAAGTGTCATGATGACTAAGATACCCGATCATCACGTTGCAACCCTGTATACGTCTCGTGGTAAAATGTGGGGATGGTTGACCGTCAGTGATCATGGTTGCCAGTTTAGTTACTCTACGTTAAGCCATCCAAAGAAGTCACAGATTTCTGACTGCTAATAGACTGCAGCCAATATACTATACGATTAGCAGATTAGTATTGTCCGTTATCATTTTATTTCACTACATTCCACCATTGCTTTACTTAATTAAAACTCTTGCAATATCAACATTTCGCCATTATTTTATGAAAACTCAAAGCCTCTCTTTTGTCCATGCAAGTGCACCATAATTTGAAGCTTGACTCGTTCCATAAATGGGATTTTAAGCGAAGCTAGTTGATGTCGCGCATTCGGGTATATACATGTACTCTTATGTATACATATATAAATGGGTATGTGTCTGTCTGTGTGTGTTTATTCCTCCGGCTTCTTCCAGCGTAGGAACACACCGTGGTCACTTTTAGTACAACCATGCGCGCAGAGGGCATAAGAGAGGTCGATGATGGTCGAAAAAAGGCGAGAAAAAATGTGCCAGCTCAGCATACCTCTCTGATGACCAGTAGGAGAAACGTACGCCATTCGCATATATATTCACCATGGTACGCCAGATGTGCTCATTTCAATAAAAAAAATAGACTGAAATTTCCTCCGAGCGTTTTTCTCACTTCCACTCTATATTCCTATCCCTCGAGTTCTCTAGTATATATGTATAATACATTGTATATATATATATAGGAACAGAGCTTTTGGCGCGTCTGTGCGAAAACTCTCAGTCCGAGCTTTCATCCTCTTCGGTCGCTCTCAGCTTCCCACTCCCCTCAGAAGAATCCCTCTCAAAGCATCCATCGTGGGTCGGGCAGACTTTCTACATTTGTCTTTTTATTTTTTAATTTACACGAGTCTACTCGTCTGACAGACAAGCCACATCGTCCGTAAAATATTCACTCTTGCCTCTTTGTTTTTTGTCGCCGCATGCTCTCGTAGTGTATTATTCTTTTTAAATTATTTCTTTAATTCTGGGTGAAAATGCAAATCGTGCGAAACTTTTTCTTTCCGGACATGGTATAGTACATAGACCGATGGAAACTAAACGAGGTCCACTTCAGTTCTGCTGGTTCGTTAAAAAAAATTAATCCACGACGCTCGTGCTTCGAATTTTTTAGTATTTCTTTTTCGATCTATATTTAAGGTAATCCAGATTTTTTCAAGTTTTTTGCAAGAGACGTATGGTCTAAGCGTGGTGACGACGATGAGCTCTCTCTCTCTCCCTCGCCCTCTTTCGTTTTTGCTATCTCAGCGAAGCCCAATTACTCACTCTTGAATTTTCAACTCCCTCACCATTGTCTCACCCTCTATATCCCGTGCACTTGTTCCCTAACACTTACGGTAAATATATTTAATAATAATAACATATATTTTGAAAAATTCTTTATATGTACTCAGGAAATTTACAAAAAAGGCAATTAAAAAAATTTGGTCGAACATAGAATAAAACAGCCCTTACTGCAAGTTTGAAAACCCAGCCGAACATAAATATTTAATAACGTTTATACATATTTTGAAAAATTGTTCGTTTGTACTTCGAAAATTGACAAAATAGATGATGTTTTATTTTATTTTTTTAACCAATTTGTAGTGAAATTTTGAATAAACGAATATAAACGTTATCAACGTGTATTCGATCGAGGCCACGAATTAATGTGAGTGGGGAGGGCGGCGAGTATTCCTCCACCTTCAGAAGAACGATTAAGACACTTCGGATAAAATTCCCGTTCGAGCGAGACATAAAAAAACCACGGTGCACTCCGATAGTCCAAGTGTGCCCGAGTAATTCTCTTTCAACATCCCACCGTGGACGCGTCCGGTATCTATGAGGATCCGACTTCCGCAACGATAAAAAGATCATCCCGGCCAGGTTAAGAGGGAGAATCACCGGACATCACTCCCAAAGATATGAGAACGGTAATAAAAAAAAGTATACATTAAATATGCCACTAACGGGCACACCACATACACACACCCATTCCCTCCCCCATACACACATACTCGAACATCGGAAGAAACGAAATTTTACAAATTACCGTCATATTCAAAATTAATCGTCTTTTTTGACGTTTCTTTTTAGTTATACTATGCCTATACAAATACACTGTCTTTTATTTATTAATTTTTTTATCAGCATTTATCACCTACATACAGGCATTTTCTCTTTTATTGACTGTTGAGAATACAAGTACGACCGTCCAATTAAATTGCAAACTTAATGAAAATGATCACGGATAATGTTAAGTAAATAGAGCAAGTATATATTACGAAATATAACGCATATAAAATAAAATGAATAGTACAAATTTCTGCACACAGAGCAAAATAACTATTGCAGATGATCCATATATCCCACTCCCTCTCGAGTACAGGCGATGCCTCCGGTATTATGCATTACTTTCTACAAGCCATCACCGACTTACAAGCGCAGCTCGAGGCTTTCACTTTTGCCCCAATACTCCCTTCATCCTCTTCTCATTCCGTGTCGTCTTCTCCTTCGTCTCCTCCACCTATTCTGACTTTCTCCCCTATTTTTGTATCGTCTCTACTCTCCCAGGTGCGTTCGAACAGCGTGATGGAAAACGCGGCAGCTTCCACTCTTTCTCTTCAAATTCTCGTTGCTTCCCGTTTCCAGAATACTCTGGCCCCACGTCGACAAGCGCTCCCTCCTTGAGAACGCCCGCGCGGGAGCCAGGTGGACCGGGAAAAGAACGAGTGAGTGGTAAAATGTTTCCATCTCAAAAGGCACGCGCCTCGCTCTTTTCATCGTATTATATATATATATATGAGCCCTTTTGTATACGTTTCGCTTCTCCGCACAAACGATTTGAAACTTGTAAATGGATACGACTCTCAGACCTCTGCACCCTTTTATTCGTCTTCCATTTCTCTCGTTCTCAGTATTTCTGTCTCGCTTAAAACTTCACGCGCTTTTCGGCTGCTCCTTTCTCTCGTGAAGTGCAGCAAACTGCAATACGTACGAATCTCGCTCTCATGCACATATTACTCTGTTTGTTTCGGGAAAATGCGTCTGCGACGAAGTGGCGTCGCGAATAGATTTTTGTATTTCCCTCTCCGAGAACGGACTCTTTTTTTCAATAGCGAGAGAATATGCTCAGGTGTATGCTAAAGCTTTGAGCAGCTTGGGATTTATATTTGATATTTTCCGGGCATTCGATTTATCCGTTTTTCCAAATAAAATGGTCCTTTTCAAAATATAAACGCGACGATTTTTGTTCAGCTATCGACGATGGTAATACCTACTAATGGGGGTAAAATCGTACAAAGCGTTAGATTTTCAGTTATTTCTAAAAAACCGTAATTTAAGAAATTTATAGCTTGACATTAACAGCCACAATTTATTTATTTTTAAGTTATACCATAAATACTTTCTCAATTAACAATTTTCATAATTTATCCATTTTTTAACGTAAAAAGCTACGTAATCCTAAGTTTCAAGCGGATAGATTTTTGGTATCAAGAGAATTTAGTAGGTAAATAATAATAAAAAAAAGGTCGCGTAAGCTCACCTCTGTCAGGTGCGAGGCCAAGACGAGATTAGAGAAAACTAACTCAATATTGATCGTCCTAGCTCGGAGGGTGATCGATGGTACCTCGTTCTAAATTTGGGCAGTGATCGAGATAATGCTTGCTGGTGGCTCGTCCATCACGGTAAGAAAATATCAACAACGGTTGGAAGGAGCTTTCCATTTTTGCATCTCATCGTATAGGCTTGTCTTTATCAATTTTATTATCTCGGTATTGGCCGTGACGTGATACCGTTTCAGATACAACATTGACCTTCTCGCTCTCTCGCAAATGGAAAATGAGTAGTACGTCCCTCGTGTTAGGCGCTAATCGCTTGATCGCAGCGACGATAGTCAGGAAGGTTCCGTTTCCGGCAGTGAATCGTGAGTCGCGATGGAGGCTGGAGAGGCTCACGCTAACGAAGATAGGTAAAGGAGGAGAGCGGTGGCGGCGTTGAGAGGAAGAAGGGTGGGCTGGTGAAGGAACGAATCGAGGGCAAAAGAGAGACAGCGATAGGGGAAAGGGGGTTGGGGGCCGGATTACCGGCAAAACTGAGTCAGCTAGAGCGAGGCCCGCTTCGCCGAGATAATGCGGGAAAAGCTCGGCTTATACCCTTCCCACCGTAATTCCTCGTTAAATATCGCTTCGTAACGTAGCAGAATCTACCAGGCAGCCGGCACTAATGTTGGTGTGTGGGCAGGCAGTACACCACCAAAGTGTTACCTCCTCCCTTTCCTACCACTCCTCTCTCACCCTCCCACTCTCTTTCTCTCTCCCCCCCTCTCTCTCTCTCTCTCTCTCTCTAATTGTAAGCTGCAGAAAGTGGTACGAGTGAAGCTGTCTATACATATACGTATCAACACCATATCCGTAAAAGCAAAAACAATACTTTGAGAGCTTAGGTGAATCAGTTGAATTATGTTCTAATTAACGTAGGTGGAAACGAGATGCTCTTACTTAATCGATTCGCGAAAAATTACTCGATGTAAATTACGTTGGACAAAATATCCGGCAATAAAATGTTTTTGAGAAAATATCTATCAAAGGTAAGTTTTAAAAAAATATTTCGGAATATCATTTATTTACCGAGAAATGGTATGTCGATAGGCTGTCCTTTCGACCAAAGTCATTTAGAGGTGTGGTAAAAGTTATCGCGATGGTACATTATTATTTTTATATTTTCCATATTGCGAAGTCATACTTATTTACCCAGTACCAATTCTTTCATGAGGGTTTGTTCACGATGATCTTTTTCCGAAGCGATTATTCTCGTTACTTTTTTGGAAGCTCGTGAGGAAGCTGGGGTGAAACCAGAGGGGGGTGAACATGAGATAGAAAACGAGAGGAGACGCGAGACAGGAAAGGGAAGGAAAAACATAGAGGGGTAAAAGAGGAAGCGAGGTGATGAGAATGAGAAAAGAAGCGGAAGAAGAGAAGAAACGGAAGATCGGGAAAAAAAGATAAGGGAATAGTAGGGGAAAGAAGAAAATGGGACTGGAGGAGTAAAATGGGAAAGGAGAGACAGGAAATTGTATTTCGTTACATAAAAGTCTATGCAGGCATTCGGATAAGCTGTTCCTCCCCAACTATCTCTTGCAATGTCTCTCCTTTTATCTCCCGAACAGCCCCTAGTAGGACTTTACCCTACGTAAATTGTTCATATACGTATAGTGGGCGGTGAGTACTCCTACATGACTCCATTTCGCGTTTGTATTAGAATGTCGATAGTTATAGCTAGGAGTACATGGAATGGTGATCGCTGATGTACATAGCACGCGTTCAGGTGACCGTTCATGCATATACATATATCTTTGGATATATATAAATATATTGCGTAACAGGGTACTTGTATCGAGCGAGTTGCTACCGGGTACTCTAGGCCCGAGAGGATAGCATAGTCGGTTTTGTCGCCCTGTCCAAGTTTTGAGTCGGCTCGTAAAGCGTCAGTAGTAACGGTTATTACAGGTCAGACCGCTCAGCCGGGGGAAGAGTCGACCAGGACCTTCCTGGGTTATACGTAAGCTAACCGGATACGGTGTTTGTTTCGACCGCCCGCAAAGGTTCAACGCACCAACATGTACACAGGCGCATTCACACACGTGCGCGCCCACACACTCGTGTAAAGACATTTACCCGTCGACGGGAAGTTAGTAGCCAATAAAGAAACGGCCAGGTTGCTGAGAGAGCGTAACCGTGCTCGTAGAACCGAGTTACCACGAGACTTACGCGATGCTCGATTTCTCTCTCTCTCTCATACGCATATATATGTATAGATAGATACATACGCACGAACCCATGGCAAACTGCTTTCGATGTGCACTGCACTTGAATCGTGGGTACATACATCGACGCAGTGCCCTATTCCTATATATTAGTAAAAATTCATGAGTTATCGAGATGAATTTAGAAACTGATAGAGAGAAGGAGAAAAGAGACAGAGAGTGAGTAAAAAGAATTAAGAGAAGATGACAAGTGATTATTGGATATTGTGTATCAATAAATCCTCACCTCGCCCTCGACTCACGTATCGCTGTTTTTCGGTAAAGATAGTTTGATATCGGGTAAATGGGATAAACGATCATTTTCATTCATTCGTCATAATCAACCGATCAATTTTCTGATTTAAATTACATTTAAAGACTTTTATAGATACCGATTATTATTTTCAAAAAGGGTTCAAGTGAGAAATACGAATGATTTTGGACCATTTTCATGTTTGAAATTAACCATTGACTATTTATTTGATATTTTGTTTTGCCACCGAGAAGCATAGCGTACCGCAAGATCTATTCTGAATCATATCTGTAGGGACCAAGAAACTCATTCCTTGCCTCCGGTCCCTATCCACGCTTTGGCCAGCGTTCGCCGTGTTGTGGCTACCACTGCATAGTTTCCATTAATATTTACATTCGGAGGTACAGGTCGACGCAGGAGATCTACCGAGTCCATCTCAGTTCCCTATATATATATTATAAACTGGGGATGTTCTTCCCTATCCCTGTCTCTGTCTAAGCCCGGTCCTCTCGCAGCACAATCGTTGCGTTAGATATCAACTTGTTGATTTACCGTGGTGAACGCAAGAGCTAGGAACCGTCGTCTGAGCGAACACGGGTTCGTTCTACTAGTTGTGGCGGCGACCTCGACCGAGGCCATCACTACTTAATGACTTGCCGGATGCCGGCTCGGTATTTGCTTTCGCCTTTCCCTCTCGGTTTTGCTCATCTACTCTGTATAATAAATGTATGTAATGTTATATATAAGTATAGGTATATGTATCTACGTATATATGTATTTATATGTATGTTAGATAAATATGTATTTATGTGCGGCAACGAAAGCGTGAGAATCGTATATCCAGGGGTAAAACATCAACGCGCCATACGAAACCGTGGTACATCAAGTTGGAGTCTGTCAGTGTAATCTCGAGAGTGAAAATTCCCGTTTGGAGATGTCAGGGCATGCTTATACGGAGAATAATGTAATTATATCTTTTTTTCTTCATTTCGATGCAACGGTAAGAAAAAATTTATATTTTCTTTACGCTGATTGTGAGACTTATATTCGGGGGTCGGCTTTAAAAGAGAGAGAAACCAATAAATCCCTCCATTAGATCACGTAGAAATATATAATTTGTTTAAACGTAAATTTTATTGCTGAGAGTCAAGGGAGAGATTATCTTTCGAAGTAGCAAGGAGAATTCTGCACTACAGCCCAGCATTAATTAAATCGTCTCTGGAGGCGATACGACCGAATTATATATGTACGTAATGTATAAGTATAAAATTAAGGCGGTAGTAAAATAAAGAGAAGAGGGAAAAGTCTGTTCCTATAGTTATAGCAGGTCGAAAGTTCGTAGCCCAGTTTTGGGGTAGAGCGCGAGAGAGTTAAATGAACGATTGGACAATTTCTGCGAAAAATAAATTTGCATTCTAAAAGTATGTGCATTACTCTCTCATTATTTTCTCGTTTCCACGCAACTTTGTCTGTGACAAAATATCTCTGTTATATCTTTAGCTTGTGTGTGAAAGAAGATATGGCAAACACGAAGCAATAAATTAATCCAATCACTTGCAGAATGTTTTTGCAAATGTTATTTTAGCTGAGTGTGAGAAATAATTTGATATAAAAAATAAAAGGTTTGTCGTAGTAACTTTTTTCATGATATTTAGCGATTGTTATTCGCTTTATATACGAAAAATTGTTGAAAATGTGAAAGGGGTAACAGATTTACTACCCGACCTCGATTATTTTCTCCTCAAGCGGATTAAACTGCTTTTAGCTAGGACGATTTATTTTAGATTTTGGACAGAATTTTCTGACGAAATAAGCCTCGCACACTGGGAGCAATATAATTTGCTTTAATAAAAATATGGATATATGCAAGCTGTTAAAACGTTCAATTCCGTCGATAGCTCCCTAAGAAGAAAGACGAGCTCACGGTTTACCATTATCGACCAAACTCCCTCCCCACCCGCTATTACTCGTTATAAATTCACGCGCGTACATTACAAATATCGCATCGCTCTATTTTCAACACTTTATGAGGCATGGATCGCACAATATTATCTCATAAACGAGGGTATCGACTCTTGAGGTGATGATTGAACGTAATGTAACCCATGCCATGAACGCATACAATATATATGTTGAATTGAATGTGGAGATAAGTGAATTTATTGACAAACATAAAGAATAGTCATAATATGTGTAACACGAATGTAGGCAAAATAATAATATTTTTATCAACGACTGCTCTTATCTATGTCTCCTCCTTATCTGTCGTTTGTCGTTGAGTAAAGTTATGTTCTATCCTCTCTGCTCTGTTTCAATTCCCATATATTTATGCAAATAATTAACACTGCGCAGACCATAGCGCGCGCACTACCTGTCACCAAAATGGCCGCTCGTGCATAGCTGGTGCCTTCAATCTTTTTGAGGAACTATGCCACATTTTTTTCACACATTACTAGAGAAATTTTTCCAAATGTGCATCAAGGCGTTATGACGAGTTGCATTCATCTCCAAAATTCGGTCAATTTCTCGTGACGTCACGATAAAAATTTGATTAAAACGTGAAGCAAGAATTTTTCCTGATAATAATTCAAATCCTTGGCAATATTTTAATCCTGCAATGATGTCCTATTTTTTGTGTAATCTGTTAAAAAAAGTTCTTTGTTTGTTTATTGGTCACTAGGTATGCACTCAGTCAATGGATTAAACCTTCTGGGAATGAAATTTTATGATTTCGTATACACGTTGACAAAATATGTTTTACGAAGAAGCAACGTAATTCGCAAAGTTCCATCACGGGTCATAGCGATCGAGAAATATTTAATTTATCGTATCTTCTCTCCCTTCTCTCCCTTCTCATTCCTTATTGATCATCGACGGTTACACGAACATTTTCATCTTGCGAACTCTCTCCCATCGTTTCTTCGAAGTAAAATTAAGCGAACGTACGAAATTGAGGCAGCGATGGTAAGATAGGTAGAGAAAGATATGTATATATACATATGTATAATGGAAGTCCTCGAGGGAACAGAGAAGCTCCTGCTTGCAGCATCGTCTGCGCACTTCCTCTCCACGGCTTGGTGGAGTACGAGAGCACGGAAGCGTTGCACAAGCCTGGATAGCTGCAGGAAGATTAGGCAAAGCTGTGCTCGTGCACAAGCTGCCTCGCGATGTCTGTCTCTCTCTCTCTCTCTCTCTCTCTCTCTCTCTCACTCACTACCGCCCCCTCTCTCTTTCGCAGCTTTATGAATGCATCTCCCATGCAACCTTCTAGCCCACAGCTAGAAGTTGCACCAACTGCCGCGCGGTCTTCTGGTCCAAAACGTGCACGAGAGAGGAACATAGCGCTTCGTGAGAGCTTTCTCTTCGCTTTTGGAGAGTAAAGTTTCGAGGGAGATTCCTCTTTGGAGCGGAGACGGGTAAGAAGGAGGGAAAGAGAGAGAGACAGAAATGAAGGGATTGTGAGATGGAAAAAGGCAGTAGCACTCTCATATGACCTTACTTTATTCAGCTATGCATTAATGTATAAGACAAGCTGTCCCATTTTCAATGGAACGTTAAAATATTTCAGGTAAAGAGAAAAAATGTTTAGCTTGATCGAAAAATGTCTTCTTCGATAAAAGTTGTAGTGTACCAAGGACAAAAAATGATAATCATATTGTTAAATTTACGGATGGAAACATCATGATGAGGGGAAGTTTATTGAAGATTTTCAAAATTGGCACCGTCATCCGGTATGATGAGAAAATATGATGTATGATGAATTTTTGTAGAGTGCAATTAATTCAATATTAATTTTTATACTATTTGATAAAAGTGGTAGAGAGGCGAGGATCGTACTTAACAACGATTTAATTTAATTTCTTGGCAAATCCGAACGTTTTTATTCCACGTTAGAAAAAGAACATGAAAATAGATTTTAAACTAATTCTGAAAGGAGAATTTCAAAGGATCTCTCTTGCCCCGCAGCCTCGATAAATCGCTCACTTGTGGAACGTTGGGAACACTCGAGATTTGATTGCCGGATTGCGATGCGAAATGATCCTCTCGCTCGGTTGGTCGTCATGACCGACCCATAAACTTTGATCCTCGACCTCACTTGGCACGGCAAACTCCTCATAGTCTCTATAACGACGACGGAAATAAGTTTAATGCAAATATTCATCGGGAGGTCTGATTTTGATTTCTCGCACATGTTTCAAAAGAGCGTTAAAAATCATAAGTTTCATATCGACTAACTTATTGTAATTTTCTTGCAAATATAATGTTTGAACGAATATACACATTTTCTCGTTTCTTCTCGTTACGAAATAAATACGAAGATCATGGTTCGTACGTATAGTATGAACTTACAATCCGATACGGCGAGCAAAAGAGAATCGTCCCATGAAAACTTTCGCGAAGTGAACTTGTGATGGATTGCAGCAATCATAGAGAAAAATCTTTGACTTGTTCCTCTCTCGCTCTCTGTCCCACTCGTTCCATTGTTGCTGATCGCCAATCTTCTTTTTTCACTCGCAATCATGGCTCTCACGTCCGATCTTGATGGGTGACAAGTAGAGAAGGGCAAAATCGTGAAGCGAGGAATATAGCATGAACGGAACTACCATCGTGCCTTCTCACTTTTTCATTCTCTCTATCTCTCTCTCTGTTTCTCTCTTTCTCTATCTTTTTCTCCCTTCCATCACCATCGGCACAATGACGCCATAAGGTATAATTGAACGACATTCATCTCTATTAGAGTCTGGCCATCATTTTACGAAGAACTCGTCGAGGAGCAAATGCGAGGGGTCGGTAAGGGGGTAGAAAGGAAGAGAACGAGAGGGAGCGAGCATTACAGGGTTGGTCTGTGGCCTTACTTATTCAGGGGATGAAGCGTATCCTCGGATCATGTTTTCGATGCTTTTTCCGTTTCTTCCCTCCCTGAGATATTCCCTACAAAAAATCGTGATCGATCGAACAGAAGTCAATACTTTTTTGTTGATTGTATTGCATAACAAATAACGCTATTAATCATAATAATAATGAATAAAATTGACATTATTTCTCAAGGATACGTGTTTCCTCCCGATCACTATGTTATAGTTATTGCTTTTGTCAATCTCTAGCTTTTCTCAAGTCGAAAGTGAACAATGCCTTACTGTCGTCGATTTTTCTTCACTCCCGTACCTATATTATCTCGTATCTCTCGGTAAGCTCATTGCTACGTTAAAAACAAAGGGAAAAAAACGTCGCATCCAAGACTCACTTGTCCTTAATGTGTTAGAAATCCCCGTGGACGCAGAAACATCGGTTGCAGACTATGGTTACAAGCAGCTCAACCAACCGGCACCTCGACCTCCTTTATATAACTCAGCCTTTCCCTCTGGTGTTTGAATACTTGGAAAGAAGAGCCCGCGCTAAGGATTTATGTGTGTATAGATATATGCGAGGACGAGTTCTTGCTTCCACGACCACTCGAATCCTCTCGACCTCTAGCAAATATATATATACTAGAAGTTGGTATAGCTCGGGCGCTAGCGCCCTCGCACTTCGTTGTGGAAACTCGCAGAGCATGACAGACACCCTAGGGCATGTCAGAACGCCCCTCCTCCTTGGCCACAAGTTTTTGGAGAAACTTTATTATTTATTTTTCTCTGGTCTGCCATTTTTTCCGAAAACTTTAGTAGAAGTGACGTTTTAAACATTATGCGTCGATTGTATCTTTAAATAATTATTGGTTTTCTTGTATGATTTTCAAAATACCAAAAAACGTATTTTAGAAATGATCGGTCGTTGGTAGTATAAGAACTTCCATAATTAATTTGACTGTAAATTACAACGAAGATGTAGAGCTTAGATTTTTAGAAATCATTTTTACTGAAATTCATTTTTACTAATTGTAGCTCAATTAACGTGAAACCGAAATTGTTTTACCTGCCAGCGAGGGGTCGTTTACCCGCCAGCTGCGGATGTTGACTGCGGTATATTTCAAATGAGCGAGTTTCACATAAATTGCAATTATAATTTCCGATATTATTTATAATTATAAATTTCAAAATTATTCAATCATAATCATTAGCTCGATGAGATGATCAACGAATTTAAACGAAATGCACGATGATTCGATTGATTCCTCTCAATTTTCCGATTTATTCATTTCCGTGCTTGGGACGCTTGACGATTACGGTGTGACTACAAAATCAAATTTTTCATCTGAGCAAAAGAACTCGAGTGATCGATTTTAGCTTACCGGATGAATAACTTCATCCGGAGTTATCCGATTGAAATTTAATTGGTGAGCTCTTTTCATGCTGGGGTTTTCTGGCGTCGCAAGAATGTTCATTCCAGACGTCATCTTGCCAAGTCGATTTAAAGGCATTCGCCACCATCCCGTCACACTAATTTTTAATCAATCATTTCGAAACTAGCGTCATTCAAAAAGGTCATTCATATTTAGTATTTTTTTCTTTGTTCAAGATTCATCCAGCTTTCGCTGAAAACAGTGAAAAACACCCGGTCCTAGTTAATTTGAGAGACATTGTACACAAAATCTGACAGGCTGCAGGTCTGTAGCACGCGAGAAAGCTTCCCCGCAATGTGCTATGGAAAGGGAAACCTACGGAGATAAGATTGGGGTAATAAAAGTAAGAAAGAGGGAAGGGAGGGTGTGGGGAGAGAAGGAATCGAAATATATAAGGGAGGGTTTACGAAGTATGGGGATAGTTCGCACGAACCTATAATTAAACGAAGTGCTGTGCACCATCGTTACACTTCCTTGACTCTTCTATTCCTCTCTCCCGTTTCTTCCTTCTTCTATACCGCGGATAGTTCTTTCACACTTGTCGGCCCTTAATCGAGTTACGACCAGTACTTTCGCTCGTGAGAACTGCCTGATTTGCTGGCTCCTCACGATTCTCTCGTACACAGTGCGTCTGAATAGCCTCTTTCTTCGCTTTACTAAGAAGCTGAGAGAGAGAACATTTTGCAAAACTTAAAAGTTTTTTTTTTCATGGTGTGATAATGCTGGCAGTGGTGTTAATGCCGGGGTGGTTTAACCAAGTTGCCATACATATTTATACGCAGCCACACGAGCATGCACACGCGGACATATATTGAGTGTGCGTGGTTTACATCCTGATACCTACGCGTCGCATGTGAATAAGTTTTTGACCGTTCGGTATTGCGTGTTAACGTACACCCCAACTTTAAATACGGCCGGTAAATTTTCCAAACCATTTTCTTTTATGACATCAAATAAAATCTCGAAATAGCACGGAAATAAAAAATTCTATGTCGAATGACTCGGTGGTGGAATAGTGGAATGACTGGCGTATATTTATATAGTAAGGCACAAGAGTACTATGAATATATGTGACACGATCCGAGAAAAGGGACCTACGAGGCAAAATAGGATTTTTTCACGGCGAACGATTAAAGAAATCAAAACCAATGCTCGTGCTCGAGTGATATAATTTTCAATAATACATATCTTGTAAAAGTATGTAAATTAAACATCTCTGATTGCACCACATGAAATATCAGTTGAAAAACTTTATAGTATAACGAATAATCCAAAAATTGATTTTTTGCCACGTAGGTCCCTTTTCTCGGATCGCGTCACATATTCGTGTACATGCTTGTATAATATTTTCAAAGATCAACTAGGGATGCTTCGACGAAAAGTTATAATGATTTTAACTAACGTTAACTGTGACTAATTTTAATTTGTAAAGTATCGTGACAGTGAACGGTAAAAATCATTAAATCCTTTTATCGTAACAATTTGATGATGATGATTGAAATAATTTCATCGAAGACAATTGCACTCTCGGAGTGATATACGATTTGGTCCTTTATTCCTCGAGTTCTGTATTGTATTCCGGAGATGAAAGTCTTCATCATTCTCGTATTGCTCTCTTCATTCTTGTCCTTTACTACGTGGATACTGGCGACACGACCGTTTGCACATTTTCCCTCTCACTCTTATCCCGTGGAAGCCTACCCGCTGTTGGCTCAACTCCCTCCTGGTCTTTCGTGGCAACTATCGAGAAACTGGGCAAAGTTTTATTATGAAACAATAAAATATGTGTGTATCCAACGAGACCTTTCGCAACGGCTTCGGGAGAGTTTGGTGCTCTCGTCCAGGAAAGGAAAAAGCACCGAGGGAAGTGATAGACGAAACGATGAAGTTACTCTTGCTGCTCTTGGATAGGTTGGGTTCCCTCTCAGCCTCTCTTTCTCTCACTCTCTCTCTCTCTTACTCTCTTCCTTCCTGTCTGGATATGTGTGTGTGCATGAGTATGCGTGCTTGCGCCCACGCGTGTGTGTATCTCGGTTGGCGTGTGGGCGTACGTCTCCCTCCCTACTTCTTTGTCTTTCTCTGCTTTTGCCACGCTGAGCATTTGATTTACCGTCTAAGTTTTATAACGCATCGAGCACTTTGTCGCGTGTGCTCTCTCTCTCTCTCTCTCTCTCTCTCTCTCTCCCCCCCTCTCTCTCTCTCTCTCTCTCTCCCTCTCTCTCTCTCTCTCTCTTTCTCTTTCAGTCTCTCCTTCTGTCTCTACCTCGTTCTCTTAGCAGCCGGAAGTGAAGTACCAAAGTAAAATGGGAGCACAAAGAAGAGCGAGGGAAAGAGAGACAGAGATAGAGAGTCATGTTCTTGTATGAAACTACTTTTATACTAACCTTCCCGCCTTCACTCTCCTCCGACCACCGATCAGCTATACGCGTTTCTACCCCTTGGATAATATTGGAGCGTAAGGTGCATTGTACATTAGAAACTTGGAGTCGTTTCCTGAATAAACCCTCGCGACGTGAACTCTCCTACATTTCTATTTTATATTATCGAGGAGGATTATATTATGCTGTAGGTATGTATATAAAAATAGACTGAAACTCAAAACATTGAGATACTTTAATGAAAACATGACGTAATTTGGATTTGTTTAGCATTCCGATTCGATATTTCGAGGCGCACGTATGTCCAGAAAAACGGTTAGTAGGTACGTCCGTGATATTTCTATATAATCTCAGATGTGCACCTTCAACCCTCTCGGGTGACAAATGTTCTAAACTTGAAAAACAAAAATTATGTGAAACTATGATTTGCACCATGAATTATTGAAATTAACCGCACTATTGGGGCATCTTTATATTCTATATATCGAATATTCTATAACTCTAATAAATAATTACACCACTTACAATTATATACAGTTATTTCGTCGAACGAAATTCAACAAGATTGAACGATGCGTGGTTAAGTTTAATAAATGTGACGGACGTCTCGGTATGAAAATCATAAACCCAATTTGACTGAAATGCGGAAACATTTAGGGGTGATGGCGTAAGAGTTGTGGGATCGAGTAACTCATTTTTAAATAGCTTACTCAGAGTTCCCATGTCATTGCCTTATTTTCCAATTTTAACCTCAAGAAGTTTTAGATTCTGACGTTGCAGTATACTATAATATGTTTTCAAAATAGGGTTTTCCTGTGTAATATGGTTTTTGGATATTATTATTGCAGCATGTATTTCTTATATACCTATATGTGTATAATGAGTAAATAATGCATATTCCAAGAAAAACGAAAGCAAACACAAAATAATTTAGACTATTTGTTGGGTGGAACTATGTCGATCAATAAAAATAGGGTAAAGGAGATAGAACATTGAATATACATACGTAATCAATAAAACGATGGAAATCAAAAAGGTAATGGACGTAACTTGTATTTGTCCGCGCATAAGCATTGTCGTTTACAACAACAAAAATAATAGTAATAACGATGAACATTGGCAATTTAATGATGCAAAACGGATAATATTCACGAGGTTGTTAAATTTAATCGTCGATTAACTTACAGTCGTACTGAAAAATAAAGATTTAAACCCCTTGAATAATTTTGACAAAAATTGCAAGGGGCAAACATCGTTTGACGCTCGACTTGTATGTCATGTGTTGTCAGTATGTTTTCTTAAATCACTTGTGAGATATAGGCATTAACGTTTTCCAACCTCGTTACACAAACGGACCTTTTTTCATAAATAGGATTTTCCGAGGTTTTGGTGTACTATTTGAAGCGCTCCGACATGAAAACCTCTATATATCCTTAAAACAAAATTAACTTTGATCGCAGTGGATATAAAAACGAAAATAAAACATAATAATTAAAAAGACTTCGCCCCGTCGAGATATTTTTTCACACCAAGCACGAATTTACTAAATATTTCTATCAAGACCCAAAAATTTCATCAAAAACGCCCCCGAACAATTTTTTTTCCTATTTTCCGCTCCAATCCAGATAAGTATGGTAACATACCTATACATCACGGATCGACAGGAAGAGAACATCGCCAAATTCGAAATTCAATGGAACGACTATCGACTCGGAAAGCGATAAAAGCGTCGGAGGGAGGTTAACTGGCGCATAAGATCGAGGTGATGGCATTGCGCGCGGCCTTATATACGAAAGCCTTCGTGTCTATGCAGGAGGGAGAAGACGAGGGTAGTGGATCTATGGGGGAGGATTTGAGGGAGGGTTAGAGACGACGACGATGCACATTATCCGCACTCCCGGCGAATGCATAAACTCGAAATTACTCTCGCGAACTCTCGCTCGTGCTATATATCTTGGAGAGATGTTAGAGCATAGAGGGAGCGAATAAGAGAGTGAACGATCTTCCCTTTTTTCTCGCCCTCCGCGCCAACGACGCGTCAGAGTCCCCATAATAGTGTACTTTTTCTCAAATAGAAGTATGCATGTACGCTTGTGTATTTCCACGGTACTCGATGACTCTCGTACTTCGTCGTTCGTTTAATATCCACGTTAGTTTCCGGAAACCCCAGGCCAACGAGAGAACTGGAGACAATCCCCTCTTACGATATTATGAGATTGGCCCGCGAGTTCCAGGTTTTTATTATTTCTATCACACGGTGTCGCTCGAGTCTTTTCTTTCTTCTACTCGTATTTTTTTACTATGCGTTTTTTTTATACTTTCGGTTATATAGAAGTATCCGCTATCCTTCTTCGGTATAAACCTTACTTTATGCAATTAACAATCGATTATGCTTTCCTCTCTTGATTTTTTCGTTTTAATATTATTTTTCATTTGTGATTCGAGATTTTCGAAAATTGTTCCCTAGTCTATGATTCTTTCCGGTGTATATATTTTGAACCGTAGAACATATTATGCACGTAGAAAATACGGACTATATGTCTACATATAATAAAAATATCTCGACGCCATCTTTATTGTGTAGATGGATTGGGCAGTGAGTGAGGAGAGAAGGGTGGAGAGGAGAGGAAAAGAGGTGTTTGCGACGTTCGGGTATATTTGTCTAGCCTGATGGGTCTGTCATACTCCAGGGCGTTTGTTTTGCTCGAGGGGGTTGCAGAACTGGGGCGCATGATGCCTGATTCGTACGAACCCTCCTATTTTTATATACAGGGCAGCATATTTAAAATCCTCCAGTTGACTGTCTTTGAACAATAGCATTTTTACAAATAATGTTTCGAATAAAAGTTTCGAGGTTTGAAGAGGGATGTAAAATGGCATTAGGTACGTGTGTAATCTTAGGTAGATGATTTGAAAACCATTTCAAGGTCAACTTCTTTTTCTTACTATTAATTGGCTACCAGTATATTTGTTTGCACATCCGTATTTTATGTATTTATAAAAATAAGAAACTTTTGTGCGAAACATTTTTTTAGAAAATCGCAGTTTTTTAAGATAATTACCAACATTTGGAGATGTTTTTGGATTTACGTAAATTTGTTATTCGGAAATTAATGCTTTTGGAAATGGCTAAGATGGTCGGAGAGAGCTTTGGACTGGAGACAAGCGAATGAGCCGTCTTTTTCGAAAAAAAGTGGAACAAGATAGGGAACGAGAGCCACCGATGGACAAATGAAAATCTGCTTTCTCTCATATTTCATTTAAAATTGCATTTTAGAGTTATTTATATCAAAAAATTTCTTTCATTTTGCTAAATTTCGAAGAGACTTACTTTTCGTTTAGTCGAAATTATAATATGCAATCAGATCGATCATTTCAACCCTTATGCATTGAGTCATCCAACACCAAATTAATCATTGGCTTATAAAATTTTAATATTGTTTTATATCATAAAAAAATGATTACTTGGAAAGTCTTTTGTGAATCCCACCAATCTGAATAAAAATGCGATAAATAGATTATCGAACGAATCGTAGATACGACTCTTTCTAGTCATAAAGGCAGTGTACTTCAGGCCTCATCCCTTCTATATAGGCTCGGCCATCCCTACCATACCGCGAAGTACCGGACAGATTTTCTCTCGCTCTCTCTCTCTTTATCAGGACAAGTACTATTTGTACTCTAATTAACGACCAATAATCTGCAAGCTTGAACAATTAGATCACGGTATTGAATCTATGCGGGCAATAACATTATTTGTGTTATCAGAAATAGAGTGAAAACGCAGAGATACCAATCCTATTCATGAACAAAGCGTAATTATCGTCGAATAAAAATAAAATAGCAATTAATTTAGAGAAAAAAGCTACACACCGTATGAAATGCATGGAAGAAAGTAGATGTAAATAGAGCATTACATTAAATGCTTGAAAATTATTAGTACATGCAGGTATACACCACGTTATTAAAGTTTCTTCTACAAAATAAGTATAATAATTAATAATATTAATGTACGTTCCGTGTGCTTGAAAATACAACACACATAATGTTTAAGAGGTGCATGCACCTACGGAGTGTACCATATTATATTTTTTTATTTCGCGAATATTTTCACATAAGAATTATCATCGTGATTGGCCTTGAGGTACAATAATTACAAAGCGTTTTTATAAAAATGGTGTTATTAAAAAGGATGCTTGAAATATGTCAGTAATTAATAGACGTATTATGATGCAATTTTTGGCAGATATTTATAATATAATTGTTAAGTCTGATTGTGAGTCATACAACTTTTTTAAAAATAAAGCCCATACTTCACATTTTATTAATTAAAAACGACCGATTTTCTAGTAAACAATCGCACATCTATATTCAAATAGTAATAATTTGTGAGAAATCAGTATGATTAAAAAAAGCAACGCAAAGGTTTTGTGGCTTAGAAATATATTATGATAAAAGAGATCTGTTTTTTTTTCAATCTCATAAAAATGGACGAAAATAGTTTTTGCAGAATCGTCTATGGAAGTGCCTGCTACATACTCAAATTCATTTACTTTGAAAAAAAGAAACAGCATATTATTTAATGTCTGCTTAATAATCTGATTAATAGACAAAAAACATTGTCAAAATTCAGACTGTTTTTCTTTGTCGCAGGTGTCTATAACCCGTTAAGCCATATAATGGCTTCCAGTAATCTCAGCTATGTGTATCCATTTGGTGGTTCTACCAGCAGGTGTGCCTCTCTGTCTTTCCTGTAATGGATACATATATGGCGAGTATGGTCTTAGCAAGGCCTATGCGGAGATGCGTATATGCATCGTCTAACTATTCTGCCTTAGGGTTATAGCTTAACTGGTGAACGCTCAGTTTCTCGTCCACCCGATGCTGTTACAAGCTCGCATGCCAGAATACACGATGCATAATGTTGTATACGTTGTATACGGTTAGTTGTTTAAACACCATCGAAAGTGCTGTTAGGTTACACTTTACACCTTTGCTATCGCTAAATTTCAATATCCCTTGTTATAACGATGATTTTTTGCTGGATTTACGATCGAGAATTCTCTTGTATCAATGGTGGTGCCGATTTTTCATATCGACGAATTTTTTGGCCACCTTTTAATCAAATTTATTTACAAATATTCCAAATTAAAAGTTCGTACAGTTGCCATATTGCCATGATTAAGCGTGTCATGGCCCGTGAAATAACATAATGTCATTGCAAACGAAGTTTTTTTCTCTCAGTTGTAGTAAGAATACCCTAAGTGATACCCAACCCCTTCGAAAGAGCGATAGGTTCTTGCCCTCTCATGAAACCGTGCCAACTAAAAACACCAACGCTGATCCGCCAGCAATTCTTACACGCAAAACTTCTCCTTCTTAAGAATCTCACCCTCTTTATCATGATTGCGCCCTCCCCCCTTCTACGTCCAAACACCGTTACAGGCTCCCTCTTTCGCAGAATATATTAATGAATTCATACGAAATTTCAGACCATTAATCTTTTGCTTCCTATTGCATTTTGTGAAAAGTCTTTGACTCTGGTGTGTGCAGCCACTGGAAGATTTATCGAGCTTATCAAGCTGATTATTTGATCTTTTTCCATTTGCTTCGAATTTAATGAAAGAACGTCGTAGTGACAATGTATTACATACTCCATTCAATATTAATCGCTACTATTAATTTTATTTGCCTTTTTGATTATTCATAATTATTATTCCTACGATTATTATTATAGAGTTAAAATCGATGATGTATGAAATTCCGTTTCGATATAACCTGCTACATAGTATTATACGTACACATAGGATAACGTGAATACTGACTATGTACGTAGCCAAGCAGCCCTATATGACAAGCGAGCTACCCCAGCTTGTTTCACTGCGCATTCGATCGACCCCACGGCCGATAATTGGCGACAGTCGTTCGTCACGACGACATGCCGTCTGATTACACCACCTGCCCTCACATCCTACTGTTTCACCCCCTCTCTCTTTCTCTCTCTCACACACACTCTCTCGTTTTCCTTCACTATCTCTCCCTCTCTCCTACCCTCTCCTAACCACCCTTGACATCTCGCTCACATGTCTGTTGGACCGAGTGTACGTGAGTCAATAAAAAAAAGCAATGTATATATGTTGTATACATATATGGGGGATTGGAGCTTAAATCCAGAGGTCTGCGAATCCCATCCTCTGCGATATTGTCTCCAATTTTTCATACGGTTATTCAACCGTAAAGGGTATGCAGGTTTTAAATATGTTATATTCACCAGCCCCTAGCCGATATTTTTTAACAAATATATAACATAAAAGATTAAGCATAATTTACAGATCTTTAAATTTAGGAAAATGTAGACTTTGGTCCAGGCTTGGCCGACCCATGCTTTAATTTTCCATCGACCTTTATTGCTCGAAAATTATTTGCATTGAGTTGAAAAATATCCTTAGCCCATTCTAGCATATGACTAAAGATTTTCAATGTCAATTTTTTAGAACTATTTGAAAATTTGTCAAACATTAATTTCTTTATTCCATAGTATCAACGTTTGGCAACGAATCTGGTTGAAGTTGGAAATCGTAATTCGTAAAATGACTGTTCATTAAGCTCTTATCAATGATTCGGAAACTGTCCGATTTTACGTTGCGCGTGGATGAATTTCCCAGTCGAACTAAGGGACGAAACTTGTGATCTTTGCACGCATGATCGGGCGCATTGGCTCGCGGTGTTGGACTTTACATTTTGTTACGAGGTCGACTGCCGTTGACAGCTTCCGGAGTGAGACTAATTTCGTTTGAAGATTAAAAGTAGAGCTTTGCACTTTATTAATTACTGCGTGGATGACGCATGGAAGATACGGCCGATGCACATCCCTCAGTGGCACGACGTCTATAACCCCTGACGTAGGTTTCGCACTGTCAGCTAAAATCGAGGCGATGCACACCTGATAAGCCGGTCATTTTATGCTTAGAAGATGAGATATCACGAGCCGTCAACCGTGAGATTATCCCCGTCAGCTCTTCTAAAGCAAGGGGTGATAAGTGTTGTCGTAGCCTAATGATAATGATAATATTATTCATATTTAACACAACGTATATCTCATTTTCTATAATAATCTCAATCGAAATTTTCAACGGTATTATTTTTGTAGTTTATCTTAAAAAATCACGGATATCTGCAATACTTTGGTTATTGTTGCCCCATCGAAATATAATAAAATTATTGTATTCTTATGTCCTATGGTTTGTGCAATCCGACAAAAGTTTTTGCAGAATTTTATATACCTACAATTTTTTTAGCACAAACGTAATCGAAGTGCGAATTTTTCGAATCGTACTTTTGGAAATGGCAGGTATATAAAGTTTGACTTGTCATTACGTTTTGAGTGCACACAGAATTATATTTTACATGAAACTTGAAGCACGAGAAATTTGATAAACGATCAAAGTTTTAATGCTTTAAAACCTTCTTTTTTATTTCGATGAAGCGATAACGAAAAACGGTGTTATAGTGTATTACTTTCTATTTTGACTTTTTCTCCATCATGGAGACGCTCGGTTAACAGTTACAAACTGATAGGTCCATAAAGTATGATTTTTTAGATTAAGAATTACGAATGTCAAACTGGCATATACAACAGTTTAGAGTTGTTATAGAGATCAGGAACCTCACCTTCTAACCTATGATTAATGCAACTGACCTTACCCGCCCTTACTTAATTGTATATAGTAGCAAACATGTCGTAGTTTCTACGAAAAATTTCGTTTCGTGCGAATCAACGAAAGAATCAAATAGATTGAAATATGTGGATATTTTTACTGCATAAGATTCAACAAAGAAAAAATGGGTATACACCGATGAAATATAGATCTTTCGGTGCCGTGGCCTTTCCTCAAAATTCAAATTTGGACGATTCAGTAGTAAAAAAGGGCAAATTTTTTTTTACGAAAGAGGTATCAAATTTTCGTCGAAGAATGAAATCTAAAAAGCAGCCTTTATTTTAACCGACCTCGTATTCATATATGCGAGAGTTTCGTATAAAGCTCATGGCGAGGTACTTCAAAGTGCCAAGGTAGAGAAATCATGCGCATAAACTGCCTAGCACATATAGCCCGGGCCTTTAAGAGAAGTCCCCTGTGCGAGAGGTCGCGATGGTGTGGGCTCTCATTTGCACTCCTGGCGAAATGTCGACGATTAAATGTCAGCTTCTGGTGGGCGTATATATGCCGTCGTATATAATCGTCGTACCATCTACTGCACTTTAGGGAATACTCTATCCCAGAATACTATGTATTATACGTATCTACATATATATTTATATATGTATGTGTGTGTGTATGTATATAGTCGAAACCAGTATTCAAGCTTTTCCCATTCCAGGCTCCTTCTTCTTTCGCCAACTCTTACGACCAATTCCTCAAGCTAACTCGTTGGGAACCCACTTCTTCCCCCTTTCCTCTCTCCTCCCTCCATATGTGATTGGTACTCTAAATCGTACAGTATTCTGCAGATCCGGCTTCTGACATTTGACAAATTATATGTCGGCTCGCCCGTTGTTTCATAACGACATTTGTATCGTATCGAGATGTCCAGGAAAGATGAGTCGCGAAATAAATAAGGAAATTAGAACAAGAAGAAAAAGGGTGGCGAGGGAGTACAGAAACGTGAGAAAAAACGGACGAACGATGTGTTGTGGATAGAGGATTAGCGAAGGAGTTTCGGACGAAACAAAAGCTATGTGGGTTTCATCCTACTTCGTGTACCTGGAGAGCTTGAGAAATGCGAGTAGCAAGCTATCTTGACAAGAGAAGCAACAGCCGGAGAGACATTGAGAACGTCTCAGCTCTCGCTGTTATTATTTTACCCTTATTTTTTGTTCTCACTTCAACTCCAAAGGCCATATTTTGAGATTTAATATGCACTATGCAATTGCCCTCGATTTCTTCTTAGCCGAGCTTGTACTGTCGGCTGTGAGATATGGGGCGTTCCGTAACACATCGATCAAAGTCTTGTGACGATGTTTCGGATGTGGGTTATAATTTTTCTTATAGGAAAGCACGACTGAAAAAACAAGTCTGTTTTTCAAATTTTTTAAATTCTCGTACCTGAGATATATCTAGTGTTAACTTCATTTGGCATTTATATCATCGAGTCCAATGGGTGGAATACCGTTGATAGCTTTTACAATTGGTAGATTTTTTATTTGTGAGACACTCCTAAAAAAGTCATAACTCGAAAAACGGTTGATCGTAGTTTTATAAAATTTTCGAACGTATTAGTAAATGGTACGAATGAAAATGTGTTCAATCGTTTTTAATAATCTTCGAGCATTTGATAATTCTTATATATCAAAATGCCGTTTAATTAATTCTGCCTTCCTCATTAAGGAAGCCTTCTGTTTGTGCTCAATCGGGCAACTTTTTTCAACGGTCAATCTTCGACCGATCTTTTTAATTGAAATGCCTAAAGAGCTTCAGTCGAAAATCGCTAACTGAAATTGTACGAATGTCTACGACCAGTCACGTCCTGAAAAATTGAAAAATCCATAAAACAAGACCACGGGTAGTGAACGGAACGAAAGTTATAAGAATATAAAGTGACTTGCAGGCCATCGTGTACACGTGTAGGAGTTGTCGGAAAGATTGGTCATACCATTTTCGAGATACCACACGTAGCCGTTTGAATTTTTCAAGCTTATTATCGTATTGCTCGCCAATCTTATGATCGTAACAATGGCATTGAAAATTCAATACACGCGCTCAGCTGTATGGAAGAAGACTATTCAACCCTATTGCTGAGAGATCCATCACCCACGGCGAATGAAACTTTTCTGTCGATTTTGATATAAGAAATATATTGCAATAGTTGTTTTTGAATATTTCTATTTTTTACACCATACTGTAAAATTGATCAATTCGCCAACAAAATTCTTGGGCTACATTTTTTAAAATGTAGCCCAAGAATTTTGTTGTATTTTATTAGATTTCATGAATTTCGTAACGTTAGAAGAGATGGAACCTTTTTTCAAAATAAATACTATTTTTCGGCTCTACAAATAGGTAATGAAAAGGTCGAAGAATACAGTCGAATTCGAGTTATAGGGAGTCAAGAGAAACTGAAGAATGTCAAAAATTTCTGTTTCCACGAATGATTTTCCACGGAACGATAATAATTGACACCTGATCGAACACCTTCTATACTTTATTCTTTGCCTGATTTTATCTACATGGAGTTTTTGACTTTCCTCCTTTTCTCATGGCCCTTGCTCATAATCTTGCGTAACTACTTTCATCAACATTATTTATTCCAGCAGTGAAGAAGATCGAGGGACAGGAAATGGAAGAGAAAGGAAGGGACACAGAGTGAACAGGGGGCGAGAGAAGTTCACACTGTGAGCCTAGAGAAACACCCTCAAGTTGTGAGAACATACCATGATGGTGAATATTCATCGGGGCGAAAACGAAAAGGATAAAAAAACAAATTTCAATTTTTGTTCCTTTGTCCTTATTACTGTAGATTATGGTAATTGCTATTTTATAGATTTAGGAGTAGAAATTAATATAAAAAATTATTCGACCGTCTGTATTAAAAGTGAAGAAGCAGAGGAGTCAGGGGACCAAATTATTGATTGTCCAGTCCTAAGAGCAGTTATGGTTAAACGCCGTCAGGTACCATTTTATATCCGCCAATGTTGGGACAACTGGGAAAATCTGACTAATTTTTCCTTCCAGCGATTGTCTTGCCAGCATCACACGCGCGTCTCAAAGTGAAGTTATTAATAACATCGAGCGATGACGTATTAAGTGGCGAGCGGTTAAGGTAGTAGTCTCGCTTAATCGTTTTCTCAGGATTTCGTTGAAAAATTGCACAAGCCTTCTTTGATATGATCTACATACGTGTGCTGAATTTGAAAAGGTTTCACCATCTAGTTATCGAGATATTTATTGTTAAAAATCACGGTTCTTGGCACTCTACCATAAGAGTACGTGTTAAATATTGCAAGTTTCAATCCTGAATATCTCATCTTCTAGATGGTGAAGCTTGTTGAAATTTTGCATGTCACTTTATAAGAGGCTTCAAAGAAGCCTCCCGTAGTTTTTTAAAAAACTCCTAAGAAACTATTTTTCATGATTTACAAACGTACGTTGCGAATATAGGTCACCTTGGATGACCTTGAATTTATAGTATGTTCTTCTTGAATAAATTTTCAACAACTTTTCTTAATAAACTTAAGCTTAAAAATCATATGGTACTGAGATAAACTAAGAAAAAAACTTTTGATTTGACTACCGATCGAACTACCTTAAGAAAGGAACTACACTGAAAAAGTATGTGCCATTTTTATGGCACACACTTGAGTATGGCAATTTTGTAATGTCCTAAAAAATTCACCGCCATTTGTGATAAAACCGAGTAATAATCTGCCAAGTAACATTCGAGGCCTCTGGCACATGTGCTCAGCCATATTATAGTCGTGTGGTACGTGTACTACACCTCGCGCACTTATTCATACTGTGCATATATAGAGCGTTCACGATGTGCTTCGCATTAATTGCAATTCTCGCTGCGAGAGACGATGTTAAGCTGGTCACGTGCGCTCCGTATCCAAAGGTACACTTCGAGATAAAACAGCAATTCCCAGGTGGGATTGATTTGGAAGTTGTTGTTCGCAAATCATACCCCTAAGAACTTTTATTGAACGATTTTATAGAGTTCTTGCATCGAATATTACACAATAGAGACGAGCCTTATACAACTATAAAATAGGTATTTTTCGAGGTCAGAGAAACCTTGATTCGAAATGTTTTCATGATCGCCTCCATAAGAGGATAATTAACTAAACTAAAATTGTGAACTTAAATCGATCTTTAATCCTACATTCTCCTTCATTTCTGCGATTCAAAAAGGTGCGGTCCAAAAAATGAATGTAAATGAAGTGATAAACTAGAAGAACTCAGTCAAAGATTTATTACTGTTTACTGCAAACAGACTAGATGATTTTTATAAATCTGGGGTATTGTCAAGTCAGTCTGTCAAGTTGATTGACCAACTGTATCCATTTATCGCGAATAATTTATAGCCAACTATTTTTTGATCCATTATATCTACCGATTTCAACACTGTGAAACGTTTTGAACGACATTTTATTAAATATGAAATTCCAAAGTTGTGTAAAATTCCTGACGTACATTTATATTCCGCATAAACAAAAATATAAACTTTTTTTCGTACATTACAAAATGTTGTTCACCTACGGACATTATATGGTGTACGATACGGCTTCAATTTACTGAACAATCAACGATGTGGCGAAGCAAGGGTAGGACCGTGAGGGGGGTGACGCAGCAAAAGCTAGTAGTAACGGCCTTCCTGATCGAACGTTAGCAGACAGCGTGCAACCGCATTCTGTATAACGGTCCAGTCCGATGTTCGCGATTACCGAGCTGATGGCTTGCTGGTGAGGCGGTAGTGGCATACGCCATACCGACCTATATCAAGCTTGCGAAGCTTTCACAAGACTCCCACACCCAACATCGTCGACCCTTTATATCTTACATCACATTCATATACTTCTAAGTGTGTATATATATATATAAACTATTGTATTCGAGGTACACATAGATATAGGGTGTACTGCATGCAGGCATATATATCATGGATGGAGTATAGCAATAGGCGCGCCGATAAAGTCGACGTCGAACGATAAACCCTTGAGGGAGGAGGGGGAAGGGGTGTTACAGGATGGGGACAGCTTAGGATCGCTGCGGCAGAATGTCACGAGCTCTTCCCCTCCCACCTCCTATATATGCATGTATACTTTGTTCCACGTCATTGCGATCGAGGCCTATATGTCCTACCCACCTTTTCCTTCTTACCTCCGTATCGCGACGCAGAAATACTTCTTATCGTCGATCTCAACTTTAGGCAACGGCTTAGTATATGTTAGTTCAGGGGCCCAGACCCAGGAAACTTTTTCTATATTGATAAGGCCCGATCCTGTTTCCCCACAAGCGAAGTATCCGATGTTTTCTCTCACTCTCTCTCTCTGGTATTCGACAGGATTATGCGAGACACGAAAGGCCATTGGATATTGGCTGTATACAATTCACATACAAACGTGTATTAGGAGAGGATAGCGAAGCACGTACACGTGTATGTAGAAACCTGTTAAGGACGAGTGTATAGGAGCGATAGTGCACGAGAGGGAAGCCGCACACTTCCTGTTACAGCGTATACTTACCACGCTTGGCTTAAATCCTCGAGGATATACATAGTGGACGAGGAAGCCCTAAAAACCCTTGCACCCTCCCAACCTTGGGGTTGGAGATGCCCGAAAGACCCCAGCTTAGATATGCCAAGGGAGAGAAAGAAACATCGAGAGCGAGATAAATTTTGCTCAACAGAAAGTTTTCAGCATGTGCTTACGGAATTGAATCGAAATTTTCTGACATCTGACAGTTTTCTTTCTTTCTATTAAAAAAGTCATTATCCGATCAAATTACTTTTCATTACAAATCATTCGAAAATTTATATGACTAAACGAACTTTACTCGAACAGATATTTCGAAAACTTTTTCTTCGTTTATACTCTTTAAAAAAATTTTATGATCGTTTTCTTTTATTTTTTATATGCTTGGAATATCATATATCAAATAAGCCTCCCTAAAGGAATTATCAATCCAGAATCAGTTCGAAAACAACTTTCCTTTTATTTTCGTGTTAAAATTAAATAAATACACTTGGTGTCGCTCGTGAATAACGAAAAAAGATCATATCAATATCCCACCTTCTTGACCTTAGTTTTCTAGAAAATAGTGGACAAATTGATGTCAATATAAAAAAAGGATTTTGCTATTTGCTTCCAATTATAACTTATTTCTACTTTGTTCGAAATATTAAATAGTGCTCGGAAGTGTTAGCAAACGCTTCAGGTTAATAAGCATTCCCAGTAAAGGAATAAAATTGAGAAGCAATTATTGTTTTTTATTCATTGGTAAATATCTTAATGACCGGACACTTGGTAGCGTAAATCTTTCTTTTGAATCTTTTATCTAGCTCGGAAATTGCTGCTCGCAAGATGATTATTATCAAATCTGTGCAATTTGAATTTAGCTTCAGTTTCGAAATAACAAGTTAGAATTTATAAAATAAAATGAAAAGATCATTAATAATTGTACTTATATTCGGATTTGTATCCCGCTCTGTACAAAGATAAACCAGTAGCTTCCTATGAATAAGGTTGAAACTAACATTTAGTTTAGGAAATTTGGCAACCAGTGGCTCTTATTTAGAAAAATCACGATTAGTCGTTTATTAATAACTTTCCTCATAACAATATAATATTTTCTAAAACCGTTCGTTTTTTACGTGAAAGAGTATAAATTAATTAAATTTTTTCAGTTACACGTAAAATCGATACAATTAAAGAGAACCAATAAAAGACCAACCGCGCACGAACTGGGCGGTTGGCGCTCTGCTCAGCCCCGACCTCTTCGATATATGTCACGTTGGGAGATATTAAAAGGCATTTGCGATTGGATGCGGCACGGTGCACCGACCGCGGTAATGCATTGCGTCCTATACCATATTCGTTGTACCGTGTGTCAAATTATTCGTAACTCTTTACGTTTTTTCTTCTCCTTATTGTTATTATCAAGATAACTATGACATACATAAAATTACAAGGTCTTAATGATAATTGTACGTTGTATTTTTTATTCCGTTAATGAGGATTTTTACCTTCTGTTTTTCCTTGGTATGTAGTTACGTCGCTATTGACATGAATAAACGCTTGTAAAGCTTTTTCAAAATATTTTAATAGGGCCCGGTAAGAGTTTATCGTGTGCAAGACTGTTTCTCATTTCAAATAGATAGTTGTGGTTTGTTTCAAGTATCCTTATATTAATTTATTTTTAATTGAAAATATACGTTTCATCGAGAATAGTGCTTTGAGCACTAAGAAAAGTGTTTGTTGTTTGGTGTATTCCGAAAATTTTGTATAAACGTGTAAAACAAATATGTCCACCAAATCTTTGTCAAACCAATTAAGATGTAGGACTTATCACCAAGGGGTATTATATGAAAGTTTATCGCACCTCAATAACCGCGCTTCGGAGGCATATAGGAAGGCGCGGTAAAATTTTGTAAGCACCATCTAATGCACATGATCAGTAATGGGATTGAAGCAATCCTTAACTAACGTCCCTTGACTCCATTATCATTTGATCCCAATGATCCACTAGCCCTAACTCCTGGCCACCTCCTCATAGTCGAAACAATCAGAAGCATCCCTGAGCACAATTTTCAGACTACTCCATCGAAGCGCTTGTCTACCTGGCAACGTAAGATAGAAGATCAAGCGAGATTTTTGGGCCAGGTGGCATAATGAGTATATCAATGAGCTTCATTTGTGACGCAAATGGGTTTAGGGGTCTCACCAGATCGACGTGGAGATAGTTGTAATCAAGGACGACAATCTACCACTTCTTCGTTGGCTCTTGGGTAGATACCATAACTCCAAATATTAGGATAAAAACCACCAATGGAGATCTCAAATGGAATGAAGAAAAGCTGATCCTCTTACCAGTTGACGATCCACGGCAAGCAATCACATAACTGGGTAAGCAGAGCGACGTTGGATAGACTTTTGATAACCAAACGATATTTATGGGATAGTAGTTCAAGTTATATAAGATGTTGATCCGAAACTCTCACAACGAGGGAGTGTTGCGTGTAGGACTATGAAGATGATAAATTCATTTTTCTCTCACATATATTATTTACAATTTCACTACGGCTCACAATGATTATTTAGGTGTGCACGATGCATGAACTGAATACCATAAAAATGGGTATACTGGTCTCGCAACGGTTTCACGTAACCAATCATCTCAAACCATTTTGTGTCGAAATGTATCTTTTTTTCCAACAAAATATCTCCAACTCCCTTCTGTTTATATACTTTACGTTGCTCGATGTACCTGCATGCTGATAAGGAAAGTCCAACACTTTCCTTACTGCTCCTTTATTTGTTACAAATTACCTTCCTTCATTAACGAACGAATATCATTTTTAGAAACATTTGAAGCGGCAATCTTGATCTTTCAGGGTTGACCAAACTCATTTTCCAGTCCCAGTGAGGTGCGAAGGATTTCGTTCGAAGATTCGTGAGTTAAAAATGTAGTGAAACTGTGGTATTTACGGACTACCTTTTTAGACATTTTTCACATTTAATATTGACTGAGTGCATCACAACTGCGATAGCAGTTTACTTAATAACTGCGGAAGAAATTCTACAAATGTCGCAGAATTTCGTTCGTAGATATTAAGTCGGCGATCTAAAATAATAATAAACATTTTGTAAAAATGCATAATTTCTGTACGAAGGTAAATACCCGAGGAAGAACTCATAGAAAACACCTCAGTGATTACTTTAGAGGCACGACACAATCCACCAATAGAAGAGAAGAAACCAAAGAAGAAAAAGTACAGAAAATGTAAAATTTGAGCATAAAAGACGATGAAAATTTCGGTAAAGGCCTTTTTTATATTCGAGATTCAGTAAGTCAGTCAGCTGGTCCGATACTGAGGATCCCGTGAAGACGAGGGCAACGCTGCCGCCCGGATCATTAGAGAGGACCACACCGGATGCTGACACTACAGAGAGCGAACCACGGATCCTGAGACAACGAATCTATCGGAGCGAGGAAGCCAAGGCTCGGATGCTGAGACAACAGAGACCGAAGCACGGTTCTCGAGACTACGGGTGCCGAGACACCAAGAGCTGGGATAACAGAAGTGGCGACGACGGCGGGAAAATCACATATCCCCATTGCCCTGTCAGAAAGAAGCAGCTGATTTTGACTCACGTGCGTGGGAACTATAGGGCTACGGACGTGACGGACGCGGTGCAAACATCTCGGGTCACTCAACTCGACAATGAAGCCGCAAACGTATTGGTGACATATCGGCGACAGTGAAGAAGGGAGCTAGGAGAGAAGAGATGTCACCAGTCTGAGAAAAACAGCGAAGCTCGCTTTGCCATTTTAACAGCGGACTGGACAACAGCACCCAAGCCTAAAAATATTGATATTTCATCGATGGAATAAAGGCACCAAGACAGGTGGCAATATAAATAGAAAATTAAAAGAACGACGAGGAAGATTGAAAACAATAAAGGTGATCCACCACAGAATATAAAAAGTTGTAACGGCGACACGCCAGATAAAACATAAGAGAGAATCCGCATTACATGAAGAATATCACATTTTAATCCAAAATATCAACCCATATGTCGTGCCGCATCCCTCAATAAAGAATAAATTGAGACGATAAAAGGTCCTTACGTTTCAGTGTAGCTCATCGAAAGCCATCGAAATGGGTTTAGAGTTCATGGAACTGTTGGTCGGGATCGTCTCTGATAAAGTTAAATTAATAAATTTGTATACCTACGCGGTAAACACAATTCTTTTTTTTAAATAAAAACATATATTTGTTTCAATGGAATGAGAGATTTCATACTCTATGGAACAACGAATGTAGTCTAAAAAATACGCAGTTCAATGGAGAAATTTACTGGTTCAGCGATTCCTGAGACCCAACACGGACATATGTGTATGGCCATTCAATGAATATCGGATGACGATATTAATATATCCCTTTTTAAAAGTAAGTATTGAAAACGTTATTTTTGCGACCCACGTGAAAACCCTGATATTGGCTTTCTCGAAAGACCACAGAGTTAAAAGACCATCTAGACCATCTATTTTTATGGCATAAAATAAGATGTGAAAATGGCAGCCGAATTAAAAAGTTGGCGTCGTATGAGTCGTCGTGGCTAGACTAAGCCGTATACTCATGAAAGATTCACGGCGGTGATCCTCATAACTATTTTCTTGTATATATAACACTTTTCAGGTGATACGTTGGAACGCGCTAGAATGTGTCCCGACTGCATGCGAGCTAGCAGGGTTCGTGCTAGGGAAAGAGGGATCTCGCTCGTGCCGTTCTCGTCCACATTGACGTAGTAGAGAGAAAACACACCGATAGACGGAGCTGTGTGTGCCTTGCTCACTCCTGCATTCATGGAATAGCCTAGCAAGTTCGTATGTTCCTCGTGCTCTACCACTACCTTTACTATACGATATATGTAAACCTATGACCTGTGCGCAGAATAAGTCCAGGAGAGATGGAACACGTTTGTTAGGTTACTATATGTTTCTTCGCCATTCAATATTTTTCAATCGACCGAATATACTTTCATGTTCAATACTGGCGATACCTTGCCACTATCCATCTAGACATTGTAACATTCGAGGGTTCCCAGAAAACGGGCATTCTTTTACGATTCCTTTTCTTGCACTACTTTTTAATAATGATGTACGTTTTCATATCTGAGAACGTGAAAATGAAAAAAAATATTTAAACTATCATTGTAGTAAAGTGCCTACATTATTTTTGGATTCGTTGATGCTTCGCAGGATAAAGTCATTTGCGTTATCCTGGGTTTCATCCCTCGTTGATGACAAAGAGGATGGGGGTTGCGTTATGAGACGGTAAATTGATCATCGGCAGGCTCTGAGGGAAGGATGTCTTTCGATAGCAGAGACACGTGTCATGGAGGGGACGCTGCTCGGATTTCAGGTCACGAGTTTATATCGGGGTTAAAAATCAATTCGAACGTCTGATACGATTTACGTCATTACTCTGTTTTTCGATTGTAATGCTCATCTAAAGGTTTTTCCCCATGGTTTGTCATTGAAATGATCGAAAGATCAGGGGGACAGGGAATTTCGAAAAATCGACTCTTTTTAGAAAATTATACCGCGCTGCATCTTCTCTGCTGGTATTTCTTCATTTCTGGAATTGCACGTCCGAAGCTCATAGCTGTTTGCTTCACAAAGCTTGCACATTGCAACAGTTGGCATCTAGAGCTTGGGGGCCTGCTGGTTCGAGGAGAAAGCTAAGCAAGGGTCCGTGATGGGGCAGGGGAGCAAGTCTGCCGGACTTTTCGACGTGCGACGAAATGGTTTTCTCGAGGCTCTCTTTCGAGCACAAGTCATCGCCGGCAGGTACACAGAAACACGTATGTATATATGAGGGAGACAAGACAGAGGGGCGAAGAGGTGATGAAAAATTCACGTATACTCCTGGAAAGATACGTCAGTTAGATGCTCCCAGACGGAAAACTTTGCACAAATTGTACCGAATACTCTCTCATATTATACATAAAGGGGTTAAAAACGCGAGCGCCGTGCGACTCTCGATCGATTTTTTTTACTTCCACATGAGAATGGCCGAAGGTGTGAGGCGAAGAGATGAATATCGTTTCCGTCGTGCGAATAAAAGTGGATGGCACAAAAAATGGAGATTAATATTCTTCGGGCGAACTGTTGTTCGAAGGATTCTTTTTTAATTCCGTCTGATGCACCATCAATTGGTTTTGGCAATATTTCTTAAAAATTTCAAAGTAATCCGATGATAATTAACCAAATTATAGGCTTCCAATGTACGCTGTGGATGAGAGTGCCAACTCATCGTTAAATCAAAACAACTTTTTTCTTGACGATTTCAGAGTCGGTGACCACGATTTTTTCGTTGACTGATTTTTGGGTAGAAAAATTAGTACGTATTCGTAAAATATTTGTTTAATGTTTCCATTGATCTTCATGTCTAGCTCAAAAATGGGAGATTACTTTATTGAAAGTAAAAGTAGAAGTAGTAGAATTTTCTAAAAACTGAACGATCATATAATATATTTTACTTTCATATATAAATGAATTTCCCAGAATCGTGATTATCGTGATGAAACGAAACGATGGCTGCATACTGTCAATATTGAATTTTCATAATGAACCGTTTTCTTTTTTTTTATTGAAATCTAGTTTTTTCTTACTAAAAGTGTTAACTGTTTTTTGTAAAGCAAATTCGGAAACGATGGTTTTGATGGTCTCGTAACGGGGCATATCCTGTTAATTTTCAGAAGAATCGAGTCACAACCATATTATTGATTTTTATTCATAAGATACGATAGAAATATTCAATTAAAATAAAACTGTTACGGAGAAGTATATTTTACAAAATGCGGAGGAACGAGTAAGTAACGTGATAAGAGTGAAATATTTTCAATTTTTGCAGCCATCTTTCAATCACGGACGGTTTTACGAGACATTAAACAAATCGCTTAAGACCTGCCAGGAACATGCTGACAAGTCGATTTGTATTCGGCAAGTCGATGCTGTTACATCCATACGTGTATAAATGATAGTACAGCATGTTCCGCACATGCGTGAAAACGCTTGGAATTGCAGTAACGTTGAATTTTTCAGGGCAGCACGACAATTAATTTTAATTAAGGCAGTCAATTTCCGTCTGGCCGCTCCCCTCAATTGGTCAATATTCAAGGAATCCTTTTAGAGCTCGGCCAGAGGATAGTGGATGAAGAAAGACACTGATGGGAAGAGAGGGCGAAGGCAAGAAAGAGAGGAATCGTCTGTTTTCGAAATTGGAAGAGTGTCGAGAAGAACAAGACAAAAAGTCCTTAATGACTCGCTATTACGAAGGGACGACCGCTCGGGCGTGAAGATCTCGGCAACGAGGCACTCTAACTGCCTAGAAGAAAATTACCGCGTGGATATCAGCGAGAGAACGCAGAGTGAGCCAAAATGTATAAAAAGGGTGGAAGGAGAACCTTGTTTTCTTCCTTCTTTTTGACTTTCTCGGGCATGCGCTTTGTATATAGAACGATATCACTGTCATCTTGCAATATCTTAGGGATCCGAGAGGGTTGTCAAGTAGGGTCGCTGGAATGAAAGAAGAGAAGGGAAAGTAGAGGCAGAGTGTAAGAGACACCCAGATCGAAGGAGAAGGAAACGCCGCATGGCTATGCCAGAAAAATCCTCCTCACCATCAACACCATCTGTATGTGACCCTTAAGGTTTATTTTTTCCCTCGTTGAGGCGTTTTATCCTTCAAAAAGGGATGCTTTTGACCAAGGGCTAAACATGGAAAAAGTGAGAAAGAACCAAATTCGTTTTCAACGATGGGCTTGCAAAAAATGTTCCGAATTTATGTAATTTCTTCTCATTTTGCGAATAAATAAATGAGAATCAATGCGAGAACGAAAAGGAGGATATTTGGAAGGGAGGTTTTTGAAAATACCTATCTAAACTTTTTCCCTCTAGTCATACTTTTGATCAAACATCATTAATCGTTACGTTAACGATAAAAGAAGAATACAGCGATATCTACAAAAGTGCTATTCACTTACGAATCGTTGAATTGCAGTGATGATCTCTTACCTGAAACAGAGAAATGTATCACGATTTAGTGGGTCAAAATATATAAAATACAGATGTGTTAGTCGTAGTCTCTTTATATTTAAAAAATAAACGGATTAATTGTAACGAATGATAGAAAAAATTGGATCCGTGAAAGTCGGAGAAAAATAGTCGAACGAAGAAAGAAATCGGATTTCCAATTAACCCCCCTATTCTCCCATCACTCATGAGTAAGCCGCGCGAGACGCGAAGCAAAGTGGCTTCATAAAAACCTGTCGAATCCTTGGGTACACCACTAATGGGCAGGAACGAAAGTCTCCGAGAGATGGCTGGAAGCTCAGGTAATCTGATAGGCCTAGAGGCCTAACTGCTGTACTTAGTATGATTAAACTCGACAGGTTTTATTCACGCGGCTCTTTGTTATACTTTCCTTTTTACCCCGGTGGTTGATTTTTTCCTCACAATAACACTCGGATAATTCTCGTCAATGAGAAATTCGAACAACCTCCGAATGTAAACTTCGAAAGCTGTTATGATTGTATGAATAAAAATTAAAAAATAAATCCTCCCGAATAGAAGTCACGGAATAAATCTCGCAGTGGAAGCAAAATTAACGACGAGGAAATTTAAAAACGAACATTAGTAGAAGGTCTGCCGTTCAGCCCACCAAGAGTAATAGGCGAAACGTGAAAGAAATGAAAAAGGGTGCAGGTTGATCGTGACGTTGCTCGGCAAACCTCCGCAGTGGAAGCTGTTCGAGGGGTTGTCGCCCATTTCCGTCCGTTGGCACTCTCTCGAACTCGACGAATCGATCTCGATAATTGAATAATCAATCGGAGCGGCAAAGGGCAGAAATGCCGTTGAGGGGATGGTTTGAGGAGAGCGACCTACGGACTTCTCACTCTCCCTCCTCGGTCCCTGAGCCACGACGAGCTTTCGCTACCCCTGGTCTCCATTTGAGAACGCGCAGAGCCAACTGGAGCCTATGGTAAATGCCCGGTGCACCGAGACGAATTTATGCCGATCGAGATTCAATTAAAAATTAATGATGGGCGGCGACTGAGGGTGAATATGGGGATGAGGCAAGTTTTCCCTCCTATGTGCGTCATTTGGTTTGATTCTCAAGCTCCAACAGATCGTCCCAACCCATTGCCCGTAAGTTTCCGTATTCGGGAAGAATTAACACAGAGACTGTGCAAGCTCCTACCCTATACCAACAACGCGACCATTGGGGTATTCTGCAAGAGTCCGCAAACCAATTGCACGTCCAGACGGAAATTTTATCATGGGCGGTGGAATTACTATCGCAATAAAATTAATATTCCACGCAGTAAATTTACAGGGACTAAGGGTGGGTCTGCCATTAACTGTTTCTTAACAATAGAAATATTCTGGCAATAGAACAAAATGTTAGCAAGGTAATTTTCCATTTGGTTTCCTGCACGGGTAAGGTTTTATATACAAGAAAATGCAAAGAGCCGGATGATTCATAGAATATCGGGAAAGCTATTATTCGTTTAAGAAAGCGACTTCCTGCTAAGTGACATAGAAGTTATAATATTACTCTTGAGAGTTGTACAGCGCACTTGGCACTTAATTATTGTTACAAATACTTTACCAGACGTATATTCCCGAACCAGTTATTCATGTATTGATAGGGACGTATTCTTGGGAATAGGAGGCCCCTGAGAGAATGAGCGAGGAAAAAAGATGAGGCAATCGTATGCCCAGACGAAACCTCATGCTCGATGTATAAGCACTGAATTTATTATGGTTACTCTGTAAAATGCTGGGTAGATTTTTCTGTACAGAAATTGAAGTACCGTGGTCCACGTACGTCGAAAAGGCTAACAACTTATATTCGAAAGTCCAATTCAATGTTCATAAATACTAATTGTAGTTTGTAAACATTTTCGATGAGCCCCATCGCCCACTTTTCATCGATTTAATTATAATTGACTTTGAAGGAGGCCCTATACGAGTACATACTTTAATTAGATCGAATACATAATTCAGCTCTTTTGTTTTCATCGATTTTTTCAAAAGATCGCACAGTTTGTGTTTGTATTTGAAACAACGATGTCTAGTTTTTCCAAAGTGTCACAATCCATAAAACTGATATACACGCGATTGATGAAATAAAAGTGCAGATGACAAGGTTCAACACCGAAAAACCGTAGACAATACACCGTCGATGTTTTTTTGGCTTCTGAATCAGACGAAATAAATTTCGCATGGTGTGGGATCAACTGTGCGTCCCGAGTTGCACATCACTGAATATTCGTGCCAATCTCACTCTACATTCACTCGATATTTAGAGTACGATATTGAAGTAATGAATGTCACGTACTGGTGTTGGGATTGAAAAACTCAACCGAGTGATTTTACTTCGAGTGCAGAAAATTCTTGTTCCGTCGGTTTTTGTGATCAAACAACCGTCGACCAAGTGTTTGATCGCAAAAACTGCACAATCGCACTGCGATCCCCCGAGAGTGCAACAAATGTGTGCGACATCATTTCGGTGTTTCTATCACTACCGTTATTCGAGAATCGAGGCTTTATATAAACGAGTCTGTCGGCGTTGCTGTTTGCATTTTAGCAGCACATGGCAAATATGACATGGTAATGCCGTATAGGTACAACATTCGTCATAATTTTTCAACGGCAAATAAACGGCGACCCAGGAGACAATATTACGATAAAGTTATATGGTCTGCATTCTTTTGGTGTTGATGCCCGCATTCTATAGTTTTACTCCAAATTTATGAATAGATTTATAATTATTTATATATTAAATCACAGTAAAAAATAACAAATGGATTATTCCTTACAAATTAAGTCCTCCAATGGAAATCAATCGAAAGGCTTTACCAACAGTCATTTAGAAGAAACGATTTAGAAACAAAAATGGACTTTGTGCAAATTTCGTAACACGGGTGTCAGACTGGAATATAAAAATATTGTTTATTTAATCACCCGCAAGATCATACGCGATATCTATCAGATAAGAAATTGTCCATACGACGATAATATCAGTTTTTGTAATTTGTAGTCAGTAATTAAATTAACCGTTGATAACGCGTTTGAGGACACTATTTGAATAGCTGTTAATGATAAACCATGTGGAGAACGTTATCTCGATCACGAAATAAAGGGTCTATTCGAACCCTTCTTTATCTCTATATACTAGTGCAATCAGAGACCGTTACGAAAGCCTGTAATTCTATCCTATCGAGAGACTTGCAGCCTTATCTCGGGTATGCTATCAGATCGGTAACACCACGGCAACAGGAATTTTACAGTTGGGGCAGTTTATCTCGAACGTGAAGCTAGGTCTCGATTGAGTACAGCGCGTGTGTCGCGACATCTCCATTCGCAATAAGAATAAATAGCGAATGAGTTTTCCCTCGCGTTTTCAACTAAGAGGAAAGTGAGAAATGTCACCTGCAGCGGAAAAGGAAGAGAAACGGTACAAATATTTGGTGCGCGCAATGTTCCCTTTTGCGAGCCGAGCCCAAACATAATTTCCGAGAATACTGTCGCGTTTATATATCCGGGATCGACAGATACCTACGACTGTGAAAAGTAAGCAAATCCTGCGCTTCTCATCGGTTGGGAGCGGAATCTCTTTTCGTGCGACATTTGAATCTCATGATGTTCGATCGCCCTAGTGTCCGATACGTCCATCTCGAATCGATGAACGAGTCGATAAAAGTGATGCAAAGAATAAATGGCATGGCTGTTACGCAAAAAAAATGTCTTGACACAAATATCGAGTAAATTTATCGTAAAAATAATACCGATATTAACTGCTTGTATTTGATAATAAGATTGGTCCGTTCATAGATTTTGTGCGAAATTGCTTAATGTCTATATTAATTACAGGAGTAATGTGAAACCGGATAAAAACGTGAAAAAAATAAAAAAGATTAAATATAGTCTCAATGTTAACCATACATGTCTCGATACAATTAAGAAAATAATAGAATAACTTATATTCCTCTCTCTCAGGTTATAGAGTGGTCACCAATAAGAGGAGAGTGTGTGTGCAACAGAGTATCAGCTGACGGTCAATGCTCGATCTGCTGCTGACGGTCTGTCCCTTCAAAAACAGAGTTCAATACCACCAGCCTTGTAAATGGAAAGACATATCTGGAATTAAATAGCTAAATAAAAGAGCAATAATAATTGATTCCCTGCAACGATTTGGGATGTTCAAAACTGGAAAAAAGTCGATTAACTATTATTACATCTTGGTTGGATATGACAAAATAAATATTTAGTTATTACTACTATATATCAAGGAAAACCTTGAGCTAAATATTGCTTTATTTGACATGCAACCCACGAGAAATATGGCAATGACAGCCAATTATTTTTTTCGCCATTTTCAACTATAAATACATTAATATTAAACAGACTCTTTTTTCAGTGCACAGAACGTTTCAATGTCCTCACTAGTTAAAAAACTATTCCCTCGATAATGATAATTAATATAGAGGGGTTTTAAATCATCGCGGTTAAACTATGTAGATATTCCTAAGTATAGCAGTTGGCATTAAGGTAGTACTGTCGATACTGCAATAGTCAAATGTAGTCATTTTCGACTTACGTAGTATTTAGAATCGGCAACGTCGCGATAGAGTGAGAGAGACAGAGATGGTCTGTTTTGGTATGTTTCACTCGAGAGGTGCGCAAAAGCTAGGTTAAGACTGACGGGTGACGGGCGCACTTAATGACAAATTAATAATGACACCACGCGTAAAAAGATAAAAAATCTACCACTGGAAGGGCAAAAGAGTAACAAAAAAAATGTACCGCAAAAGGTTGCAACAGATAAAAGTGGCAAAAAAGTCGAAAATTAAATATATGGTCAAAATTAAATATAATCAGCGATGATTTACTTGACTCTTTTTTGAGCTGGGACAATGCTTCTAATAAAATAATATTTTTGCAGTACTTGCCTACTGCTGTGAAAGAATTAAATTTATTAAAAGGCTGTGTATCAACAGGTATGAGAAAACAATGGTTGCTGCAAATGTGACTTACGAAATGCTTGTAGACGTATATAAACAAGATAAGTACAATGGCTTATCGAGAGTTTTGGGCAAAGATGAGAACGGTCGTACTAAAGTCACAAAAAAAATATATTACAAAGAATCTTCGATTTTTTCGAAAATCAAGAAAAAAAACAAAAAAATTGTTATTATTGTTATTTGAAATGAGTTGAAAAAGTATGGCTCTGTTAATAAAAGATTAATTAATAAAGAATCTTTATAAAATATATACTCCCATGTTTCATTCATTTTTTAATTTCGCGTGCATTGTAACCTCTTCGCGACGTTGCCACGCTACACTCAACTACAATATAAAAGTACATTTGGGATATTTATTTGTTAATTACGACGGTCACAGGCTCTCAACCTATAGTTTTAAGGATTCAAAATGTTCCTTATAATATTTTCTCTTATTCTACCCTTTTTTTATTGAAATCTGAACGGTACTTTTTGCAAAATAGAATAAAAACTATGATTTCACATAAGACTCAATGTTAAATATATGAAATTGTCAATGCCAATATCTTTTTTCTGGTTCTCTGTAGCCTCTTAAAAATTTAACTGGATCTTGTTCTTATCATAATCTACTACTGTACCAAATTTTATTAAATTCTGAACGGTAATTCTATAACCGACAGTACTACCTTAAACGTGTATTATCGAATAGTATTGAATAAATGAATGAAACGGAGAAAAAAACGATAAAATTGATGAAATCAGATAATACCGCGATTAGGCTATATATACAATGGTGCACGCGTGAAATTTTCAGGTACGAACAGTTCTCCATAGAGTGCAATTTTTCATTGAAATGTATGGATGAATGAAGCAACGAGGGTAGAAACGAACAGAATAGAGGGAAGAAATACAGAGGGCTTCACTGATCAGAAAGAAGGGGTGACAGCATTTTTTTATTCGGCGATTCGCTAAGAGTAACTCGACCCGAAATCAATTCTAATTAGGCCATATACGAGGGGCTTAAGTGAGGCAGAAAGAAAAATCGATTGACGATGCTCATATTACAGGATGTCCTATTTTTGTTGGTCCACGGAAATAAGTAGGTATTAAATGAGAACGTACGAAAAAATGTTTGTCCTGGAATTTGTATGATTTCGAGGAGGACATGCGATGATCTTAAGATTTTTTCAGTTGAGGTATTCAGTTCACATGAAGGTCATTAACAATTTTCCAAATAGAAACCTTCAATTTTTCCTCGGTCTCATTGTAGATGAGTTCAAGACAAATACAATGAAAAATATAAATGTTTCTAGCCTCAAACATGATGGACTTGTGATGCTGTGAACTTTTGAAAATAACTTAAGTAGGTACACGAGCACACCCTTTGGTGGCAAGGGGTGGAAGATGGCGCAAAACCAAATGCAAGCCCACACTTAAACCCAAAATGTCCCATCGAAAAGATGCCCCCTACATAAGCCAACCAACCCAATGAACAATGCAACAAGGCTTGGAGTCCATCAATACCACACCAAGGACAACTTACGTTTTAAAGGACGACGGTGTGATCTTCACACGGTACAGCTTACAATTAATAAATTCTGGCTCAGGTGGTGGATTTTCACTCGCAGATTTTGGGTTCGAGTTTGGGTTTACGCTTGATTTTACACCGCCCTCCACCCCTTGCCATCAAAGGACGTGCTTGTGCACTTGCGTCATTTTCAAAAACCCAACGTCCCATGTGTCCATTGCTCTCGAAGATGGAAACATTTGTTTTTTCCGGTCTATTGACTAGAATGTGACGGATGAAAAATTATACGTTCCCATTTGAAAAACCGATGGAAACCTTTTTGTAGCATACACGCGAACACGGAACAAAGTCTCAATACGAGTATGAACATCTTATATCCCCTTCGAAACCATACAACTTTCATGACGAACTTTCTTTCGTACGATCTCATTTTCTCGACGTATTCTCATTAATAAATAAAAATGGTGACGTAGATAAAAGATCCTGGTTCAATGCTTTTTATTCTTGTTTCAAAACCCCTTCGTCGTTTTAACCCCTGTTTCTCACTTGAATCCATTTCTCGTCACTCGCGACGCTAAATCTGGAACTGTAGATAATCCTATAATGAGGTCATCTATTTTTAAGCTCTCTCCGTCCCTGTGCCTGCCTCAATCTCTCTATCTATGCCTACGTCTCTTTGGTTCCACAGTTTCGGCAATGGTACTGATTAATGAAACGCAGCGGCCAACTCGATTCGTCCTCGCAGTAGTCTCTGTTATTCTCGAGCAACAACAGAGTTGGAGAACTAGTAGAGATCCGCAGAGATATAAAGGGAGATGAAGGGGGGGGGGGAGGGAGAGAGAGAAACAGAGAGAGAGAGAGGGAGAGATGAACCAATTGCCGATTCTTGATACAACCTCATTACACAAATTATCCGACCCGTTCAAAAATAGACAGACGCTGTGACAATCAGAAATTTCAAGATGATAAGGACACTTTACAGAAAAGTATCGTTTTTCCATCATCAATTCTTATGCAAATTAAAGGCAGCGATAATTAATTTATAATGAATGAAATTTATTCAAAGATGGAACTCATTTACACATAAGACATTTTAAGCAATTCGTGTTAAATTAAAATGTATCTGACCGTTGACAAAGTAAGGTAAATTCTTATTGTCACAAGGCGTTGAATGCCCTACGAACGTGCGGGATTTTCATATCTGTTCGTTCGTTCGACCGAGATTGCTCATCTCTTCTTTTTTCTGCTCTTATCTTCTCTCTATATATGTGATAAATATAACGTCTGTCGATCTGTCTGTCTGTCCATTCGCTTGTAACTCGACTTCTATTGGATAATTTTCTATGCTGTTTTCGCTATCATAGAGCGTTTATTCCGAAAGGATTTAATATATGGAACATATTTATGTGTTAAGGTAACGGACCTATGGTGATATTTTGTTGGGGTGTTGTAAAACGTAAGCGAAAGAGATCGTTATTGGCGGAACAGCGTCGCGGAGTGCGAAATGGGAAGGTGCGCGTAACGCAGCACTTGCGGTGGAGGATGCAGCTCACTACGCTGCGCACGCTTCGAAATTCAATATATCATAAAGCCAAATTTTAAAGATTGACGGAATTAAATTGACACAATCTTATTTTTCTCATGTCTTATATATTGCTTTTTCCACGATCAGTTTCGTAAGAATCCCTCTGTATGTTCTGGATCTCCAATCATAAATCAAGGAATGTGTAATTTCAAGAAGCACTGTCATAAAGTTAATATTTTTCAATATTTGGCATGACAGAAGTTAGTAACTACTCTCTATTCCGAAGTATCCACACAGATGCTTCAAAATCTACTATCTACATAATTAAAACATTATTCAAAAGTACTACTATCCAATATAGCATGTATAACGATGGAGAGCCACGGGGTCAAGCTTGCAATGAATATTATTGTTGTATTCTGTACTACTACTTAAATAAAAAAATTAATTAAAAGATACAATGGTTATGGCCCAAAATTGTAATATTGAAACTTTCTAACGTTATGACTCCAAAGATTCACTAAGCCAATTAAATAGGCAAATTTCGACTCTTAAATATGCATGTGACTGCATTTCAACCACGTATTTGGGTGACCTAAAAATGGTAATAAATTAAATTAAAGTTCTTCGTAAGGGTAACGAGGAGAGCTTTGGAATACCGAGCGATTTGGTTTAGGTCATTGAGCACCGAGTTTGGGTTGGGTTGAAAACGAACACTAACCCTAATACGATATGCTATCTCGCTACGGTTGGGATCCATTTTATGTACTTACCGAAATTCGGAAGAACTTAATTTTTCGAGCGTGAAATCGGGCTAATCCCAGGGATATCTGAAAATCGCCCGTCCAGATCACGGATCCTGAAGCTCTCGGTGGCTACGTAAGTCTACGCGGCGTCCTCTGCCGGGCCGATGCGCCTCGAAATTAGTCGAGGAAGAGGACCCCAAAAGCCGAGACCATAGGAATAGAGAAAGATCGAGGGAGCAGCCGAGCTTTAGAGTAGAATTGCGAGACTGGAGGAAATTAGTCTCGAAGGACTCTCCGGGGTTGTCGAACTTCTTCACCATTCCATGCTCACCTCGGATCTATTTAGTATTTATCTTTCAGAAAGATGGATGTGATATGACGTAGTGTAACTTGAATTATCTATTAAATCGTTCAGAGCTATTGCCATCGTCGAATGAAAATTATTTAGCAACTCTTGCAGAGTGACAAGGGCTGTTACAATAATTCTTCTTCTGCATGATTACGAAACGTACATAAATGAAGGATAGTCCGTCTAATATTTTGTAAAACTTCGTAAAATTCAATGACATCGAGTTTTTCGAGTTTTCTACAATTATTTTATGGAAAAATTTTAGCATCGATATAAAGATTAAGATCTTAGAATACGATAATCTATTTTATTGGCTAATTATGACGTAATTTGGAAACGCGCCATTTCATATTCCGTCGGTAAAAAACGACTGACGCTGGAACTTGCCCGTTATTAGAGGCTTCCTCCAACATACTAACTTTTATTTAATCTGTGCACAAGTGTTTGGTTGTTCCATAAAAAAGCGCATGTTATCTGGGAGCCAGATAGAAGCTTTATAGCATACCTTACGGACAACTTGGCCAGAGATGTTTTTTTTCAGTGGGTTACCCCTACAGAATTCCTGTATTGCGAATGGAGATAATATTTGACGACCGTACCAACCCCGACATCCGTTCCAATCGACGAACTCAAATGTTATCTTGAGGTATGATACAACTCACGAAGTCGCTAAAATATTCAGAAACATTCCAAAGTTGGGTCTGTTAAAAGCTACGAGACTTCATTCATTGCTTGAACGAAATCTCGTATTGAAGCTCTATTTTGGCGACACGTTTTGGTTTTACGGTATGCAAAACTTGCCGTACAATCCACCCGTTAGCACTTTGCATTGTTGAGGCAAACAAGTGTATATATAAATATATATGTATATATATGTGCCAGGAACAGAAGCAGGGGAGGCAGTGGGTGGAATTAACCCCGGTTAGTGGGCGAGCCAAGTTACGATCACGAGGATGCATTATGTGTATGGTGTATGTAACATGTGCTCCTAATCTCTCAGTATATCAAGCAATAATGGGGTACTGGAGGAAGTTGGCCAGCATTCCCCCTCCCCCCGGGTCCACCCCTCCACCAGCCCCTACCACCACACCACCTTCTCCAAAACCGAACGTAGAGACAGCTGTATGTACCTACACATATAGTATGACACGAGAATAAGAGGAAACGAGAGAGAGGTCGGCGTATGAGGGGCGGAGACAGAAGCGTTGAAGAGAGACAGAGTGCAGAACGCTACACTAAATCTACCATCAAATCCTACCGAAAGCGTTTGGCCTTCGGGAAACGCGAGCTTCTCGGTGTGCTTTGCCAGTCAGCGACCCTCGGGGAGCTCTTACTAGCCTTACCTGTTACCCTCACTTTCATCCCCTCAACCCTCTCCCACACGACCCCTTAAACCGTTCTCGGTAATGTTAGCACATGGATATAGCAGCAGCGGCAAAAGCCATTTCCTTCGAGTGGCCGGTGGTCTTCTAATGACAATGGAATCCTCTCTAGGTTTCCTCACGCTTGGGAAAATCCTGGCTAGAACGTCCGGTGTTGGGACTTTACGTATCCGTCGAGTACTTAAACTCGGTATATCACGCAGGTTCCCACTCCTCTCTCGTTCCCTTATCACGGAGCTTTCGTATTCGATCCATCAATGTTTTCTGAGAACGTGAGAAAATGCTCGTTTATCGTTGAAATCGTCACGGTCGGCTCCGACGGATGAATACTCCACAGGAACTATGCATTCTGAATACCCCATCAGCTGGATTGTTTCGTAAAATAGCAGTAAAATTTGTTCATCCTTTATAGACGTTGCGATAATGAATTTGGACTTGGATGATCTATCGAGAACACCCGGATTAATGGCGCTGGATTGGAAATTGATGGAACATTAATAAGTTACCTATGTTACCGACCTTTGTAACATTTGAATATTAAGCGCTAATTACATCGAGTTGTATCGATTAGCAGTAATCAGCCATTTATTTCCCTCTAATTCGAAAAAGAACATTTGCATACTAGTTATACATATTGTTTTTATTCTTTGAGCGTGTGATTTTTTGCATTATTGACAGTGTTATTTTTAGCAAGTTATTGACAGTTTTATTTTAGACGTTGATGTATTTGCGAGTGTTTATCAATTGTGAGATTTGTTGTCACAATTGGGTTGGAATTAAAAGTGTACCTATGCGACTTTCCCAACAGGATTTGAAAACCAACCGCGATAGCGAGGGATCTCTTCTCTCTGTCTCCAAGCGAATATTGAGACTTTCCGGAACGGAAGTTTACAAAAATCTGTCGCCTGGTTTCAGATTCTCACGGTCTATCTTCGTAAATAATGTAGGCGCTCCGGTCGGTAAGTAATGGATGCGTCCGTTTGTTGAAACCGTCGGGTCGCGAACCCTTTCTCACTGAAAGTACTTTGTTATGCGAGAGGTTTGTCGCTGTTACTGACAATGACGACGAGGATGATGAAAACAGTTCGGATTAAGGAGCCTAGACCCTCGCGTCCGAATAATAATGCAAATATGTAGATAGAGTTTACTCGTAAATGTTCGATTGGCTTTTATAAATTTGACCCTTTCCAAAAATCTGGTCTTATAAATTGAAAATTATCTGGTGATCGCACCGAATATTATTTGAAATCTAAAAGACTTCATAAATGGCCTATAATAACTTGAAACAAGTATATTTATTGGGTGAAATAATTATTAGCCAAATAAAATGCCTTCGTCGCAGGGTGTGAGCGGTAGAAATTAAGATAAAGGTGCTAATATTTTGGCCTCCGAGAGCTTGTTATAAGAAGGAAGGCGGGATGGGAGGGGGGGGGGGGGGGGTTGGATTTGGCATATCATCCATTAGGCGCGAACTTACGACCCGCGATTTTCGAATCAAGCAAATTGCTACTCAGAAGAAAAATAAACAAAGGGTGAACATCAAAGAGGATGTGAGATGCATGATCAACAATGTATTTTCAATTTGTGATATATTTGAATATCTTTTTGAAATTTATTTGGAAAATAATTATATTCATTAATCGCGAGGACTAGAAACGAATTTTCTCGGACTTTTTGATACTCGAAAGAATCATTTGCAAATGTATCGGTAATTATTTTTATTTCCTGGTCGAGTTTAATAATCTTTAATTTACATGGAGACAGTAGGGATTATGAATTCCAGGTTCAATATTCAATTTCACGAGTCAGTTTGTAAAAGTAACTTCCATAGCCGAAGTGCTTACCGAGTTCATGGAATGCAGTCGATGGTTTATTCATACAATAGACATATTTACATATTGACTCTAGTACTGCGCGGCGGCCAAGTTGCTTGCACAATCGGATATGCGAAAACTTGAATCTTTGATTCGTAATCTCAAAATATTCGCATGAACCCAGTTTCATGTAAATCATATTATTGTACAGACTAGGGCCAACTAAAATAGTGGCTTATCCACATGCGGATATTGCGCCGCTCGGTCTTCTCAACAAACAGCAACGACGCTATCGCCAACATTGAAGAAAAATCATTGAATCTAATAGTTGTTCCCAACGTTTAAGTACGACGTGGATGTACGACCGTTATCGATATAAGGCACCATGGCGGTGGCGAGGAAGAAGAACGTGGTAGGGATAGACTACCCGCGTCTGTGGTGTGAGCGGCGGCCAGCGTACAAGGGGGATGGTAGCGTTGCCGCATTGCAGGATATTTCACAATTTCGTTCAGATACCTGGCTAGGCTGTGTCGAATTACTCTGTGACCCGTTTTTATGTAACGCACAAACTCGTTATGCGCGTCCGAAAATGTGTATAGGTACTTTGGTCGATCTGTCGATTTAATTGATAAATACCAATAATTTGTAACAAAGAAGCCGACATTCTAAGATAGAGAATTATCTGAAACGCGGCCAATCGACATTCTCGCCTTACAACAAATAGTTAATTTATCGGCAAAGTGCGTGATACCATCACCGAAATTATCAATGAACGTATATTGGTGTGGACGAAGGTGTAAGGTTGCAACTACTATACAAATTGTCATTGATTCGATCAACTCCTGGTGCAATTTCTCCCCGTCTCTCTAATGTCTTAGCGTATATAACGCCGGAACGTGTTAATTATCAAGGGCATTCCCCTGCGCCCGATAAACCCTCGAAAATCGATATTTTTGATCGTTATATTATATTTTTGATTGGCAGCGATGGAATGAGAGAGATGGAGCTTTAGATAGAACGACGATATCGAGATACCGAAGAGGAGGTGAGGCGATGATGCACACGGGTATCTCTGGGTACGCTGTAATTAGCAACGTACCAGAGGCCCGCTCAAATACTGTTACGCTGAAGCTTCGCTGGTAGTAGGTACCGGAGCAAATTTTCAATCCCTTACTCATCCTTTCCAGCAACCTGAAGTTTGCTCATTACGTACTCTGTCTATAATTCGCCCCATCATTAGGCCATTCGCATTGACATTATTCTAAAAGAAAGTCCATTAATTGATATCATTGGGTTTTTGCAATCTATAAATCATTCTGTCGATAGCGCTTGCTACGTCTATTCAAGCGGTTTCCATTTGATCGCAGTACGGATTGATTGAACACTTTACATGTTTTGCGATCCCATGGGCAGCTGGACTTAGAGAGACCGAGTAAGATTCGTGTAATTCATTAACCGTTCGATTAGCTCATGGATGAAACGTTTCCGATGCAAAGGTAACGCGTGCTTGCTATCAGACATCATTATCGAGGAACAAAGTGTTGGCCGCACTGGATCCTCTACCACTCTCTCTCTCCTGCTCGTTCTCGCCCCCCCCTTGGTTCTCGTCAGTGCGAAATGTCTAGGACCCCCAGAGTGTCGGAGGACCATTACGAAGGGGCGTTCCATCATAGAGAACATCAGCTCCAGACACACTCTCTGCTTGGCCCTCTCTCTCGCACACTCTCGGGGTGTTCTCTGTCTGATATAGCGACACATACATCGAGTCGCTTTGCTTTGGTCGGTGGCTCGTGACCTCGCTGATTGGTAGTGGTAATTAACGTCCTGTCTCGATCTAACGGTCCTAGTTATTCTCGGCATACCCTTCGCCACCAGGCCAAACTGCCGGGCTAACATAAGCCACCCGCACACTCCAGAAATGCACCCGCTTAGATCATTGTTGCATACGTTCGATTTAAGGTGCCTTGTTTACGTTGCTTACTTGTAATGAAAAAAAAACTTGTCCGGCCTGTCCGACTTGTTATGACTTTTTGGGATAATTGGTGGCGTATAATCAATTTTAAGGCAGTTACCCAGGTAGGAAAGAACAATCGGGCGAGGCTTGGACCTAGCCTTGGCCAATCGTCGCCAATATTGGGCGAGGCTTGGCACAAGCCTTGGCTGAGCATTGGGCAAGGCTTGGCCCAAGCCTTGGATGATAACAATGTCCCAAGCCTTGGGAAACAAAAAAACCAATATTGGCCCAAGCCTTGGGAAACAAAAAAACCAATGTTGGCCCAAGCCTTGGGAAACAAAAAAACCAATGTTGGCCCAAGCCTCGAAAAACATAAACCCAGAGTTGTCCCAAGCCTTGGGAAACAAAAAAACCAATGTTGGCCCAAGCCCCGAAATTGAATAGGGCCGAATGAATCGAAATGAATGAGGCCTATGAATCAGGGCCCGGCTGGGTTGTCTCAACAGAACCCTGCCAGAACCGAATCGAAGCCGTGAAGCAACCCTATTACTGTCCTATAATTACCAGCTTTATTAGTGGATACATATCAGTTTGTAAAAATCCTTGCGACAAGGATGTGCAAATAAAACTACCAAATAATAATAATAATAGTGGATACATATCAAGCGAGATGTTTTGCAATAATGAAAACAATTTTCTTCGGGTAAAGGGTTATTTATTACTATCCACCCGGCCCGGCTTCGCCCGGGTGTAATTTATAAGTAAAAATGGTGAAAAATGTAAAGTTAGTGCCTTTGTTTATAGAATTCCTCTATAATCAATGTTTGCATCTAAATTTTCATTACACATCCATAGATTGATAATGAGTTAAATTATCGATCAGCTTGCCGCTTTATAATGCCAGCGGGCGACGACTCCGCCGGCGAGAAAGCGCTCGGCCATGCGCCGCCCATCGGCCGCTGGCGGAACTACATACTCGTCGCGCGGTGAGCACATACAATAACCAAACGGTGTTGTACGTAGGTATATGTGCTGTCATTCCTGCACGCATGAATATTATTTTTAAAAAAACTATTTTTATATTGTGAAACTTATTTTCCAAACATTCGAAATTGACAAAAAAATTTTGTCAATAATTAATTATTGACAAATTTTTTTTTTAAGTTCTAAATCGCATAAATCAACTTTATTCTTTTTTATCATTTTAGAAATGTTCAATGATTATTAGTTATTATAAATTTCATTGCACAGCTTTTATCTGTAGTAAAATTTTGTATTCTATAAACATTTCGAATGTTTGGAAAATAAATTAATGGTGACTACTCAAAGCTCGGTTTAAAAATACCAAACTATTAGGCCAAGTTTGGGACCAGACTTGGCCCAGTGGTAACTTCCCAAGGCTCGGTTAAAAAATATCAAACTATTGGGCCAAGCCTTGGCCCAGACTTGGCCCAGTGGTAACTTGCCACGGCTCGGTTTAAAAATATCAAAATATTGGGCCAAGCTTGGGCCCAGACTTGGCCCAGTGGTAACATGCCAAGGCTCGGTTAAAAAATATCAAACGATTGGGCCAAGCCTTGGCCCGGACTTGGCCCAGTGGTAACTTGCCAAGGCTCGGTTTAAAAATATCAAATGATTGGGCCAAGCCTTGGCCGAGGCTTGGGCCAATGGTCACTAGCCGAGGCTTGGTAAATGACAACTGGGCCAAGCTTTGGCCAATGGTCAGCATTGGCAATTCCTACCTGGGTAATTGACAGACCCGGTCTGCACGAGAACATACATATTTCGGGTTGTCGTTCCACAAACAATAAATTAAAAAATGAAGTCGGATTGAAACTATAGTCGAGTTTATTATTGAGGGAACTACGATGGTGAAATAGATCGTTAATCACTTGTGCGCAATTTTTCAAGATTTTTTAATCGATGCTATCTACTGTTCAATTATTTCCAGCGGTGCGGATAATTCCAACTCTGACATGATTTATTTTAAGAAGGTATTGTGGCTGTACCGGCGGTCGAACAGAGATTATCGATCAATTGATTTTTAACCGTTAATTATATATCCGTCACACTGGAAATTAGCCAAAATCCAATAAGTGATCCAATTAACCTCATTTCCTTTTCCATGAAATCGTTTCAATTTTTAGTCTATCATCAACTTATAGCGTTGGATAGCTTGATCGTTCTAAATCACCCATTTCTGTAATATCAAATAAAATGTTAAATGGCAAGCGAATACGAAATTTGGAGGTGAATGGGTCAGAGATTAATGATAGGGAATATTTATATATAACGAGATAATTCGCACACTTGGCAACAAGAGAACTCTCTAGGACTTCAAGATTTGCTAAACTTCCGGAGGTTCTGTATGTGACCCTAAAGTGGTACCTGGACTTATGGTTAAGTTCGACATATATCTTCCTCCAAGTAGTGGGTTCTCCAATATATACATCTATATATGAAAACATCAAAATTTACGTATATGTATATAACTGAGTTTTGCGAAAGATGCATCACAGAAGACTAAACTAGTATGACTAGATCTTCCTCTACGATCACATCCATATAGTTACGCTTTGCTCGCTCGATTTTCACCGTGCAGGATCACAAACTTCACCATGACGTAATGGACGTCTTGCTGCGGATTATCGTCTGGCATGGTCTACTTGACGCTTCGGAGTTAGCCGGTCTTACATTTTATCGCCGTCTCGGTTCTCTCATGGTGCACATGCGCACATTGGAAACTGTCAGGGCCACGTCGATAGGAAACCGCTGAGAGCCGAACCGAGTGGAGAATAAAATATATGTATGTAGAAACGGTCCATCTCTGTAGTTACGTAAATCGTGTCAAAGCTCTTTGGATGCTACGAGTGTCACGAGTGGTTGCGTCAGACGGAAACTCGAACAATACTCTTTCGAGATTGCCTAGAAACGTCGACCTATGAATTCAATTTCTCAGCTTTGTTTATAGTGCTGATGGCTGTACGGAAGGACTTCGTATCTTCTCGAAAACAGCATGGTCGACATTTAAACATTTTTCCATGATGTTCGTTCAAATGGCACCTACAAAATCACCCACTAAGTAAAATCTGAACAGGGTGAAACAATGCACAATGTGACGATAATATTTCCTCATTCCATATTATACCAATTCATTGATCCTTTTTACTGTATTTGGGAGATGTCTTCTCCCAAGAGATGTCATTTTACCCGAACATCTCTATTACTCATCGCGTATAGTGCAATAATGACACGATGCCGAAACGACTTTTGTTTCCTTGGAAAAAGTCTAGTGCTGAGTGAAAACGATAAGTTAATTGTTATACTAAAGAATTAGCGGGCATTATTTATAGTGATTCTACAAATTATTTCAATCATTTCGAATTTCCTTTTATTATGCAATGGTTTAGTAATTTTGCATATGACCGCCAGGGACTTTGAGCACAATTTATATCTTAAATAAAGTTAACCCGTGATTTGGCATTTTCTCGAACGAACCAAGTGATTAGTTTGCATTCACCATCTAGATCGATTCAATACCATATTATAGTTGGTGTTACCGACTATCGGCAAGACAGCTATGATCCCAAATATAATCAAGCCATCACCGGAAAATGCAAGCTTTACAAAGCACCAGGCAGTAAAATGTGAGCTCTTAAGTACGAAGTGATAAGGAACAGAGAACAGATACGATCATATTATGTAGATATAGCTATTGAGACGTACTTCATCGATTTAAAATACGTGCGTCACTAATACCCAAGCACCGTTTGTCTAAAAGTTTGCAATTTTAGTGAGATCAAGTATATTCTTTATAACTTCTTACTATCGACACGGCTTTATGCTTCTAGAGTAAATATACCAAATCATTTTACTTTGTATAGCGTTGTTGATTGTGGTTGGTAATCGTATGGTGGTATGGATAGTAGTTTCATCTTGTGCGAGGAATCCAATGTGCTCCAAGCGAGGCATATAGAAAGCCGGAGAGAGGAATAGAACTCCATCATTGTACGTCCCAACGGTGTCGCTAACGAGGAGGCTACGTCGTTATCATCTAGGCATGTGACATACACCTATACGGCGCGACCGAAGTACATAGATACCGTATCTACGCAATCGCCTGACCCACTGACATTCCAGAGGCGTTTCGCGATGATGAATTTAATTTCGCGGCGCGTAGTAACAGAGGCAGAAGGGTTTCTCGTCATTCTACCAAGCGGTACTTAAGGGAAGATGAGCCACGTGGCCTCTCTCTTTCTCTCTTTCTCTCTCCCTTTCGTTCTTCCTGTGAAATGCTGAAGTTTCATAGAATATCGAATGAGACACTGCGCTAACGATGCAGCACGTCATCCTATCCAAAACGAGCATCTCTTCACAAACTTATTACCCTTTTCTTTCCGAGTGCTATCCCGTCCGGTACAACTTGCCTCGAAACGGAGAAAGAGATAACATCCGAACGGAATTAAATCTTCTCTTTAATTATTCGGCAACGAGACACGGCCGTATCTCTTAATCGGATGTTGTGGGTCTTAGCGGGTCTGAGTTTTCAAGCGGTATAATCAACAGTGCTAGTATGGATATGGAAGTAGCCTCTTCGTATTAATTGTCCATAATCATTAGTTGTCCATCCATGTTCTTAATTAGTAATCGTTACGTACGAATCATTGTCTCTTGACTGTTGCCTAGCGGCTGTTGCTTAGCACCTGTTTCTTAGTGGCGATTGCCTAGTGACCCTCGTCTAGTCGCTGTTGGGGCGTGATGTTTGCCTAGCAACAGTTTATGACATCTAAAGGATTTCTGGCATTATTAAAAATAAGGTTTCCAATAACGAAGTGTGAAACCATATATTGCTCGAATCGGTAACTTGTCTAGTATTACCGCTGAGACATTGTGACAGTACATGAGCTCTCCCTCTCTCTCTATATATATATATATATATATATTATAAAAATATGCTGCCACGTTTGCAGCCATATACAAGGAGGCCTACATGGGAACTTCGGTACATGCGAAAATGTCCAAACTACAAATTCAAAAAAGCTAATTTTTTCGGCTGAAAGGGAAGATAACGGGGCTGAAATAATATATTCTTGGACGATCGATCGATGGGTCGTCTCATAACGGCGAGTATTCTCTTTTGGCGCGCGCACGGTGACTTCCAGTTGGGAGGCCTCGACACGGTTCCGTCGGATAGAGCCGATCTGGCGGAATAACGTCTCGTTGGCGCAAAAGACCGATAGATGTGACATCTCCGCTGCTGACCCAATTACTAGTGATGCCGGTAATGCTCGCGGAGGAAGAGGGCCACTGTCAGGGAACTATCGAATTACGTTTTTAGTAGGAGATAAGATTGTCCGCGATGAATCGATTTTATGCCTAGGTTCGGCCCTGGTCCGTCCCTAGAGTCGATGCCTCTGCAATGTTGCCAACTGCAATGGCTATCTCGTATATCCACATCAGCGTGTCTCAGTTTCTTATTATTGTGTCGTAAATAGTTCGCAAGACTGAACGAAGGGAATATTACAATCGCACTATTTAAAACGTATTCGATATTGTAAGATTATTGTTGGTGACGAAGTCTGAGGTCTATGCTGTCAGAAAAATGGCGGCACTGTGAATATATCCGGTCATAGTGACCAAATTACAACCAGATCACTTTTGGAATCACTTTTGGATCACTTTGCAGCTTACAGCCGCGAAATCGTAACTGGTATGATAATAATTACACGTGGTGATTAATAGATTATTAACGAAAGTCTCATATAAAAATCCTGCGACGGTGTAAATTCCTATTGTTCGCTACAATATAGTTCTCCCGAGCGTTGGTTGCGACGTTGCGTTTGCTCGATTAAGTCTTGCGCTATGTCTCGATATCCCTTATTGATACTGGTTGTGACCGCAAGCGTGGACAATGAACATCGATAGCCAGAATTAAGGTCTTTTGGAAGGATCACTTAGAATTCATAAAAGCTGGACTTACTAGTTAACTCGCACATTTTTCAGAGTAAGGAATTATGTACTGCGGTGCATTTCGGCGCAATAATTGATGCATCGTCGCAATAAATATATATATATATATATACGAGTTTATCTTATCTGGCTTTCGAACATCACTCCAAATCACAATTCATATATGCAATGAAGTATATTATTGATTTTTACAATTATTATAAAATGGGGAATCGGGAAAAAGCAAGAATTTGGCATAACGTATATATTTATGCAATTATACAATACGTGACATTATGCTACTTTTTCCCGATTCGGCTTTTTATAATAATTATGAATATCAATAATAATTTATTTCATTGCATATATAAATTGTATTTTGCAGCGATGTTCGAAAGTAAGATAAGATAAATGCATTATTGTTCTATGAGCATGCATTCTTCAAATTGAAATGTGTTTATATATATATAGGTATATATAAATAAATGGATAATTTAGATGGTATAACCGTGTCAAGTTTAGCGCAGCATACAAGATTTCCCAGCGTCCTTATATGCAATCCTGTACCCTTACTCCTTACTCTATCTCGAGGTGATGAGAGTTAACTAGTTGGAAAGTTGGCCTGTCATCGAGACGTCAAGGAGCGCAACTTCACGCGGTCTCAGCACCTTCCTACGAAGCTTCCTGTTACTTCGCTAGTGGAGATATATATATATATATATATATAATATGTGTGTGTATGTGTGTGTGTGATGTGTGATATATTTATATGTATAAATCGATACGTGTAACCGTGGTTTCCCATTGGACGAATCCTTGCCGAAGGTTCCATTACTTCCATCAAGCCATACGGTGATCAACGAAAGCTTTATTCCAGAGCAAGTACTAGAGAGAGTCTCGGTTGAATACTCGACGATTATTAAACCAGCTATTTTTCTTCTATAAGTCTCATGAGCTTCGCGGCGCTTGCTCTTACGAGTGTCTCCCTCTCCTCTTCTCTGTCTTCCTAAGAACATTCATCAATAAATCAAATTCCATTCTCGTTTCTCTTATCGCGATGTTGCGCGAAGCTTTCCCGCGCATATTCTCCCAACATGCCCATTTGTTTTGAACGCGCACAGCACTCCTTGCTTCAAATAGTACAGTTGCCTCTTCATTTCTTTAGTTGCCTTTAACCAATCTTTTTCCCACCCTTTTCTTATTCCGGGGCGTATTCAGGCATGACTACGAGACTGGAATCTCTCGTGCTTTCTATTAAGTTGCTTACGCAATCGCGTCTACCTTCCCAACTATGACTTGGCGCTACTACTGCCAGTAACGTAATAGGATGAGGGTTAGTTAGCACGAGTACGTGTATGTTCGACGTTAATTAGACACGTACCGGAGGCGAAGGAACTCGGTGCATTACTGTCTCGCGTCCGAAACATATATGCTTATGTGTGTCTACAATGCACGCGTAATTTCAAACCATCCCGGACGTATATGAGGGTTCGAGACAAAGGTAGCTCAAATGCTTGGCGATAAGCTTCTGGACAACCGCAAGCTTTTGCAAAATAAAAGAGACAGAGAGGATGATCCCGGCTTAAATCCATTACAGGATTTTCGAGGAACTTCGGCTTGAAGAGAACAATATTTGGGTTCTCCATTGAACGCGAACCGACCTTCATACACGAAAATTGTCATTTTCAAGCTTTGTTTTCGTATTTTTCGTTGATCCGGTTCGGTTAACTTCTGATATAACAGAAATAGCATTAAATATAACCTAGTAAAATTTATACCTCTATTAACCCCTTATTGTATGAATTATGAAAGAGATGGAATGCATTTTTTTAATGCAAACCTATTTCATTTGTCTCCCTTACCGCATGCAAACTTTAGCAGCCACATATGGCTGCTAATGTAACGGACCGTATTTTCTGTTGTCGCAAAGCAAAACAATAGAAAAACAAAACTTTTAACGTACGTACTGCAAAAAATAAAATTTAGCAGTCATATATGACTTCGTATGCGGTAAGGGGTTAAGGCAGCATGATCGCATTGCGACCGTCAGAAAAATATACTTTTTTCATATATTTTTATAATTCCCTTAATAGTTGTTTTTCGGGTCAATTAAAGATATGTTATTCTACATACATTAAAGTAGATTCAAGTAAATTTGTATTACAAGAAATTATAGTTCACATAAAAAAGGTTTCTCCAAACCATGTTTTTCGAACTGGTGCGATTGATATCTCGAGCCATAACAGTCGGATATGTGAAAGTTTTGTTCGAATTTTGTTGTAATCATAATAGCTATTCTTGATTTTGTTTATTTGTCGAAATATGGGTACGTTTCGGAATAAAAAGTATTATTTTCACCTAAAATATTTTCATTCAAGTGGTTTAAGAAATATTGATTCAAAGAAAGGATACGCTCAATGATAATTATTACAATTACAACGAATTTCGTGCAAATATTTTATATATTCGACTAATATTGTTCGAGTGATCGTCCGCAGCAGTTCGGAAAACGTGGTTTCGAAAAAAAGCATTGCTTCACGTATTGCCTTTTTTCAATAATAATTTACTTGAATCTACTTTAACGTTTGTGGAATAACATATCTTTGTTATTAATTGGCCCCAAAAAATCATTAAGTGAATTAAAAAATGTCATGAAAAAAACCTTTTTTTAACCGCCATAGTGGGGTCCTGCTTTAAAGCATACATCCGAGAGCTAGTGGTTTGCTTAGTGATGGCAATTTCGACCCTGAGACCTAGGATACAAAATCTTTTTAGATCTTTTTCTCGAAATTCAATTAAAAGATTTCCAACCACATAAAAAAATGTGCGTTAAAGTATAACGAACGTACACCTTTTTGAACTCTTATTAAATGTTGTACCCGTTCATCTTATATATGTACTGCCACGAAAGTATCATGAGAGAGGCATGGCGTTTTGGGGGCCTTGGCTTACAATATTAACAAGTTGAAAGTAGAGTAAGAGACAGTTACGACTCGATAATCGTGGAGTATGTGTGTGCGTGTTTCTGTGGATATGTGTGTGTATAAAGAGTAGATATAGTCTCCATAATTGGCTTGCTTCTTTATGTCGTTTGGATAATTGGAAAATCGATTAGGTTATCAAATGGAATGGAATTTGAACATGCTACACATTTCTTGGTTGTTTTTTTTTCAGTAAATTGAGTTTGATCTCACATAAAGGTAGGTTGGCCTTTCAAAATCGTCAACTATTATGTCGTGAAATCGTAATTCGCGACGCGAACGTCGAATTTGTGGATAACGAATGGTGAATATAAATGGTAAAGCACAACATCAATATTTTGTACCCGATCTATCATATTTAACTGGTGAGTGTCGGTCTGTCGAACACTCCAATTAGATGTGTGAGCACCAAAACTACATTTATGGTATGTATGATACTGTACAAAAGGTTGCTTGGTCATCTTCGAAGTAGACGCCGCGCGAAATCTCGGTTTTTTATAAAAAAAACCAACACAGTCAAGATTATTCATATTTTGGAAATATTTATGTATAGTATTCTCGTACTTCGTACATAATTTAAATATAAAAATCGGATGTGTGTTGTCAATAGTCCTTATGTCTCCTAGATTAGGTACGTGGTTTTTTATTCATCGCTTCAGTAATAAAGCCGCGAGAAAACTGTTTTGCGGTTGCTACAGATAAAATGGCCCATTTAAGAAGGTGAGAATCATTTGGCGAGATTACGCGAGTATATTCACTCGACCTGTTACTGCGCATCTTCGTCTCGACCATAGCTTATTTTTTGACACCATCGACCGTCGATATTTTTGTTCGCCTTCCTATTTCAGCAGAAAATGAGGATAGTCGTAAGAAAACAATTTGAGAGGCTCGTTTCCCCATTTCATTTTTGATGGCACTCCTTGCCAATTACAGAATTCAAAAGAAAAACTCTTCCGCTTCTTATATTTTCTCTCCATTCCTATTTCTGTCGTTAGTATGGACAAGCCGTGAAGTCAAAACCTACACCATTATGTATTTAGTATAGTTACTGCAATAACAGAAACCAACGTGAGTTGCGTAGGAAGCAATATTTGCCGACCCAGTTATCATATTTTCCTTACTTCGTTCAGGTATTTCGAACATTTTGGCATCTTTTTAAGGTCTGAATATCTTGAACAATGAAAGCCACAGAAAGCCAAATAATTTAAATTAACGACGAATTCTAAACAGCTGTTTCAAGTAGGAAAACCATCCTTTTAAATGAAGTACTGATCAGATATATTCTATATTTAAGAATTTTCATTTTATGCCTAGAAACCTGAGCTGCACCAATCTGGGAATTTGTTATTGAACCGAAGGGTAAACACCATTTTTTGTTAATTTGGCACATTAATAAAAATGTATTTTTTCCAAATAAATTGGTTGAAAAAATATATTCTAGGAAAAGATGTTATTCCCGAGGCCATTGAAGTAACGATAAAAATGACTGCTGAAGCAGGATGGAAATAAAAACTTTCAAGCTTCCTTAATTTGTTCTCCAAAAATGTTCACTATTTATGAAATAAGTGAATAGACAGAAAAATTAATCATGGAGCCTTTCTAGTTAATAGAACAAACTGGATGGGGAGGGGAGGGGGAGGTCTACCAAGGAAAAGTAGCGGGCTTGGTACATAATGCTTTATAGATTTATTCGTATCGCTCCAATATATCCAATTTTCAATCGGTATCATGCAAATCGATATTCCCCATTTCATATGCAATGAGGCGATCAACGTGCAGCCAGTTCGCCCCCACCTTATTCGACGTAGCCGTAGCCCCCGCCATCGTCGCCATCGACGTCGTCGTCTGGCACGTGGAGCAGGGTTGCCGGTTCGAACAACCCTCGGGCTTTGGGTCAGGGAACATATAACGAAGCGATGCCAGCCAAAGTGGGTGGCGGTGGTGATGGCTGCCTCTCGTGTCCATCGAGGGAATCCCCGTAATCGTTGGATCACAGAGTAGGACGAACAAAAGGGGTCGCGAGTGTGTATCGAGCATGTAGCAATGCTGCCATACCTCTACCTGTATCAATCGACTGCGAGGTCTCGGGTTGGGCTATTTTCTATTGAAATATTAATCGCAGGCGATAGGAGGTGCACAAATCCTGCCTCGATGGTGGTTGGACGATCCCTCGGAAGCAAACCTCGAAGCCGCAACATTGCATCACGTGAAATTTATCGCGTGTGTCTGCCCTTCCTACCTTACACTACGAAGCCGCCGGGATCGTACGTATATCCGATAGCGAACTACCGGGGCTCGTTGCGAAGTCAGCGATATAGGCCGGTGTATAGGGGAAGAGAGTAGAGGAATGAATATCGTATCGATTTCTCCGAGGAGTTTCATCGGTTATGCGCTACGATGAGTTCTGTTTATGGTAGACCCAACTCATGTTCCAGGTTCGTTTCAACTAATGGACCTCGGGCCCCGAGCTTCAAAATCACCCCCACCAAAAACTTCCTCCTATTTTCATTATAATTGTTTAGGTCTAGGTCGGTCGTATTGGATCAACAATATTTATACTCCAATTCATATTTCGAATGTAATTTTTGTTTTCTGCAATCTATACGTTCAACCGAACAAACTGTTCAATAATCCTAGCGATGTTTTAAAAATAAAAGAATTCTGAAATGTGTCCTACATTTGATTGAATGTCATAAGAATTTATCGGTTTTTCGAGGGTCCATTCGTCTTCTTCATTATTATCGCCGAACGAAATCAGATTTATAGGCGATTTTGATGATAAGTACCAAACGAAATACTTGCCGTTAGTCTTGATTTGATTTTGGCCAATTATAATCTTGCAGTTCGTATCAAGAACAGATAGCTAGGCGTTGGTGGATAACTAGGTGAATGGAATAACGCGTAAATATGCCTATGAGGACTTTTGGACCTAGATGAGAGACAGGGATGGGGGCAGGAGTGAAAAGCTCGCTGGTATAAAATTCTGGTAGGTATGCGTTGGCGATTGCCGAATTGGCATATTCTCGCAAATCAATGGGGGGAAATTCGCTCCATACACATTCTCGTCATTGGCTTGGGACGCGCACGATAGGACAATAAAATACGACGACCGAGAATGAATTTGAGAATTGATTGGGCAACGAGGCTATCATGCAAACGTTCACCATCGAGCTTTCTTCGTCTCCCTCCCTCGCGCAAGCTTTCGCAGTTCGGCTAGTATGACCGACGAATGTAATCCCTTTCGAATTTCGCTGCGTTCTCGCTCTATTCTCCTCTATCCTTCTCTTCGTACGTGCAATATCCCCATTGGCTTCCCCATCCTTCCCTGGATCGTAGAGAGAGGCTTGATCATCATCAGTGAAAAGAGCATCGCGGTCGCCAAATTGCTGCCGGAAATCATTTTCCCGGAAGCGTTAATGTTGCAATTTCATTTTAATGCCACGGTTACGGGGTAGAGACGGCCGGACATACATACAGAATGGATGAATGAGAGCGAAAGAGACAGAGATCTGCATAGGGCATGCACGTAATGGGCAGGTATCAAAAAAGTTACTGCATTTTTGAATATTGTTTATCTAGTATTGTGATTGGCAAAAATGCTTAGGCACGAAAATCTATGTAAAACCCCATTCGATTCGCCATTAAAATTGTATACATCGTCAAAGCTTGCATTCAGATAAGTTTTTTATGTCTGATTATGAAAATCACTTTTCGTTGGTTCTTCTGTGCACTGTAGGGGAGATGAGCCCAAAACGGGTAAGCTAAGGGAGGTGTTGAAAAAAACAGACTTCGAAACGAAATGCAATTTCTATTTTTATTCGTGGGAATGTTCAACTAATAAACTTTCGAAAATCATAAAGAAACTAATTCATTTTCTTCGATAACAATGAAAAAAAAAATAAATAAAAATTCTTCGAAATACCCGCTTTGCTCGTAGGGGGGGCCTAAAACGGGTAATGCACTGGAACTCGTCATTTTTGTTACATTTTGGACCACGTTTGGATCTTGCATGTCTCTTAATAGTGTTACACGTAGAAGCTTTTACTTCGTTTGAATTTTTCTTCATTTTTTCAACTTTTTTCTTGAAAGCTCTTACTTCCGTTAAATTCTTCATCACTGCGTCAATTTTTACCTTAGAATATTTTTTCTCTTTTTTTTCTTTTTCTCTTTGCTTGTCTTTTACGTTTTCGGATAGATTTATTTGGTGTCATTTCAGGTATAGGCCTGATTTCCCCCTACCCGTTTTGCCCGTACGCACATTTTTATTGTCGACGATTATACCTTCAAAATAGAAATGCCTGGAGCCCGCAACTTTGCGGGGATAAGAAGCCCATTACTAACGAGATCATACCATGCAAGTTAGAAAATCTCATTCTACACCACCCTCGAGTAATCGCAGCTAGCATATTTCGAATTTTTTTAACGAAAGCAGCATAAAACTTGATTGTTGTCTTACCGTTCAACTGTTTACGTCACCGAAGCGAGCCGACTGACCGTGATTGGTTGACGGCCGGGACGTCGGTTGCCACTCATACATTCTCAAAAATACTTAAAATGCGCATTTCGGAAGGCCTACCCGTTTTAGGCGGGCTACGCGTTTTGGGCGCATCTCCCCTACTTCTCGATTCATCGATTTAGGATTGTTCGAGGACGCGGATTAAAACATTAACAACATAAAAATTGTATCAGGAAGTCACGATATTGTGACGAGCAATTATTTTTTATTCCAATTCGTTGCATGAGAACATTATTTTCAGAACAGGTCAATTACGGCTTCGAACAGCTGTTAAATTTTGTTGAGCATTTAAAATATTTGCAGTATACAACGAATTAATATTTAATTTGTAAGTTTGTGTTTCAAATCGATCATCGGAAGGCAATCCATCGTAAATTTGTTGAGCGCTCAACCTGATGGATAAAAGTAATAAGCATTTGCAAATAATACGTACATGTGGTAGTGAGTTGCGAACTCTTATAATAATTAAACAGACTAATGATTGGAGGAGACTCGGATGAATTATGGGCAGCAGCGGCAAACTATTATTGGAGATATTATCAATTAGAATGTTTTAGGGGATTTCCCAGAGTCCTCCGGTGGTCATCCTATTGGCATAGAGGAGGAGTTTGCGGTAAACCGTCAAGGAGCTTTATATTACATTCGAAAATCCTCTATTAGCTTTTGAGTATCATTTTTAATCAATTGCTCAAGTATTATTCGAGGTTTGTTATCTGACTGACGATAGATTGGTTCGCTTGAGAATGAAGAAAGTTTTGTATTTCATGAACTTTTAAAAATATTTCATTTGTTCGGTTTGTTACTCGTCACTGTTACTCATTGATACTAGCGAGTGCCGGACTTGTCATTTTAATTATGTATAATCCAGTGTGAAGTCACAAAAATCTTGCTCTCAAATTTTGAGAGCAACGTTGTTGAAACAAAATTTTTGCGATGGAAGAGCCGGGTTTCGTATTTAAGCAGGGGATTTATTTCCAACTCATGATATACCACATGATACGACCAAGCTCCTAAAAGTCCTTTGCATCTCCCTTGAATCGAATAGCTTTCGCTAAATTGACGAGCATTTGCACAATTTTCTTTCCAAAAGAGTTCCTGTCGGCCTCAATTTACCGTAAGTCAGAATGCTGCTCGAACGTAGACGAGGATCGTACAACACCCGGTATAATCAGCTTGGCTTTCTATGACCACGTAATTGGCGAGCATTGCCTTTGGATTACTGGTAAAGCGTGGAAGCACAGAGGGTCCGAGAGGCATGCATTAGAGACCAGGAGAGAGACCAGGAGAGAGACCGAAAGAGAGTAAGGGAGTATGTGATAAAGAGGGACAGAGTGTGAGAGGTTAATTTGAATTAATTCAGATAATTGGTCAAAGTAATTAGTGCCGCGAGACTTGAGGTTACGATGCCCTCTCATCCTCGCCTTCTAACTCTCTCTCTCTCTCTCTCTCTCTCCCTCTCTCCATCGCATTCTATTGGATCTCTTTCCCTCTCTTGCTCGCGTTGGCCGAGGATCTATCTATACTCTGTTTAATGAAAGATGTAATCTTGGATCGATCGAAAATTTGTTCATTTTGGTCAGGTCTAGGCGCACGGAAGGCCCAGTAAACACCTTGCCAGTCGGAATTACACGGTCAGGGCTGGCGGCAGGGTCCGAGCGTACCAGGCGTAATAATTATTTTAAGTATTCGAGAGGTAGCCGGTGAACGCTTTGGCTCGTTGTACGGACTATTACTGCAGCGATTTCACTAAATAATTGAAAAAGCACTGTATAATAGAATGGAAGTGGGGGACCAGAAATGGAAGCGGTTATCACTGGCAAAAAATTAATGAAGAAAGCCAGGTACATCAAGATAAGAATTAGTATGCTCTTGGACATATACGATTTAATCAGCTTTACAGACAATTTACAGTTTCGAGGTCAGCGCCACAAGTAAAGCAGTAGTGAATCAAATGTGGGATTATTGTTACCGTCTCACGTTTAACGATTCCGTGATCTTCAGGGTAGTATTCCAAATTATTCATCCTTCTCGATTCATGTACGAGAAGAAGCACGGTATATGTACAGAAACACCTATAAAAGTGAGAACGTGTAGTTGCTGAAGTGTCGTTGGAAAAAGTCATATGGTCACCTTGGTGAAAATTTCAGTGAATGTTCGTCCGTTTCCTTCATTACTGTTGCTGATCTATCTTATTCTTGATATTCCCCGTTAAATTTTTTAGATCACTATTTTTTAATAAAATTCAGTTTTCATGCAATTAGCTGTTTTGCCACAAGAAATAGGAAATCAGTTTCGAAACCCACTCCGAATATTTTTTCCCGTTCTCGACCTCGGTACTTGGCCATAAAGAAAAACATTGCTTACAGTCGTAGAATAAATATATCTTCTGAGTCAAGTTTATAATGTGGCCTCAAAATTTATTCCCCCCGAGCAAGAAAACTGCACCCTGGGGACATCATCATCGATGTAGACGAATGATGACTGTATAGAACTATTCGTACGTTGGGCACGATTTCGTGTCGTTTTAATGGCTGTCCTCCCCTATCCCCTCCCTCCTATTTCTCATATACTATGAACATATACGTATACCTATAGTCTTCAGGCTTCGGTCCAGTGTACGTATGCAACTACACATGCATAGTGGCTATGTCCGAGCGGAATAAGCTTCGCCCTGTACTATTTCGTTAGTGTGTATTCCAGGGTTACTCCTGCAAGCCCGTCGTGTCCCCGATCGTAAAACGGCATTATGAGTTACGACTGGGAATTAAGCCTCGTATGTGCCACCAGCCTTCTCTCTCGTTTTCCTCTTTTCCTTCATCGCGCGAGTTTCCAACCGACCCTGGCTTATTTCTACGTTGGTCAACCTTCCGGGCTATACGAGCCGCGAAGCGTGTAATTTTATTGTCTTCCAAGCAAGATGGACGAAGTTCCCTCTACCTGCATTCTCTATTCGCCAGCTTCATCGCGCCCTTTTTGCTATATGACTTTGAAGCGCATCAAGATGATTGTCCGTATTATACATTTTTGACGTAGGTACTTCTCTATTTAACTCCCGTGGCTGACACTTTGTTTTAATGGCCCAGTCCCCAACGCTCCACCTAACCCCGTGTAGACTTGCTTCGTCGCGACAAATTCATTTCTTGAAAACTCTATTGCAACGTGTAAGGGGTTGAAATCCAGATTTCGAAAATCTAATTTCAAGGAAAGACTATATATACTTTTCAGTTCAATACGCGCAGTTTTTCAATCACAGCACTATCGGCCAAGACTTTGTCTATCTCGTTTGGTTTAATAATGAACCATTAAGGGTCGGTGCGCGGTGACTTTACTTTCGATATTATCGAGATCTGATTAAACTTACAGGCGAGAAATATTGTAAATGATCTTAATTTCATGGCTCCCGCTCAGCGTTCCCGAAACCTATGTAACTTAATAAATCTTCAATACATCAGCTAAAACTTTTGGCCTGGGTAGTTATCTCGAACGTGCGAAATTTCATTACCTTATTCCTGACGTTAAACCAGGTGCAATTACTCCCTGCAGTTGAAGTTTAATTATTCATAATTTTGACCGGGTGACTTTAAAGAGGGGTCAGGTTCGAAATTCGTCGTTAACCGAGGGATATGACCCCGGAACAATTAGGTAGCCTTAATGAAATGTAGAAGGTCCGCAAGAGTCGATTTACACGAAACGAATAAACTTTTCTATTTCTAATGACTATTCAACGAATGTCGACGCGCTTTCGGAAGTTCGAGCTTTCGATTTTTGTTCACCCACCTATCTATTGCATTACCAAGTCGGGTTATCGTTGCGAATCAAGTGCTCTCGCTCGTACAGTCAGCTACTCCCTGAGGAACAGTACGGAGTAGAGAACGCGAACGTTATGAGGACAGAAGGGTAGTATATATAGTGACGTACACGAGCATACACACAAGGGGATCGTGGTCCTCGGAGGCCGAAACGTGAATGGTTACGCGAGCATGCCGTAAGCGTGTGGTGTTTAACATGCAAATTGGAGAAACGGGGATTCGCCAGCACGAGAGACAGAGTAGAACAGCAACAGCATGTATCCTATATATATATAGGATACACGTCCGGTTAGTTCTATCGTATATCGTACATATATATAATACGTGTGCGAAGGGGCGGAAGGAGGAGAACGCAGTGCGTGATATTTCCAAGTAGGACGAGGAAGTCGAGGGGTGTATGACGTAGGATTATATTCCGGATTAGAGAGGGAGAGAAAGGAGGGATATTCTCAGCAACGCGTGATGGTCAAGCTTGTGGAGGATACGACCAGTCCCTCTCTTGTTCACCAACCATGCCTCTCTGACCTATTCTATATCCCTAATGGCCATTCGGCAACTGTTCCGGCATCGCACGCATAATGTAACTTGGATCATGAGTCTTCGTATCTAGACAGCTTTACAAAGCTGAGTGATGTGTATATCGTACATACAAGCATGCACATATGTTTGTGTGTATACGTGTCCGGACCAGGGGGTCTGCTATCCCGTCGCATACTACTTGGGATGCTAGACTATATGCTAAGGTTACGGGCGTGGGCTGTAGCATGTAGATAGTGGCGGGGTATCTGTAGTCACCGAGTGGATATATTTTCACGGAATTGCCATGGTCATCGAACAGCTGAAGTCACGGAGTTCTTGTACTCGTAGAATGGCCATAATCGCGGAGGGCGTCGGTATAGTCGGGAACGAGGGTGCGTAACCCATGGCTGCCGGACTATCTAATCCAGATATATTTACATAAAGCAGGTTATGGTCGTCTCTTCAATTTTGAAGGAAAAAGTTGAAAAACACGAAACAAATGTGCTTGGTCCTCTGGTTATATAGATTTATTCGATTATACATGTATGATAATATAAATTGATGTACACGTATTCTAGGGCGATAAAGGTGCGATATATTAGCCGACAAAGCGATCGGTCAAAATAGCTAGGCAATTGGATATTCGGACACGCGTACGGGTCATATCAACGAACATGAGTTCAGTCACGCACTCTCCGAAGACCCTATCGTTCGTCAGTGAAAAGGGGGAAGGAAATTTACAATAGTAGTAGTTACGTATACACAATAGAACAATAGTACAGAAGCGGAAACCTGGATGCTTATATATATATATATATCCACAATATGTTGCTACAATAGCAAACAATCTTGATCTTTCGGAAGTGTCCGGCAAATATATCGGGAAAGATTAAGAACCCTCTCATTCATTTTCATTATGTTCAAAGAAACAGGAAAAATATCGCAAACGAGACTATTCCATGTTGAACGAAGTTATAACGACACGATATAAAGTATTTACGGAGCAAATCAGGAGGTCTGATGTTCTTTTTCTTCATTAGGGGTGAGTTTTTGTCTTAGGAAAATATTTTTATGTTTCTTTCGACCTCATCGGACGAAACTGGATATGGAACGTATATTTACAATTTATTTAATTTTTGTATCTGTCCTACTACATCGTTCATCATGCGAGTGCCAACGGTTTTTGCATTTGATGCATGTACAGGCTTCGGGAGGGAATGCAGGGCGAATTGCGGCATGGACATGGTTTTGATTGATAAAACAGTTGCATGTACACGGTGAGCTTTTTGTTCTTTCACTGATTCATAACTTCGCGTTAAAATTCCACATTCGTTGATGTACACATTCGACGATGTTGCACGTAATTGAAGTAATCTGTTTATTCAAACATTTCGTTGTAACAAATTTCTTTGTTTGGCTGCATAATTTTCGTAGCGTATTGAACTAAAGGATGGATAGGTGTACTTTTGTGTACATTGGCCACCATTTTATTGGAGCATGCAAATGTTGACATATATTTTGTTCGTTCGGGTCAAATTAATTTAGATTGCATGTATTAACATTCCAGTAATGGAATTAATAATGAAATAATGAAAAAATAACAAAGTTGTATCTAAAGAAGTGCTACGTTTGTTGACAAGTCCCCTCGCAAAGCAAAGATTCTGATATTGGCACACATATAAAAATGGTACGAGTCGAATATCCGGAATAGGGAAAAACAAAAATAATTTTTTAATGGTGAACACAAATTGATATGATTTTCATACGAAAATAAATGTTTCAATTACAACTTTCTACTGTTTTCAAATATTTCTGTGATTAGCAAATATCATCGATAATCAAAAACCAGATTCAACATAATAACTTTTTCACGAGTGGAACGCTGTGCGAACATAAACATGGAGTTTATTAGTTCGTTAATATTACAACGGCATTTATTTTCGAAGTTATTGCATGACATTGAAAATTGGAATGCCTGAACTACGGTGGAATGTCTCATATGTGAGTATTAATATGTTAGTGTGTAAGTGTGCAAGAGTGTAAGACGGGTGTGTTAGTGCGTGTGCGAGTGTGCGAATGCGGGCTTGCGTGCTTGCGTGTGTATATATCTGTATGTACATGTATAGCGAAAGAGTCATCACGGGCTCGACTCAACCCTCACGCGATCTACGCTTGCTCCGGTAATCCGGAAATAATGAACACCCAGCTGTCACTCGCAATACTCACAGCGTTCTACCAGTCGAAGGGGGGAATGTGCTGGTCTCCCTAGCTGGCGGCAAATACTATTCAACCCTTAAACTTGATTTCTCCCTCTCTCTCTCTTCCTCCCTGTCTCTATCTCTCGCTTTCTGTCCATTCAGTTTGCTCATCGTCTGGTTTGGTAGAAACCTCGTATCGAATCGGCGAGCTTATACCATGATGGAAAATAACCGAGCCTCGATTGCTGCATGGAAAAACTTGGATTCTTACGTGCTCTTCCCGCAACCCATCAGGCGTCTGAAGAACACCTTTTATAACAGGTCGAATCAGCTCTGATTTAAGTGACAGTAGCTGTTACAACCATGAGGAAGGCGTCTCATCGTGAAAAAATGGGTCACAGGTGGCATATTGGATACAAGTCCAGACTCTCACCCAGGGGCTTTTGCTCGCCCGTGACGCCATGTTCGAACAAAAAATATCGACGTCTTGAAATAGCCATCCGAAGTCAAGGGATAGGCAACATGCCGAAAGCTGCATGGGCTCATAGGTATGGCGTCGAATTCGTAACTTTACCTCTGGGACACCGGGCAATATCCCAGAGTATCTAGCCTTACCTCCATATTCGAAGTGCCCTGAAGTGGACCATCTACGTTCTGCTCGGTTACATAATATCGACGGGCGACCAGAGGAGTTTGCTACGGAGAACTCGAACGCCCTAGCAGGAAAGCAGACGTGGGAAGGAAAAATGAGTCCAGGATAGCACTTTCCACCGAGCTATCCAGGGTTAATCCGACCTGATCCGACATGCAAAATAGAGGGAAAGGAGGAAACGTCGTAATGCCTGCTTGTCGCGTTGGATATTCGGGAATAGCATCGGATACGATGCGGACCTTTACAGTAACAAATGAGAAAAAAGTATAATGCACTTACGCTTGAGCCGCGCGGGAACACTAATCAGAATCAACTTGAAATAAACAAAAAACTATGCAAATAAAAATTTCTAAATAGCTTCCTGGCAAATTCAACCACGGACAAAGTGTCCTTTATGAACAAATGGGATTCAAAATTCTAGCTTCCTAGTTGAGAGAGCTTTGTGAATGGCGAAATTTACGAGGAAGCTATTCACGAAATTCAATGTGCCGTTTTTTTGCCAAGTTGAACCATGAAAAGAGGTTTTCTCGGCTTATACGAGATAGCTTGCACGGTCTAAAAGTAGAGCGATCCTATTTTTCTTTCGAAAATTTATATACCTAACATTGTAACACAAAACGTAACACTTTGTAAAAGCAAAACCCTTTGTCAATTTCAGTTAAACTCAATACTAAATCCAATTGATCCGCAGCTTATTCAACTGTAAAATTTATACTCTTGCGTTTTAAAATCTCAAGAATTAAAGCAAATGCAGACATCTTCCGAAAAATAAAACGTCGTCTACAGTCTGAAATCGCCTAGTGCTTTTGGCACAGAAAACATCAAGTTGAGAGCATTCAACTTTTATGTCGCGGACGAACAGGTTTGTTCAAATTGTTCTCGAGATATCTAGATTTGAATTTTAAATTTACGGACGCATAAGCACAAATAATAAAATGTGTTGTCACGCGCTTTTTCGACTTTTGAGGCCGTTTCTGTACTGTATCTTGAAAGTGTCGAATTCTCTTTTCCAAAAACGGAATATCCTTGAGGAGGAAGAATAAAAGAAAGAAAGATAAATAAAGTGGCGCACACACAAAAGCAGAGCTCATCGACTAGTTTCATCATGCGTCTTTCCGCACGAGTCTAGTCTGATGTGTATTAATCCTACTCATTATTAAAGAAGAAGAAGAAGAAATGAGAAAAGACCTGTACCCATGATAATGAAATTCTTGAAAATTTGCAAATTGTCATAACTATAGAGCTAACTATTAGAATGAAATTACGCCAGTCTGTATTCATCTGTTACTTTTTTGCAGTATAATAGGACTATCAAATGGTGTTCGCTCGAAGGGCCCAAGCGCAACAAGAGCTTGCAACGAAGATAGGATTGACGAGGGTGCGGACCTTGTTTGCCCTCATTAGCTGCGTTGCTTGAGCTAACAATCCGTTCTCTTTCACTCCTTCTCTCACTGTACCTCGTTTGTCAGCTCAGTCACACTGTCTGTGTGGATCTGTACGAGCGAGGTTTTATGATTCTGTACTAAGGTACGCATCTATATACCGAGCATTAGCGCTGGGTTCTAAGCCAATACATTTGGAAACGCTCAACCAGAGTCCCGCGCCATCGAGGGAGCTGTATTTTCGTGATTCCCAGTTTCACTTTATTTTACCGTTCATGGCCTCTCTTCTCGTTTTATTACTCTAGGGAAACCCAATGATTATACGCTAGGTGTGCTAGACCCATCACACCGATACGCTCACAATGAGACGAAAAAAACATCGCTTAAAGAGCCTTCACCGATTTTAGATTCATTTTTCTCCGTTCGTGCACTCACTTCGTTCAACTCCTCGACGACGTGACGAACGTTCGCGATCGATGATGGTAAGCGAGAAAAGCATTTGAAAACGGAAAAACAAGGGATGAAGAATTGAAAAGGGTCGGGTGCGAGAAAAAGAGGGGAAACGAGTGAGCGACGGAGAACGAAAGAGCGAACAAGCGAGAGACAGAGAGAGGGGAGAGGCGGAGGGAGAGAGAGAGTGTGAGCGACGAGGGGGGTATCAACTTTGCAAAATCGCAGTCACAGCTCGGCTGTGCGCTCGATCTCGAATGGAGGGATATTTACCCTCGTTTTTCATCGTGGTGAGACCTCTAGCTCATCCCCTATATACATATATATATTCCCTGCCACCCCCTACCATTTTGAGCTCTCAGCATCCACCAGCCAACTGCACTCTCTCGAAAGCCCGACCCCTGGCCCTGGTAACGACGCAGTAGTAGCAGCAGCAGCGGCACTGCTACCACCACCACCACCACCAGCAGAAAACTCTGTAAGCCGTCTATCTCACTCTTCAAAGGCTCTTGACACAGATATGCATTCAGCATACTTTTTAATTTTGTTGTAATCTCCGAGTTATTGCTATACTCCACAATCAGCGCGTGCTCTTTCTCTCAACCCTTTTTCTACCTTTATCAACTCCCTTTTCATTATTATCGTATTTCAATTCATTCTCGTTCGTATTCGTCGTGTATGGATATCCCTTCATTCGGGTTTTAAGTAAACTTCATAATTTCCCTGCCCCGGTCCTCTCGTGATCGTGGCGGGATTCCTTCTTCGTTCAATATTAAGGTCGCTAACATATCACTGTCAGTCGCCTTTCAACGGTGTCTAGGGTGAACAATTTTGCACATTACATTAAGACAAAAGTAGCAAGTTACGATAAAATAGAGTTGATTTCACTGATTATTAACGGTTGAAACAGCACACGGTAGTAATCACGTGCTTTATGTACTCGATGTTGAAAAAGTTTTGTTTCGATACGGAGAAAAAAGGAGTGAGTATACTAGATAGAAGTATAAATGTAGCAGTTATTGTAATTCAGTAAAAGTGATCATGAAGAGGCAAGAGAGAACGAAAGACAACGAGAGAGGGCGAAGGACCACGAGAAAGAGAGAAAAAGAGAAATTTCATGGTAGTAAGTATATATAGGAAAAACAGAGCAAGCAACACGTGCACCCGATCGTAGCCAGTAAAGCTTTTTATACACCCCTTTATACAAACCGGCGAGGGATGGAGGAATACCAAGAGGCGAGACAGGGAACCAAATTGCGTTTCTTATACGAGAGAAAAAGAGATATACTCTACCTCGCTTCGGAGGAAGGGCGAGCGATAAAACTTGCGAATATCCAACCACCGGGTGTCCAGCGACGCTTTGATCTACGATATAGATACGGCTATATATAATATCCTATGGATGGTGTAGTATAAATATAAACATTATAGTTTTTGTTCGAACGAGCGAAAAAAGATCTTCAAGCGGGCGTAGTTCGTATGGCCCGCTTTTTGAATTAGTGTCCTATGTAATCTATATGGAATGTTCACCGTTTTTATGAATGAAAAACCGACATTAAATAAAAGTGTGCCGATTCGTGTCGAGCCAAAATAGTGTCAAAAGTGCGCTGTTTTTTTCATTCGCTTCCTATTGTATATTTGTCACCCATTTAATCGCTCACTTTAAAAAAAGAAAAAATGTAGCTGCTAATATAATTTTAGGATACGTACATTAAAGTTAATGACAATAATGGGCTAGCCACATTATCGTTGGTTGGTTCAGCCGCGTAGGAAGTTACCGTCTCTGCTATGCAAGGTTTTATATCTTCCGAAATCTTCTATCGTCGTGTTTATCACTGGTTGAAACAAAGAGTGTGCAATTTTCATTATTTTATCAGGTCCAAACACTTATAAGTGCCCATACCATTTTAGTGCCGTCATATTATGAGAGTTCCGACGATGACAATAAAAAAATGCCCTGAGAGTTGCGATTCGCACATATCTAGGCAATAATATGAGACCATGGTACATGTATACACGTTCGCACGGACGCATGCGCGAACTCTTACATTGCTGACACTCATAGGAATATTAATACCGGTATCTATAGTCAAACAGGTTCAGCGACAGGGATTTGCTAAAGCACCGCGCCCATTATATTTTGATTAATGAATCAAGGTTAAAAAGGTTCAGAGCCAAAACTGATCAAAACATCTGCAAAAGCGGTAGGCTCGCAACGAGGGTGCGGTGCGCATGAATCACCAGCTGTATTTTCCATGCCGATGAACATGATTAGCACGCCGATGGCGTCGGAACTACCAATCGTAAGACTTAAAAATATAAAAATACTACGGTATCACGTATATAGTTCAACGTCTTTTCCGGTATGGGACACCACTCGGGGGATACCATACGGTATTAGGATACGGCACCGCGATTTCAGCTACGAACTAATCAAGCATCAAGATTGTGCGATGTATTCACAGCTCACAGGAATATACTATTGATTTACGAAGCGGGTCGGAACCCCTATTGGAAGTTAGTTTATGGGGGTCATGGAGATAGACACACTTACATAATTTTTTTGCAGAATATGATCTGCTTACTAATTGGGTTTTACAATTAGCCACCATTGGAAATTCGTTTGCGGGTGCAAGCTGTTGCCTAGGGCAAGTATATTATTTAGTTGCAAAATACGATTCTATCGCAGAATACTATTGGTTTGCCAATTGGGTCGCAGCCACAACTGGAAATTGGTTTGTAGGGGTTGGGCCGTTGTCTGGGACACCTAGACTGTTCTGTCGCAGAGTACTATTGGTCTGCCAACGGGGTTGTAGTCACGATTGGGAGCTGGTTTGCGGGGGTTGGCTATTGGCCGAATAATCACTTAACTATCCTGTCGTAGGGATTGCCAATTGGCTACATGCTCATTGTACCTATGTACCTCTTCATATAATAAAGAGTTCGGCATGTATTCAATCGGTGTATATACCAGGTATCTAATTTCAACGGTCGCATGGTGTCGTTTGGGAGGAGGAAGACAGGGTGGGAGGGAGAAGAAATGGTGGGAAGAAAAGATCGTAAAAGAAAAAGCGGGTCGAGTGAGGGGAAACGGAAACAAAAAGAGAACCTGTACCCCACAGGGTGAGGACGGCGGACGAGAGGATAGATTGATTGCCGATCCACGCAAGGGGATGAGGTCCCTCGGTACGTGTGTAATAAAAAATCTCTTTGAATTACTCAGCGTTGACTCGCTCCACACCTCTTAAAATATGTCTGTTATATATGTGTATCCCATTGTGTAGCAAAGATAATGGTGCATTAATTCTCTGTCAACTTGAAGTTTTTTTAAAACAAAAAACGTGGAATTAAAACAATTTCTGCGAACGGCGACTAAAACATATCGTGCTTAAAAATGTAAAACCACATTGCGCCGAAACCACGATAAATACTGAACTCGCCCAACGCTTTTAAAGTTGTAAATTCAAACGTATTGGACCTTTTCTTTTCTACCATAGTAAATTGCTTATTCTTCAACGAAAGAAGTATAACTTGCATACATGATCATACTCATACCTATAACGATATCTTGGATCAAGTAATATTGTATGCTATTTCATTTTAAAAAAACATCATAATCTGGCAAATTGAAAAGATTCAGCTCGTCCAGCCTGGAAATATAATTCCTCGACCCACATTGTCTCGGGTAAGCGAATTATATGTCCATCTCCTCATGTTACAGGACAAAAAAGGTCCATTGACGCTCACTTGGTCTAGAAGCACGGCACGTTTTGTAACAATTAACTATAGACACCAAAATACCGTAAGGATGTAGGTCAGTGATTTACGAACAGCTTCTCAAATGTAAGCGTTTGTTGAAAGTGCTATATTGCCTATGTACGAGGCATGTAAAACCGCCTCACGTTTCAATCGATATATGAGTATATACATAGATGCAAAGGTGTTTGTGTGTATCCGCATGCCTGTCTATAACTTTGCCTGCGTGCTTTGTGCAATAAAATGAAAACGATCGGCAACGGTAGAAGACAAAAGATCCGTTTCTATCGTTGCCGATTGAGATTTTTTTGGCAAGACTCCCCGACCGTGTCGGTCTATTCGTACGTGCGCGCATGGGAGAAAGGGGGTTCTTATGAGATTCATGACAACTCACCCAAGCACATTGAAAAGAAGAATCTTATTTTTTATTAACCTTTTCCAATTCTTATCTTAACTGTTACTAAAAATAATATAAGAATTAATTAAAACAAGGTCACACTCCAGAAATCTCAATCATTCTCACAAAATAGATATAAAAAATTATTCAAACGAGCTCAAGACTGAAGTATTTAGGAAAATCTTGTTCCCAAAATTCACTAACATTTTGTAAAAAGTCAAAGTCGCATATAATTTTCCAAAATCTCTTGAAATTAATGGGACATTACCATTAAAAAAATGACATTAACGCAATATCCTAACTCCATAACATCTAGTGCTGCAATTGCCGACGCAGTCGTGCAGAAACGCCTAAGCCAAATCGTAATATAACCGAGAAATATCGTTTTCGACGAAAAGTCCAAAGTTCATTGTACTTTCCACCTATTCGCGAATGAAAATAATGGTTCTCGGGTGCTACGTTCTATGGTGCCAGTACGTTTACTACGTCAAGATAATTGTTCATCGTGCAAATAGAATTTTTTACCACATGGAGAACGTTTCAGCACCATCCACTGTTGCATCGAAACATCATATTTTTCTATAAGTTTAACCACCTTGTCTGACTATTTCGACCCAGCTCGTTTCTCCATGGAGCACTGTGTTCACCTACGAATTGGAGGAGATGCATTGACTTTGTAATGGCTAAATACGAACGGAGAGCCGTCTAGAGTGCGACAGAGAGAGAGAGAGAGAAAGAGAAAGAGAGAGAGAGAGAGAGAGAGAGAGCGACGAGTTTCGATACACCAGACTGAACCGACCTAACATGGAACTATTGGGAGTACCGATAATGATAATTGCGATCGCTTAAACCCTCACCCAGATAAGCACGATCACGAACATTCGAAGGTACATGGTGCAATTCGATCTACCTTCCATCGTTGCGCGATTCTAGCTGTATCTCCCGTCCTTGTCGCCTCCAACTGCTTCAGGGATTATTTACCCCATCCTCCTCTCGCTATTGCTCTCCGCTATGCTACAGACCAGCCGAGCTTTAAGGTACGCTCAAACCTCAACCCCCTTCATTTCCCTTCCTCTCTATCCCTGTACCATCCACCTACTGCACTATACTGTATGGCAACAATGCACATACGCTTTTCATCTCCATGGTATCCTATTTTATACATACCAGATTCGTAAACATGCCTATATGTAGCTATGCTCGTACATATGAACACGTTACAACCTACAGCTCACCCATTAATGAATATTTATTGTCCTCTAATTCAAACTTAACGAGACTAGGCCGGCAGGGCTGGACTTACGCTTTCTCTTCCTCTTTCTCTCTCACGACCAAATCCCCCGTATCTCCATCCCATTTTGCACTGCGTCTTTGCCCTGTTCTCTCCAACAATCTACCGTCGACTGTGCCACTCGTAAATTATAATATTAAGCAAATTTAATTTACCCTCGGTACTACGGGCTTTCAGCTCTCTCTCTCTCTCTCTCTCTCTCTCTCTCTCTCTTTCTCTCTCTCGTCTACTGTCTTTTTCTCGAAGTGTTTCCATTGCCACTGCAACCTCTGTATGTGGGTATCGTATAGTTTTTCACCGCGTGTTTTTCGTAACGGATTGCGCAGTAGGATGATGGAAATAAATCCAATATGAATGAACGAAACGATTATTCTATGAGAGTACTGATACGGAACGGTGCCCGTTAATATAGTCTTGGAAGTCCAAACGAACCAATTTAAATAAGGAACCACAAATGAAAAGAAGAGTTGCTATAAGCGGAAAAATTCTATTGGTGGATGTATTGGCGCGCATGCGATGAATAACGGTGCAGTGTGATTGAATTCACAAGGAGTCCGTCAAAGTACGCCTTTTCTGTTGAAGAGATCGGTTTCGGTGGGCCCTCTCTTTGCTACCCTAAGGTAGTGTTAGCTTGACCATACATGCCCTAGGAATAAGGCTGATGACCCCTATGAGGCTGATGAACCATATGCGATAACAGAGGCTAAAGTGGCACTACTCAGAGCGGATAGTGGTTATAAAGGGTTATATACCTGCCAAGGTGTTATACTTGTCAAACCAAGTACTCTTCTGTGATCTATTGATATTCAGACATTGACCAGGGATTCATGGTGTCCGCTAGAGAAGCTCGCATCTGAGCACAATGTGCATAAGGGAATCAGGCAATGTGTGGCCTGACAATATAGAGACTTGTATTGTTACGGTTGGCACTACTTGGTCTCCGAAGACCTTCCTTCAGTGGGCACGTGTGGCGTGAAGTCCGTTTCAAGCACTGCACTGAAGAAAGAAAAGAGTACAACCAAGTTCCAACCTTTCCTAACCCTAAGAGGGGACGAAAGAGCCAATCACTGTTGCCAAGAGAAATCCTTAACCACTGCAATCACTGCAGAGCATCTCTTACTACATGAGCGGTGTAGTGCTTGTAGTTCAGAATTTCACCGCGTGTGTCTGGGGTTTCCAGACCTACGGGGCAACTACAGGCGCGATACTATTATACCGCTGACTTCAGGTGCGGGTATTAGACGAGGAGAGTGAGCACGCAAAGACCTTGTCGAAGTAAGGATGTTTGGCGGACATGAAAGCAGCTAGAGAAGACGTATAAATGCAGCACATGTAGGTAAAGCTTCGAGAGGTTTTCCGACCAAAGGAGTGTTAAATAAACGGGGAATTGGATGCATGTGTGCCTGGCATGGCCTGCTCCGGCATGAAAATTCCTTGAGTCGTGCTAGCAGGGGGGATGGGCTTTCCCTTCTGTACGAACAGTAAGAAGCCTGGTACTCGAACGTATAACTTACTCGTCGACCCAGGCCTCGGAGGGGCATGTTTACATGATTCTGTTGGATGTGGCCGGGTATATAGAGAGTTAGGCCCAAGCCGCATATCGACCACCGGATAGTCTCCCTAACGGTTGGGTTTCGGTCTCGAGGCGGCATAGGTTGGGGTCGCCTTAACCCTGATGCGCTGGATGGCAGAGCCGCTTTATCTTGGTTACAAATACGGGAATGCAGTCCTTTAGAAAGCTCTGGTATGGTGCACTCCTCTGGGAGTGCTCGAATACTCTGAATAGTTACCAGAAGGCCGAATTTGACAACAATAAAAAATTAAATGAAAATAAAGTAAAATGATGTCAAAAAAGTAAAATGACCTAGGTTTTGTTACCGAACGTTCTCAATATTTCAGAATTCACACAGATTACCATATTTTGGATTTTAAGTATTTAAAAGCTGCAAAAGATGTTGACTTGAAATTCTTGAACCATTTTAAAACGATTGAAAGTTGTAAAAACGATGCCATTTGTGAAAGACTTGAAAAATTCATGGAATTTAGAATGATATAAAAGTTATTTAGAAAGGAATGCCAAATAATGATCACATTTATTCAATATTATTTTAACAACTTGTTTCTTCATTTTATTGACAATCTGTTTTATTTATATATAATATACCTTGGAATATACCTTGGAAAATAATCATAAAATAGATGTTTTCATGGTGAATAATCTCTTAATGGTTAATGGCAGATTTAATAATTATTATTTTCTTAACTTACAAGATATTGCAAATTTTGGGCGGGAATCGGTAAATCATGTTTTTTCTTCGCTCGGGCTCCATAATGATACCATTTTCATGTATTCCTCGACATTTAACAAAAATGTTCATTTGAAAGTCAGCTACATCGGGAAGCGTGGCTATGTTAAAATATCATAGACCTGCACCTTACTGCTCGGCTGAGACTAAACCATGCTGTTAGGATGGATTGTCCAGTTATTACTCCTGCATATAGGCTAAAATATGGGGTTTATTCATTTATCAATTTCACGACATATCTCCAATCGCACATAAAATGAATTAACCAAATTTAACTAACGATTCCGAGAAAAAATTCAGTGGTTGATAGACATGTTTTTGTACGATAAACTGTCCGCTTACTGAGAGCTTCATATGAACGGTATTTTCGAAAAACCGGAAATGATGAAAGTCTCATGAATACCGAAATGAGGCAGTCGAACGACAATCAATTGTTTTCCACCCCCGCTGGTCGACTGGGCATCCATCGCGCAGCCTGCTACGCTCGGGTCGATACGTTTCCATGTTCACATAGTTTTAGACATGTGCATACTAACGAAATTGAGAAAGTTCAAAACGGTTCAAGCGTGGGTCTTAAAAAAGAAAATCTCCATAAGTAACGAACAATTCGATTAATTAAGTCAAAATTACGTCAAATAAATCCATGAGATACAGTTTTCTTTCCCGATTGAAATATGGTTATGTCTATATGTTATGTAAATATGATTATAAATATGATTGAAATTTATATATGAAAGACTTTTCTATTTATATGTGAGATTTCTAATTCGGCAGTGGGTTCGAATATCACTCAATCTTAGGAAACTCAATGTGCAAAACTACTATTAATTTCACGTGTGCTTCTTCGCGGTGAAAGATCTACGAGTCAACAAAATTTGCATAGTATCTAACGTATAATGATAAAGAAAATTTAGAAATTATTTTCAGAAATAAGGGTGAATCCACGTTTTGAGCTTGGAAAAATAGGAACTTATATTTCGAGGAAGATTTATGAGACTTGATTGTATTCAAAATCTGGTGTTGTTTCCTCTTCTCAGAAAAACAAGTTCGATTAACGTTGGAATAACCCACATATGGTATGATATTAAATTCACGTGAAAGAGGTCGTCTTTAGGAAATTTGTACTCGATTGCTATGGGTAATTGGGCCTACTCCCCGTAAATCACATGCAATAGTATATGTATAACAACAGTTGCGGATTATAGTCGATGTAGACGGACACATAGTGACATGCAACTCCTCAGTTTTCCTGTCCGATATCCGAGACTATCTCGAGTGCCTTCAACATTCATGGATTACATCAAACCGTCGAGCCGTGAGGACAGAAACACTAGACTCCGAATCTCGCTCTTCCTCTTACTTCTCATACCACTCCCGCAACATCAGGCGTCGCGAAGTTTCCAACCGTTGGTAGAGACGGGGGATGAGAGCTTTCAAAAGCTCCGTATATGTGTAGGAGTATATGTGTAAGCGCACGAGACTTTGGCAGATTCTCTGTGTCCTTTCTGATGTGCATCTGCCGAGCATCTATGCTCGAAACTGGCTGCTGCTGCTGTGGCTCTCCTCCTCTTCTCTCACTCTGTCCTTCAGAGTAATTGCACCAGCGACGTGGAAAACACGGCCAAGTGCCACTGTCGAGGATTTCACCCTCTCCGTTCTTCTACCCCTGTCTGCTCACGTTTTGCCTTTCTCTCTCTCTATCTTTCTCTCTCCCTCTCCCTCTCTCTCTCTCTCTTTCTCAGAATCGGCTTGCTTTTTCGTTTTCATCTGTAGTACATGGCAGACGTTCTCTGGAAAAGTCGAGAATTTAACCTAAGCCACGCAATACGCTTCGTTAAACAAACTGGCAACCATTTGAGAATTTTGAATGTCATATGTCATGAACGCTCATCAGGTGTTCGGTTTTCTAAATATATGTAATGTAATGTAACGTATAATTTATTTTTCTGTTAACTGTCAAGCCATCCAACACCAAGTCTTTTCATTTAATTGCATGTTTTACATAATATTTTAGATGTTAAAAAAGAGATTATTTGGAAAGCCCCTTATTTATAGAAGAACTGCAAACGCTCGAGGTCGAGGGTTCAGGGAAATAAAAATTGCTCTGTCTTTTATATTTCACTAATATCTTAAAAACAATCATTCAAGAACATATTTTTTATAAAGGCTTCGTGGAAACGCCTGAACAGAGAATCCTTTGACAAGTGAAGCTTGTATAATTCGTGCCGACTCTCTCTCGCTCTCATGTTGTATACCATCTCGAACATATATGCATATATATGATATTCTTTTTATATTTGCCTTTGATAAAATCTCTTCGATCTGTTCATTCACGTGGAACTCATAGGGCAACATTGTACGTCTATTCGACGTACGCAGTGGCGTCGAAGAACAGAATTGTTTTAAGCTCATAGCGGAGAGTAGGTATCGCATTTATTCGCTTGGTAAATAAATACGTATTTTCACATAAGATCTTAATTCGTCGATCATCTTGGACAAAAAATCGATATCTTTCCATTGATTTTTTATTCAGGCTCGGGCTATTTTGTTGAAGAACTCCCGATATGAAAAGACTGGAATAAGTCTTATATATACCTTTATATGCGAAGCCCTTTCTCAAACCCGACGTGGGAGGGTCGCAAAGATGGACTACCAACGATAAAAATCACTCGCATAGATTGCTGGTAACGGGAGAGTTGGATGTGGATGCGAAATCGATGGAAATAAATATGACCGGGGATATCCGTAGTAAGGGTGTGGGTGTACGCTGCAAGGCGTAAGATATCAGGGAGACGCGTTTTTCCGAGTACAATGGTAGCAGGAAGAATCCGGACTGAAGAAGACAGAGGGGAGTGGCGGGCAGGGAGACGAAGAGCGAGGGGGAAAAGAATTTGAGTGTGAAAATCACAAGTAGGCGAGAAAACGTTTCTGTGACGCCGATTTCGTTCGGGGCCGAGGGTGGAACTAACTATATATTTACATGCGTATATGTATATATCACATATATAGTCGAGAATGCTTTCAAATTGATTCCCAATAGCGGGAAGCGATGAAACGAGGAATAAGGAGAATAAGAAAAATAAGAGGATAGATCAAAATATCTCTGAATATAATAAAAAGATCCCGCCGCCGCTGCGTACAAGTTTTATTGTTACAATACTGGGTGGTTTATTTAAAAGGGATGAAGATATCAGGTGTTTTGTTCCTATGGAACAAAGAATATTTTTGGTGCTCCACTTTAATGAGATACGGAATTTACCACGTACCGAATTGGATAGTATTCAGTATGCACCATACGATCGTGGAATAACGTTATATACTGCACACTCGAAGTAACGCCAGTAGATTAACAAAACTGACGATTTTAAACAAACAACAAACACAGATAACGAAAGATACGATAGCCTTAGAACAAGAAAACAGCGTCGTAGAGGAGTAGATGTTCGCATTTGCGACGGAAGACGATGGTCTTTGCGATAAGCTTATGCACCTATTATCAGAATCTGATGCCAGGTCAGGGTACGTTAGATGGCGGTAGGACAGATTAGGTAAGATGATGGCATGTCAGGAAACGTTAGACATCTGTTTGGAGCACGTTAGGTGACATTAGGTCAGATTAATTCAGTAAGGCCGATCCTAAGGGCTTATCAAATATATGTTGCATTCCCAAGGATGTAGAGATGCAGCAAACCAATTCGGTATAGCGGTAACATCTGAGCAGCAGAGGATTGAGAACGAAAAACCGAGGCCCCGGGTGAGCTAGAGTTAGTGCCAGAAAAGTAGCGCCCAGCTACAATTTCCTTCCACGCAGTAATGCCTAACGTTGGTTTCGCGGTAGAATATGATGAAATTAAATATGGAGGAGATTATAGTAGGTATTTTACGAGAGTTCTATATTACCCATGGCATTAGGCTAGTGATCTGAGTGTGCGAAAATGCGTTTCCATCTCCGCCTACAAAAAAAACGTTACTTCAGGAAGGACAAAATAGGGGTGGGGCGTAGGATAGCCATCATGTATGGCTATTGGGAGCTCGAACATCATCAAATGGAACAACTATAACATTAGATGCATCATTTGACACTATTTGATCTCGAGGTCCCCATCAATGCTTATAAAGGCCACTTCCCAGCCCTGTGCGAGAGTTACAAATGTTGGAAACGAGAACATGGGAATTCAATAACATAAACAGAAGACGTTTATTGATAAGGATGTACATGCGGTGATGTCTTTTTTATCACACCCTCTTCGCCATTTTTATACATGACAACAGCAGCAATGATGAAATATTTTTATAATACAGGAAATCATAGAGGCAGGGAAAACGAAAACGAGTTGAAGTAAACGACAAAATCCACGATCTTTCAAGCATTCCGGATAACGTTGAAGGTCGAGCAGAGAATCGAACCAACCGAGAATTCACTGCCATGAAGAAATTACCATAGTGAGAAAAAAAACAACGTTAAAGGGAAGCAGGGCAGAGGGGCGGGAAGGAGGGAGAGGGAGAGAGAGTGGGAGAGAAGTGGCGATGGAATGAGAAGGAAAGAGGAGACTACGAGTTTGATGTTGACAGATCTGCTGCTGCTGGGTTGGGAATGGTATTGGATGTCACCAGAAGAGAGATTACGCGGATCTCTCAAAGAGCCCTCTCCCACACTTCTTCCCATATCCCTCTTCCTCGTATTTCCTTTTTTTCTCCTTTCGCTCCTTTTCGTCGCCATATTCCATGTCGTGAAATCTTCTTCAATCATCTCTTACCGCATCTGTGAAACCCAGGATGGTTTTTACCAACGTTGTCGACAGCACTACTCGCCGAATAACCAGATCGGTTGAGCTCTGAAGAGTTTTGTGACGGCAGAATCAGAAAATTTCTGAGACTACTGGATATTGGTCTGAAACGGCCAACATATCGGGTACAAGCAGAAATCTCGATCGTAGTATTTACGCACATATCGAGAGAGACCAATTTTAGTTTATTGATAAAAATACGGCGAGATAATGTGATACGGAAAAAAGTGTCCCATAAAAGTGTTATGGTTTCGAAGGAGGATCACAGGATGATCATATTGCGATTTGTGTCCGACAACGCGTTGAGGTCATGTAGAGTTCTTCATTGGATTTTTAAATAGAAGACCAAGAAGACGATGACTACATCGAAAGAAAATAAATGTTTCTATCCTGAAGAACGACGGAGTGATGGCACTCACAAATTGCTTAAATAACGCACGTACTATGAGCGCACCCATCTTTGTCGCGGGGTGAACAATAGTGTAAAATCAAACGTAAACCCACGCGCAGACCCAAAATTTATCAGTGTAAATCTACTGCCCGCATTATCATTAGGTAAGGTGTATCGCGTCGAGGTCGTACGATCGCATTTCGTAGTGCAGTTTGTCCTCGGTGCGATATTCAAGGACTCAATAAGGACTTTCACTTCTTATTAATCAGTGGTGATTGCACAATGCAAATGGAGACGATAGATTTCCAATGCACATTTTTGGACGAAATGTGGATATGCGTATGGTTTTGGACAATCCTCCACCTCTCGCTATTAAACTATGTACTCGTGTGTTTGCAAATATTTCAAAAGTTCAAGGTAATTCCGTCGTTTTTTAGATCTGGAATTTGTTTTCTTCGGTGTTGTATTCATCATGAGTTCGTCTACAATGCGATGGAAGAACAAGTATAGGCCTTTGTTTAAAAACCGGAGACCTCCATGCGACCTCGAACCCTCAAGGAAAATAAATCTTAGTATGGCCATCCTATACCCCTCTGAAAGGTGTGAACCATTCGTGGGAAATTTTGTTTTGTACGACCACATGTTCTGGACTTATCGGGCGCCGATTTAATTTTCTTGGTGAAAGTTAGTATCGTTTTTTTATGATAATTAAATTTTGTACAGTGTGTCACCAATGAATTGGTAATTGGACTGATTGATGACATAACAATTACAAACAAATATTTATGATAGTCTTTGGCTAAAAAGACGATTTACAGGGTAAAGATATTTTGAACTTTAAAAATCGCAGTTTTTTTTGCGAAATAGGTCTTATTTAACCGAGAAAACGCAAAGGAATATATTCATGTTTAAGTTATTAGTAAAGTTGATAAGGCTAAGGTTTAAGTGCGCAATCTTGATTTCGTTATACGCAATAGCTCGATCTTGAGTTTCTCAATAACTTCGGGGCGTCAGATCGTAACGGACGAGAAAATACATAATGTGTCTTTGTTGTTTTTCCATCGGTAATTAATGTGGCGCCACCGAATATCCTCAACGATTCAACTCTTTAAGTATGTCGACGTCGACACGAAAAAAAACTGCTGGATTCTCTAATTTATTTTATTGTGTTTCATGACTTTTATTCTGCATTAAATCGCATAAAGCTTTTGCGCCATTGCCGTGGCGTTACATTAACGTTCGATGAAGTCTTTCGTCTCCACTAATTTTATCTTTACGAGTAATCTCAAGATAAAATGGATTATTTTTCTCGTTCAGGTATTTTTTGGATTGTCTAACCGGATCCAACTTTCTGTACCGAAGGGCGCGGTTTTACAACAATGCCATTTAATTATTGTATAGTTCTCGGCCTAATTGTCATAACGACCATTTCGTGAGCAACGGCTGTCGAGAGCACGTTTTCTTGTCATCGCCATTTTGTATGCCGGTGCGGCTTATCACGTAGAGCAGCGAGGTACCACCATCGGGTCACGTAATTATAGTCGAGGTCGGGAGTGTTCAGAATTCAAATCAATCGTGCCATGTATTTTGAGAGCTTGTGTTAAGTGTTTTTATCGTATCTGGTCGTGGACCATGAGGCTATTGCGGATTACAATTTACGCTTGGACTGTGATTTAAGGAGAAACGGAACGTTCATCGCAAATGCTATTTCTTAAACAATTCGTATCGTCCCGCGATGCGGTTCTGAAAGCGGGTTTTCTGCTATTTTTATTTATGGTGAATTTTATCGAGCAACCGAATTTTCGTTTTGATTAGTGCGTACTCCGAATCAAACATAAAAAATTAAAGTCCATTCGCGGACTATGGTTCAATAATAATTGGTTTATGTTCTTCGGAGACTAGAAAGAAATTTATGGAAATTCTCGAAGAACAGACTTTTGCTATAACATAGAGAACTGGCGGTGTTTGCAAAGTATTATTTCCTTGGTTCCATATTCTTATACTTTATTCTTTCTTTCTTCTTCTTCTCCCTTTTATTACTATTCTTCTTTTCTTATTCTTCTTTCATAGTTGAATTATAAAAACAAGGAAGTATCGTTGCCAAGCTTTCTCCAATAAAATAAATAAGAGAGAAACTGAGCGAACAGTTTTTTTTCTCTCTCGAGCTTGTCCGAGATATGCGTCACCACCATAATCCGCCAGAATCAGCAATGAAGAGAGAAAAAGGGAACATTCGCACCTGAAAATCACCCCATAAAATTTTGTCGCCGTGTGAATAGCGCGCGCCACAGCATCTTTTGTTTTAACGCACTATCATCCCCCTATTTTTCGAATTCATCTCTCCCTTTTTTCTCATCATAGAATAGAGGATTTTTGTTTTTTGCGACTTTTAGGAATCGCTGAACCTGATAACGTGAGAATCTATTAAACATATTTATCAGAAAAATAGTCTACGGGCGCAATCTTGTTTAATCTAGAATCTCGAAAATAGACTCACCTCTGTGCCTGCTAGTTTGTTTGTCGAACATCAGCATGGCATCCTCGATCTGCAATAAAAAGATGGACAACTATTATTTTCACGTCGCGTAGGAAACGAACAATAATTTTTCAGAGTTTATGGATAAATAACATTTGTATTAACATTTCTTAGCGGTTATGAGGAGCTAATAATTGTCCGCCGGTATTGTTGTCGGAATGAGGAAAACCATAATACCTCGTCTTTGTTAATTAAATTGCGAATTCAAAACTTCCACGCGGCTGCGAACTCCATGAGGTATAATAACCCGGCCAGCACCCATGAGTGACGTTGTGAGTGAGTGACGTGGAAACGCAGTTACATTCGCTTAGAGTGTGTCGTACTCACACCCACCTGGCGATGATACTCCTACGAGATGAGAAGCTATTTACAACTGCCAACGTAATGTCTAAGCAGCTTGAAGGAAATCCGAGGGTATGCGTGCACGCGCGCCTGTGTGCGTGTAGATGAGAGGGAGAGAGAGAAAGAGCGAGCAACCGGGTGATAGGAACAAAGCTCGATCAACGTTGTATACATAAAGATAAGATTTTATGTTACACGATACTCTTTCGATGGACCTTCACTATATTTTGATGTATATATTGATTCAAGGGAGCAATTTTAACATGTGTCAAAGATTACTAGAAAAAAGGAAAAGAGAAATAATTTTTTTTCAATACAAGAAAGCACTTGGTTCCAATAGTTTTTCATAGAGGCGAAGTTTTTTTTTCATCTCCTTGCTGTCTGTATTATTTATGTATCTACTTAGTACGATTCTCTTTTTTTCAACCTCATGAGGTGCTTTCTATAATTCTACCATAAGTTTGTCAATTACTCGATATCCATTTGATTATTAGAAACTAAATTCTAAAGGAAAACTATATGTTATAATAGTTGCAATAATCGTAATTATATCAATACGAGCGAATAATGTTTCTGACTTATTGTAAGTTTCTTTTGACGAAGGGATCGTTTAAGGAATATAGGTTTGTGTCATTTTTCATCATATGTTAACTAATATTACTTCTTCATGTGTGGTAATAATGCAACAATATCTCAATGGTATATATACGCCTGATGAAAAAGTACCCAATAATTCGATACCATTGTTGGAACACGACTATTTATAGGTCGGTTTTGTGGTGCCGGTCTAATGCATTTGAGGCTACAATTTTTTTCATCGATGGTGTTTTTGGGAAGGGTATATTCAACTTTCGATCAACATAGATATATGATCGATCTACCTTTGCGTTGTCGTGCACTGAAAAAAGACAAATAGATATGCCTGTCGGCTTTTTATACAGCGAGCGAAGTCTTTCATCGAAGTTATCTTCGTAAAACACTTCCGCATCCATTTCACTCCAGAAAAGAAGAAGTCTGCAGCTCTTCTGTTGGGGACAAGTTCAGGATCCCTATCTATAACGTCTCCCTTCGAAGTGTCTTCGAAATAGACGAGTATACATTTTTACTAGACCGTCGTTCGGTATAGGTGTTTCGCGTTCTCCAGCATTACTGCTTTATTCCTTGCGGAGCGACAAAGAGTCTGACGTATGATAGGGTGTATGGTGTATGAGGGGCGCACTATCGCGATACGTTCCCGCGCTCGCCTCCAAACGAAAAATGCTACAGAATTTGCAGAATAAATCTAGGGCAGAATCGTTTTGAAAAATGAGAAGTTCCGCAGTTCCCCAATCCAATACCCTCTTATTTTGATTGAATTCTCGGAAATCATGAAATCTGTAACGAACAATAGCAAAACATTACTAATTGTTCATGATCCATTAATATTTATAGGTTTATATTTCTGATTATTCATTAATTAATACTAATGTTTATTGATTAAATCGCACGGTCAATAGTGATGTTTATTTAAATTTATTGTAAATATTCCGGATTATCTTTCTCGTGTGGATCTAAAACAAAAAAAACTGAGCAACGAAATTTCTATTCAATTAACCGTTGTAAAAATGTCTCGATGGAAACCAACGTACTTTCACAAAGCGGTAATATTCAATGATTAAAATTTGTGAAACCATGTCTTGAAGATATTTTGTCTAAAAATTGGAAGCTCATTGCGGGCTTATTGTCAGACGACAAAATGGACGAAGTTCTCACTTGAATACAGAAAGATTAGAGTCATCCGATCAAAGGATGAACGTCTTTTTATAGGTACTGAGATTTTCATTGCAAAATATCGAGTTTCTCGTTTCAACAAATCCGAGGTGAAACCGTAAGTATCACTAAAGCTTGCGAGCAACGACAACTTAATTTATAAATATTGTTGGATAAATTGATAGTGGGTAAACCTTACATTAGTTAACTAGATAAACATACGATTCATTGCAGCGCAATATTATTCAACTTTGTTGGGATGCGATAATTTGATGGTGGGCGTGCCCAAAATTCTCAAATAAATGTAACCATTGATGAAAAAGAACAAAATAATTAATAATGAAACAATAAAAATAGTTAAATAATTATTATAACTATTGTTTTCTTTCTCACTATAGTCAGATTACGTCTCCAAATCAGTAATCTTGGTCATTTCAACCGGTAGATCCTTTCACATTTCAGATTTGTTATGCAATCCTGCGAACATCTATAACTTTGAGTACCTAGCGCAGTGAATGCGACTCCGAAACATAGTTAATTAAGTAAGTACATGAATATAATTTCTTAAATTGTAACCAACAACTCTTATATTTGAACTAATTAATAATTTTAACCTTGAAGTATTATTCTAGACACTTCATTTTTTTTCGTCGATTTAAAATTTTAGTCTTGTCTTGAGACTTGAGACTTTGTTTATATCAATACCTCGTTCCTCTCGAATACCGGAGATTGTTTTAAATTCTCATTCATCGTCATTCCACTTTCATTCTTGTATTTACTAGACAAGACTCTCAAGCAAACATGGTCTTCTCCAAACGAGAAAAAAAAGAGTTAAAAATACGAAAAGAAAACAAGGAGAGTGACGAGAGTAGAACTTTTGATGAAAATAATAGTAGCGTCAGAGCGTTATGTAAGACGGAGAGCGTACGATATTTGCTTGCGCTTTTTGCAAATCTCCCACTCCAATTTCTCGAGCTTTCTGGCAGCGAGAGTATGCCCTTTCATTATTGTTCATATTATACTTTTGTTATGATTCCTCGTTCAGCCTCGTTTTCCTTCATTCCTTCTGTGTACGACCACTTTCTCATCCTATGTCTCTGTACTTCTCTCATCTCTTACCTTGAGCAGTTGAATCACAGTCTGAGCATTCTCTCATTCTCCTTGTCCCTGTCTCTGTCTGTTTGCCCCCCCCCCCTTCCCACCTCTAACCCCTCTCGCTCTCGTTCATTATCTCTCTCTTTCTGTCCAGCCGGAATGAGTAATTTTTTTTTCTGCCTCGAATTCTTTTTCGTTTTTTTTCGCTTCGTTGCAATCAAAGTTCGAGATTTTTACCGGGCGAGTAAGCTATATAAATCTCAGGATCACGAGAAAGAACTTAAAAAATTCATTCGACATAAAAGTATCTGTTCAATAAATGCAAATAAAACATTGCCCATTGAGTATGTAATTGTTGGAGTACGTATGACGAATTTTTCTCTCAACATTCCCACTCTCTTATCCAATGTGCTGAACAAGCCATAAATAAACCAATATGATAGTTTTATCCACATATATGAATAAGAGAATGAGTGTTATGTAACATCGAAGTGGAGCTGGTGGTAGATACATTAATCTTTTGTCCTGCCTCTCACGGCCTTGTTTGAATTTGATTGTATCTTTTGTAACGAACATTTACGTTTACATGTACACGTATTCCATCTTACTCTCTCTCTCTCTCTCTCTCTCTCTCTCTCTCTCTCTCTCTCTCTCTCTCTCTCTTGTTCTCCTTCTCGTTTTCTCTAGAGACCTGAAATAGTACAACCAACCCAGAAAGATGCTATTACGCCTTTAAGCGTTGAGGAGCTGCAAAACAACTTCCACCGGGAACGTAATAACTTCGCCGTATCAGTAATTGACTCATCGAAATCGGGCTGGAATTCACTGTATATAAAACGGAAGCACTACTTATTATAATGGACAAACTGAAACTTACACTACCAACGTTAACCCTGATTGGCGAAAATGTACCTTGGGAAAAATGTCTCAAGCAATTAGGCGGGCAGATAGATACCGGTCTCCGCTTCACCGAGCACATACACATTGTTGGTGAAAAAGGGTTATGCCCAATGTTTATGGGCCCTCCGAATTGAAGTGGAGAATGCTAAACAGTGTTCACTCCAAATATTATATAGATCAGAGATTTGGGCAGATCTGGGCCACAGGAAAAATTGGAGTGTGACAGAGACTAGCGGTAGTACAGAAATGTAGCGTCCTTCGCACTATATGGGCGTGTAAAACAGTCTGAAAATGCAGCACTCTTACTTGCCAGTATGTTACCAATCGACCTACTCGCCCGGAAGAACGCGAGGTGTACGTGGAGACTCACCAAGATTTAGCAACAGTAGTAACCGCAGAAAAAAATGCCGCCGCCAAGAAGAAATCTATTTGAACGGTGACAAGAAAGATGGGACACGGATACTAGAAGGAGATGGACACATCGGCTAACCCCAACTGCGGGCGTGTGGGCATGCAACCAAAGTGGATACAGCAGAGGTTAGTACTTTTGCCTAAAGGAAAATAGGGTCCTCAAATACGACACAAACGGCAGCCCTAAAGAATACATGGTTACGGGAATTGTGGTCCAGGGATCTGTGCTGGGTCCCTATGAAACACCCTCTGGAACACTATGTACGATGGGCTGAACATAGAACTGCCAACGCAGACAAAACTTATTGGCTTTATAGATGCCGTAATTTTGATCATTGTAGCAAAGTACATACAAGAAATAAATTGGGACTTTGACAGAACTTTTGAAAAGTTCCGGTTTTAGATGGACCAAGCTGGTCACCAACTTGATGAACACAAAACAGAAGCTGTCCTGATTAGTAGTAGAAAACACTTGCAGACAGACACATTATGAGTCGGGAATTGCAAGATAACATACGGAGAAAATGGAAACAGGAGTACAGTTGCTTTTTTAGTCGGACATGCACTGAGTTCGACATATACGAGAACCGAACAACAGGTTCCTATAATACATAAATGTATTTTTTCCAGCTCGGTAATAAAAGACACACACACACACACACAAAAGTACATACCTACATCGGCTGTGTGTGTGTGGGTGTGTGCGTGTGTGTGCGTGCGTGCATGCATGCGCGCGCGTGTGTGTCTTATTATCGAGCTGGAAAAAAATACATTTACGTATCATAGGTAACTGTTGGAATATATAGGTATATATATCTGCTGTAACATTTTTATCTCGTCTTTGCGGCTTCAGCTCACGAAATGAAGAAATCACAACAATCTTGAACTATATACCGCGCATGATGTTGAATCTCAGCAGGTATTTCTCCAGGGTGTAGTGAAGAAGTGTATTGCGGAAATCGCTCAAGGCGGAGCGCACACCCGTCTTATTACCACTTCGATTCTCGTTTTGGCGCTGTACAACCCTCGCCGGACCTGCTGTAGATTGCTATGGAGGGCAACTCCAATCTTCATAAAGGTTCGTGAAATTTACCGTTTCGCCTAGGCGAGATACGGGGCTAGGAAATAAATTGGCAAAATATAAATCATCTTTTTGAAACTCGAAATTATACGTGCAGTAATATTTTTGTATTATTTATGTCGTGCGTAGGACCGTGGTAGTCTGGAATATCGTCTTTCTCGTGGGGAAACTGGGTCAGAAAAAGCTGACAGGGACAAAAATAATGGGGCTTCGTTGGGGTGGTGTACAAGACCCGTGGTGAAATCTAGCGCCCAGATTCTCGAGGACACTGAAACGAACAGAGAAAAGGAGAAAAAATGGGAGGGTAGACTACCCTCTCGATATTCCGAAGGCATGCTATGTGGGAGAGTTTGTTCGTTCGATCGATTGCCCACAAGCGTCGTGCACGGATATAATTGCACCCATGATTTATTGCGTACATGAAGACTTTTCCAAGGGGCGTTACATGTCCGGGTCTTAGCAAAATCAAAAGCTCCTGTTAGACATTGGTTCAAAGGCAACATACACTCGAGATAGGCGAAAATTTATAATTTACAAACATGTTGTCTTGCTGGAATACTTGAACTCGCTGATAAATGTTAAATGCGTTTCACAATTAAAAACTTTACAGCTGCAAAATTATAGTTGACTGAATGAGGTATATTTGCAATTGAATTTAGAACACCAACTGTCAAGAAAACGTTTCTTAAACGTTTTATTTAATCCTATGTAAAAAGCCAGATCAAGGAAAACAAAAGTAAAATGAAACCCTTCGAAAGATCCATTGATATCTAACTTATAGATTTCATTCCAAGAGGTATCGGGACTGGAGAGGATGGGAATGGACATGAGAGAAATGATGACGTTTTATGTCATATATGATATATATAGTGCCAGCTTTCTTATATATATAAGAAAGCTGGCACTCGTATATACATATACTTACGACGACCCTATATTAAATATCCGGCAATGCCAGAGCGCTAGCACGATTGGTGACCTCGGCATCAGCGCGCGAAAGATTGCCACCGTATCGCGATTTAATATCCTCGTTGCTGTGGGGGATATAGCTTGGAAAGAGTGGTTGGATTTTAAGGGTAGAAAAGTAGAAAGAGAGGAAAATGCAAGGACATATGGTGTGTTGCTGAAGCAACCTGTGTAGATGGCGAGATGAAGATGCTCGAAAAAAGGGCCAACCATGTACGAGGATAATCCGCTCTTCTGCATCTATTTTGGAGGTATATGCATTGAAATTTTATGATAAACCTGACACACGCTCTCCCTCTTTCTCCCTCTCTCCTTACGTCTCATCTTTGACTCCAGATATTTTATTTCGTTATTCATATTCAACCTGCACCATTTATTATTTAACCTGATCTCATCCCTGACTCATTCGCCATGTGTAAGTAGAAACATAGTGCTGCTCGTGGCAAATTTTGGAACCTATTTCGAATCCCGAGAACACATACTTCCATGCATAAACTAGAAGTTATAAGTTTGTATGAAATGATAAAGAAGTATTGATATGCGAAAATTTTTAGGAAAATGAAAAATATATAGGTAATAGAATAGAATAAAAAAGAGACCAAAAATATAGCACCCAGATTTGATGTAATATGCAATACAGTCTGCCAGCCGAAAATATTTTGTACTTATATTGCTATCTTCCATATAGTCGAGCATGCTACTGATGCTGGCTCTACACGTTCTACACGAGTGGCCCTCGCGTCACCACGCCGAGCCTCTCCTCGCCGTGTCTGCTCTCGCGCTGGTGTCGGTTCTTCAGGCGCCAGTCAAATGGCGCGAGGTGCAAGTCGAGGCGAGGCGAGGCGAGGCGCAGCGACTACACTCGCGCTTCTAAATCAGTATGCAACCGGATTTTGTAACCGGAAGTTATCAATTTTATGCCGAAAAAATGGTGAATGGATGTGGGCCCACCCCAATTTAGTTGAGTTTGCCAAGTTAAATCAAACGGAACCAGCATTATAGGACCCGAGAAACTATAATCATAAAGATGAAACCGCTATAAAAATAATAAAGAACAAAAAATGTACACGCATGGTATACGTTAACAAAATGCATATAAGCAAAAGCGCATAAAGTTGCGGCAGCCATCACCTCGAACTCGTCCATTATGCCGGTAACACAGAGGTAAAAACTAAGCAAATGCGAGAGTAGATGGACATTTCTTCGCGTCACCTCGTGTTAATGTGCCTCGCATAGCCTCGTTGAATCTCGCCTCACAAAATCTCGACGAGAGTGTAGAGCTAGTTTCGATATAACGGAAATACAGTTTTTACATACAGCTCAGATCTATAAATTTCCATGGACATAATTTCGGTTCCTCGTAAATACTTTACACACACATATATATATAGTAGACTCTCCATTCTAAATAGATATATACGAGCTCACTCAATACTTATCCATGATAAATAAAGTTGGAGAACAGACTGGCGTTGCTTTCGATATAAATTGGTCTGAAAGCTCTCTCCGATCTTTTTCCGTATTGGGAATAAGGTATATCTCTCGTTCGCATCTTCTCTGTCACACCCGCTTTCTTTCCCTATAGCTATTCACAGCCAGGCACGTTTTATTCTTTTTCCTACATTCTCGCGGAGAAAGAGAGATATCTCTATCTGCCGTGTTCTGCACATCCCCCTCCACCGACCGAGGATCCACTTGCTCTAGCTGCATCGTCGGCACACGGATCGTCGGTCTATCGCGAAAAAAATAAGAAGAGTGGGACTTGATGCGTTCGCGTGAATGTTCCATGCGATCTAATACGAAACTACCGGCGGTCGAGGAGCACTCTCGTCTATCGATCCTCAAACACCGCGGCAAATAAGATGAAGTGGCAAGAGAAACCGAAGTAGATAAGGAAATCGCAGGTATATACATATTGTAACGAATCGCCTAACCCTCGGCGAGATTCTGGTAATGCGCCAGAAATTCACCAGATGGTCCCGAGTAGAAACCCTCTCGCGTAAGCAAGGCGCCATTTTAACACTATGCCTAGTTAAATAAACCGCTCGCGCGAAACTCTTACTGTAGGTCCTTAACTTGCTTGTATTTTTATGTTTGGACGGTCGTTTATAGCACAGCACAGTCGACAAACGAAAATCTACAAAGAGTTTTAATTCCGTGTAAATCTTTCTTAGTTCTTACGAGTTTTGTGACGTGCTACTATTGAGTTTAAGACTTAGACTTAGTTAGTCAACATTCATATTATATTAATCGCTAGTATGTTCTATTTCTTGGAAAATCTTATACGACAAAGTATATTACAATCTATTTTTCATGTAGGTGTGTCGGTAATTTAGGTGAGCACGCTTCGTTAAAAGAGTTAAGGGTGACTATTGATCGCACATATGTACGGATAATATGAGTATTTAAATCATACTGTGGTACTTGAATCATGGGTATAGGAACTTGAATTGAACGAGGCTGGCAGCTCTGAGTCTCGATTCATGGAGGTAGACGCCCTATGACGGATTGTGAGACAAACATCGAAACAAACAAACATTCAAATCTAAATATATGTATAAAATATGTGCAATCGAAATTCAACCTTCGTACTGTACCTACTATCGGATCATACTATGAATATATACGCATTTTAAATATATGTATAGTATAATGCGAGAAGACAGTCATGATTTATTTGACTATGAGTGGAAACGACGGAGTCGCTTTCTCCCCTTCTCTCCTTATCTTTTCCGTTCGACCGCCCCGGGCAAGCGTTCTTAGACTCTTCTATATTTTCACCCCTCTTGTGTCTTCTACATATACATATAGATGTATCCTGGCCTGATTCTTGTCAGCGGAAGGCAGGTATGGAAAAGTTTCGTGATGTGCGCTCGGGCATATCTTAGCCTGGCCGGTGCCAGGTACCTCGAGGTATATCGAGAAAACACGACATCGGGACATTCGTATACACAACCAAGTCTTAGTTTTTATAGCGATTTTGTTCGCTTGGTGATATCGCTACTCAATATTTCTACATTTTTCTTTTCACGTCCTATGGATGCTCGATCTATGTTACTTCCGTTTTACACGTGACAGAAAATTGTCTTCGGTTCTGGTACTCAAAAAAGTATAGTCATTAATTCGATTTTTTTATACGACGTTGTGGAGCAAATATTTTTATTGAAATACCCATTTATACAAAACTTTGACCCTAGCAGATTAAAAATCATTACATGAGCTCAAATGGCCTGTAATCAATTTCAAACTAATAAATATTGCTGTATTGACGTGGTTCAGGCAGCTTTTTTATAAGTTGTTTCTTGCCTGATTTCCTGATGCATCCATTTCGTGTTTTATTCCATCATTGCGACGGAATAAAACACCTAAATCATGATCCCTAAGTTTTGCGTACCTACAACTATGAAATGATGGAAGAAATATCTCTTGAAAAAAAACGATATATTTGGATTTGTGACCGATACCCCTTGACGCAATAATCATGAAAGAACAGAAATGCATAAAAAATATAACACACGGCACGATTTGGGTTATATAAAATCAAATTCTAAGTCGTACGTTTAGGTACGTCTATCGTTGACATTTTTATGTACTTGAACCGTTTGGTCGGCGATAACCAGGCGGGAAGTTACGAGGAATAACAGCGCAAATCGACAGTATAGTCGGAAAACCGTTGTTCTTCGACCGTACAACATAATAACCGGAATAGAAACTCCGGATTGTGATAACGAAAAAATAAAGACGTTGCAAGTAGTAACAGTAGATATAAATATATAAATATAATATTCATATAGATAAAATAATAACACTCGTTATAAATGATAATTAATAAAAAGAAGGCATAACCAGTGGGAGAGGTAATAATGAAGCTAGTGATGGTACATATGGTAGCGATTAATTAATCGGTCGTTGATATATGTAAGAACTAATTGTAAGAATAGCATTACGTGATAACTTTAACCTCATCGGATATCGTTTTTCCATTGGTTACAGGCGACTGAGGGTCAATGTAAAGGTAATCGAAGTTTGTCGGGTGGGTTTCGTTATCGTTAAAGTATGTATATCAGCACCTCTCTTATCCGTCCATCCGTCTTATCCGTCCGACTTCCCTATCTCTGCTTTTCAACTATCCTTTCTCGCTCGCTACTTCATCACTTCGCTCAAGCTCGATGTGAATTTTCGATCCCGTTTCTACTTCTTCCTCCCTTCTGTTGACGTCGTTAGATGGTTTACGATGTTTTCACGAGCGTACAATGGAAACGAGTGGGTTAGAAAAGGAGAGGCGGTGAAAGCGGAATGGAGAAGAAGAGAGAAGAGCAGAGTAGCCAGAAAGAATGAAACTCGTCGAAACGAAAATAACCATTTTCCTCTTACTCCACAACTCCGACCGACCGCCCATCGTCTGTGGTAACGGGAAGAAAACACAATTGAAAAAATCAATTCTTTCCATTTCCTCTGTACCAATCTGTATTTTTCACTCGTGGAAACGGTGGAATTTCACGATAAACCGATCTCTCTCTCTCTCTCTCTCTCTCTCTCTCTCTCTCTCTCTCTCCCTCTCGCTTCCTCTCACTCCATTAATACTGACGTACTTTTCTTCTGTTCAATGTATGATTTAACGAGAGTTGCGAATCTTTACACCCCGAATGTTAAAATATTGCATAGTATCGCACACATAAAACGCTCTAACGTGTATACAAATTATTAACTAGAGTCTTTGATATATCTTATAGTTATATCCAAGACTCGCGATCTTATGATCCTTCGTCCTACAATATTGATTATTTCGAACTTGAACGAAGCTTGACTCGTATTGTCGTGACAGCCCCAAAACAATTTTCAAACATTTTCACGTATTTCCAAAACATTGTTTTCGAAATTGGGTTTGGAATTCGAATATTTTTTATTTTCGAAATTTAGCTGATCTTGATTAATTATATATTTCGAAGGGATTGCAGGGAATTAAAAGATTCCCACAGTGGATTATTTTTATATAAAATCTACGCGTAAGCGAAAATCTAGAAATGTTAAATGAATGCGAGTGGATACATTTTTTTAAGGTAGTTTTATCGGCACAGTCAAATCATAAGTTTTTTTCTTAGTTTATCTCCGTACCATATGATTTTTAAGCTTCAGTTCATTAAGAAAAGTTGTTGAAAATTCATTCAAGAACAACATGCTATAAATTCAAGGTCATCCAAGGTGACCTATACTCGCTACGTATGTTTGTAAATCATGAAAAATAGTTTTTTAAGATTTTGTTAAAAAACTGCGGGAAGCTTCTTTGAAGTATTATAAAGTAACATGCAAAATTTCAACAAGTTTCACCATCTCAATGTCGACATATTTAGGATTGAAAATTGCAATATTTAACACGTACTCTTATGGGAGAGCGCCGAAAATTATGATTTTTAACAATAAATATCTCGATAACTACGAGGTCAAACCTCTTCAAATTTGGCACATGTATGTAGATCATATCATAGAAGGCTTGTGCAATTTTTCAACGAAATCCTAAAAAAAACGATTAAGCGAAAGAACTACCTTAAAAGAATTATAACGAAGATCTTTCGATCCCAATATTTCCTTTTTGACCGAAACACTTGAACTTTTTCAATGATGTACTATAACTCATTACAAGATTAAGAAACATTGTTTACTATTGTCTTGTCGAAGCTCAAAGTTTGAAAAAATACTATTTTCGTGAATATGTGTGGGTATCGTATATATATTTATACCTATACGAGCTCGATTCCTCGAGCTGATGGGTTGAGTTCGTGTATCTCGTAACGGCATGCCGTTTAACGAGCCATAAAACGACCGAGAGAAAATTCATGTCAGGCTGGCCGGGCTGTAACTTCGTCACGGTATTAAGATGGTAAAACTGTCTTTATCTCTCTCGCGTCACCTAGCCTTCCTTACTAACGCCCATAACTCGACTTGCGAGGTCCAGGGACATTGATCCAACTGACACGCGATCGGAACTGGAGTCACACGTTTTCTTTTTTTCATCTATTCTTTATTGCTCGTTAACGGAAATGCACCAAGGAGAGGATTCATAAATCTTCACAAGCTCTTATTCGCATCTCTCGTTTAACCACCATTAACCACTACTTCTGCATTCGCATAACGGAGTATGGGAAATTATCGATGGTTGCAAACGTCTCTTTTATTCCACTTTCACAGACGTGTCAAGAATGTTTGCTCTTCTCCGGATTTATGCCAGCAATGGCGGAGCGACAAGAGAGAGGCTGCTTGAATTTTCCTATGGTAGAGTTTTCCCTCTCCTTCTCAGCTTCCGCAACGGAATTTGGAATGCTCCGAATGATATTTGATGAGAGCAGTGAAACAGTCGACGCAAGAGCTTTACAATGCTTCACCGAGGTGTTAAGGAATTTCAATTAACACAGAGTGCCAAACATTAGCAAAAACGAAAATATTCAAAAGATTCTTAATAATTTTTCTACACTTTTAGTCCTTCCCTTAATTCACCTACTTTCCCTTTATTTTCGTACCTTCTCCTTACCGACTACTATAATTAAGAGAAACGCTCCAATTTGTACCCTCATTAATAATAATACTCATTAATGTCTATATTATAAAAGTATTATTCTACTTTGTTTTGATAATTTTACTGAATATTGATATTATTTTTATTATTACCAATATAGATATGTCGTCAATAATATATGCACCTGTATAGAATTAGCCTTTATTTGCCTATTTTATTTGGTCTATTTTTACATTAATCTTTCATCCTGTTCTGATGGCGATATTTTTCTTTCGAAGCCATGCCAATTTATTGACCGTTATTAGCTTTTTAATGATATTGAAGCTAAAAGCTTCATCAGTTTGTTATTTCGAAGCTTTCGTCTATTTTGTTATTTAATTTATATAATTTATTTGGTTCGAGGTCGAACGAAGGTGTAATAAACGAATCAATAAAGAAGTCAATCGTTCTTTCTCTCTCTCCAGGGCTCGTTCTTTTCCACTATCTCAAAGACAGTACGATTTTATACGTGTGAGGAAATACGAACTAGTCCAACTAAGAGTGGTGCACGAAGAGACCATTACGTTGTTCGATGACGTCAGATACAGCTTTGTAGCAATGGTAAACTACTTGAGCAAGTGGAAGCATTTCACCCACGAAAATTTCTATAAAACTCTTAAGATATCGTCTTACGTTGGTTGTAACCATAGCATTACTCAGATTCATACATTCACCAGGCGAAATGCGATCACGTGGATCAGAGTGTTTTACAGCAAATGTATTCAAGCATAAGCGACGTATAGTGGATCGTCCATAGTCGCGTCTGGTTAGAGCAAAGCCAACAACGGTTGACGGACTAGAGAATAAGCCGAGAGGGATTGTTGTTAGTCGCATCAGGGATGCGATAGTGTCATTCACCTCGTTCCATCACCCTATGTACGTGTAGTACATAGACAACGGTCCTTATATAAGGACCGTTGCGCCCTAATTAAACGAAACGGTTGATGTCACTATCTTTGATTTGTCTTAAATTGCGTTCACACAAGGACCACTCATATATACATATTGATACTTTTGGGACTTCTCTTTTTAGACATCTCACTCATAGACTATTTTGAAAAACTCCGTTTAAATCAAAATTGTTTTGAAAAGTAAAAGATTAAAATAAGGAAAATGTTTACAAAACCTGCAAATTAGTATAATTTCTTTCGAAATTGTAAAATTGTGATATCTAAAAGCCATAGACTACAAATTAGTTTTATAGTATTTTTGATACATAAACGGATACGGAACACACTTAAGGAAATTCGCTCACGCTCGAAGTAAAAAATGAGTTAAAAAATGAGAGTTAATGAGTAGGAAACGATCGGATTGCTAATTTGCTCAACTGTAACATCGTATTGTTAATGTTTCGGCTAACGCGACGTCGGTGCCCGGTGATCCCACCTCTGTCGCTGTCTACCCTGCTTGGCCTACTACGATCGTTGTTGCAGCCACAGTTGAAGTCGGGCGCCGTAAAGCTGCTCGCACACGAAACTACGTTATAGCAGTTTGCTGGCACACTTACAGGCCATTCGGTCTGCGCACGTAAGCGCCAACTAATTCACCGCTGTGTGTTACGTAATTTCATGTCCAAGCCGCTTAAGGTAGCTTGCACACGAAAATACATTAGCAATTTACTGCTACACAGCCGAGCCGGTCGGATACCTACACATGGCTGTGATTGGCTGGCTCTTGCGTATCGTATCCAACCGGCACGTCTGTGTGCCAGCCACCGGTTCACGTATTTTCATATGCGAGAAGCATTACCCGAATTTCAACCGTCTCCAAACTCGCAAAAACGAGGTTTGCGGAAATCAGAAGGCACGGATATCATGTCGCACAATTTATGGACTGGCGGGATATAAGAAAATGTATTTAAAAAACCGACCTGCGAAACTAGTTGATTCTATCATTAATAGGAGGAAGGCGTTATCAATATCGAAGATATGGGTACATGCTTAATATTTACGAAATATTTAAGCATTGTTCACCATTTTCAGAAAAATCGGATCTCCCAAATCCGCCTAAAAGAAAAATGGGTCGAAATACTTTCGATTTTTGTTTTGATAATGGCAATTTGAAACGAGTAGGATAAAAATTCGATCGAATGAAGGTTGTTTCCAAAAGTTGGGAATATTCTATAACAAAAATGTCCAGAGGGAAGCACCGAACGTTCCTGTTTTTATGTGAGAATTTCTATGTGAACAGGTACGAAATGTAGACGTATGTAAGATGGAGGTGTTCAATCGGCGTTGTTGGATTGGGTCGGAATATCCTATGTGCACCAAGTTCTCGTCGTTGTTTCGAATGAAAGGGTTGGAGGGGGTTGAGTCTCGATGGTACTCAGTCTAAACCACAAGAGGGCTGAACAGGACAGGTGACAGTTAGGAGGTTGCATTCACTCTTCCCAGCTTTTACCGGGGCTTCTTAATTCCATTAGTTTGTCACTCGCACCCTCGAGTCGTTACGGCGTAAGACAAGTCTTAACTAATACAAGGGTGGGCTGTGCACCGTGAGGAGGTTTGGAAAAAAGAATTCAGTTTAAATCGCACCTCTGGTTCCTTCTACCTTACCATCAGATTTTTCTTCGCATCATTTGCCACTCGATGAGCTTGGATTTCTAGTTGTGTCTTTGCGTGTCATTATTGATCAGAAGATGAATTGTTACGGGCCACGTTTGGAGTAGACATTTTCTGGACATGAGTTTGACAATTACTTGGTTAAGTGAAGACTACCATTTTCTTTACATTTCATATTATTGGCACCAGTTGGCAATACCAGTTTCATGATTGCAATTAATCTGTAGAGAAATTTGTATATGCTCGACCCTAGCTGTTTATTTGCGTGCTCAATTAGGTTACCCTCTAAAGCGAAAAACTCAGATCTTTGGGCTAAGAAATTGAGTTTTATTTTGCACTCTCGTGAGTTCTATAGTTTAGAAAACATTTCCTTCCTTGCAGTTCTTTCTTAAAAAGACTAACGTACATCAGGTAGGGCACAAATATTTTTACTTTACACAAGTTGTGGTTGAAACTACCTTTTTGAACTCGGTAAAATAATATTTTCACTGTGTCAAAGCTCTTCTCGTTTTAAGGAATCGATAATTCGTAATAAAACACCAATGAAAATATTTTCTTTGTTTTATTATAACACCCTCGACGCTTTCCTGAAAAGAAAATCCTAAGAACAATTTTTGGAATTGCCTGAGAAAGTGGATCTCTGTCCGTAGAAGTAACAGGGTCATTAATAATCATTAATAGTGAAGAGTCGTGTATGAGCGAGAGCGCTTGTTACGGGGATAAATAAGATTCACAGCAGACGCTACCTCGTTTCAAGGCTCACTTCCATCTTTCTTTTTCTCACTTCACCTTTCCTATCCCTCGCAAAGTTGGCGATAGTTTACGCTGGTTAGGGTATGGGAATTTGGCGTGGCTCTGCACCCCATAAATTCGAGTTATTCTCGCTTTTCCCTCTCGCTCCGATACTCAGCAGGCCCGAGACCCATTTCTCTCTCTCTTTTTCACTAGTCCTTACTCGCTTCCTCCCAGCCACTTTCATGCTGAATCGCTCTTCGTATCCGTGTAAAATTTGCCAGTGTGTCCAGAGAAGGGTTAAGCTTTCAACGCTGATGCAGGAAAGCTCCCAAATGATATTACTCCAGTGCGGGAATTATCGTCGACCATTTCTCATATCCGACTAAAATTTACTAGCGATCCCGTTCTTCAAAAATTCTACCCGAGCCAGAGTTACGCCTACGTCACTCTATATACTGCGCACTTACATTTCTTTTGTATTCTGGTAATTTAATCAGGACGTTTTTCAACAAGTGAAGAATTGGAATCGGAGGTATACATCCCGAGTTAAAATTGACACATAAGACTCCTTATTTTCTTTAAATGGAGCATAAACCCTTACATTTGGCGCTCATTAAAAAGTACTTTTATCTTAATAATGCAATCGTCAATGTAACACTTTCGAAGTCTGCTAAATATTGTTCGCGCGTGGAAGGGATGAACTACATTTGAAAAACTCTCGGGCTTTTACAGTTTCGAAGTTGCTGACAATTTTCGTGACCACCAAGAACAGATCGCGAATGAAGAAATAGCAAGAGATTTCGGAATGTGGTCTCACAGGACTGTTAGACCCGAAGCTCGTCACTTGAGAACAACAAAGTGAGGAAGAGGAAGAGAGAGAGGCAGAAGACAGACAGAGAGAGAACGAAAGAGGAAAGGAGAAAGAAGGGGATGACTTTTTCACTCGAACCTTTGTTGAGCATTTTATACTGACTGAGAGACAAGTAGACATTTTTGCTGCGAGATCGCGGACAACGCGTACAGGGAACGGCATCGAAGGAAAAGAAGATTTCGAGAAGTTGCCGAGAAAAGGCGAAAATATTAATGCCCGAGGTGATTCTCAGAGCTACTGAATAAGGTTGCTTGTTTGTCTGTTCGTATCTTTCTTGCCCCGTCTATTTCTCTCTCAAAAGTTCCAAGGCCCCCGGACAATTCCTACATCGTAACAGCGAATAAATCTTCATGCGCATGTGGAAACTGTCCAAATACCAAATCGAGTTCTGAGAGAAAAACGATTGGAATTGGTTGAAAGGGTCGAAGCAATGAAAAAAGAGACAGACGACTGGCAGACGGAAAGCATCATAAAGGAAGAAACGAAAATATTTTCCTTTGTTGCTGAATTGAAGAGCTTCTAGATCTACGGAACAAACAATATGGCGACAGATTTTGAGGGATGAAAGGTGGAGGAAACCGAGGATCGTATGACGATGCCATACGACTGAACATCCAACTTATCGATTGGACGAAGACGGTATGCCCGTCCTCATAGTATTCGGTCCTCTTTTTTTCTCGAGAGTTACCAAGATGGTTTCGGATGGATCCACCTCGCTCTTCCTTGTTGTCTTCGATTCTCGTCACAGTTGGGGTACTTCACATTCTTGACAACTATCATATGCGAAGCCTAACAAACTTCAACCCCTTTTCCCATCGCGTGCAATATCTTTAATTGTATTGCGCAATTCTGGAACTCCGCTAGTGCAAAAGGTCGCGAGAGTCTCAGTGATAGAAAAGTTCTTCAATTGCCGATGGACCCCTTGCCCTCCTCGTTTCTTTTCCGTACTCCACGCGACAACGCCGGATTTTCTTTTTGGATTCCAAGAGTTGTTCTTGTTCTTCGAAGGATCGTCCCAATCTCCCGGGTCTGAACTTCCGTCTCTCTATCCCGGGAGACCACTTCTTCTTCAACGCAAGAGTTCTTAATACCTCCTAGCCAACGTTGCTTACCACCTGGTTAGCCGTGTTTCGAGACCACCGATGCGAACAAGAACGAGCTAGGAACGAATGTACCACCCATCAACGCGGCATTACCGTCCTGCGGATAGGGGCTGTTAAACATGTTCCGCTAATTTTCTGAGTGCATCCAGCGTCGAAAATACGCCGGGACAATTTGATTTTCCTCTTTTTTATGCTCTACATAGATTCAACGAGTCACTCGAAAGTTTATTCTTTCAGCCGAGTTTGGTAGTACGATCTCGAGAGTTTTTCCTCTCTCGCGCCTGCTTGCCGAGCTTGTTTACTCATTCTCGGTTCCCGTTCCCATGCGCCAATTGGATGAGAACGTAACGAAAAGCATCAGGCTGCCTAGTGGGAAAGTTAACGAGAAAGAATAGATAGCCCCTAACCATTTGCCACCTTTATGCCTTCCCTATCCAACATAACGTTTCCCGTCGAAAGGCTCGGATACTTTTTCCAAGTGGCCTAAATCATGGCAGGATTTTACTGCGAGGGATAGCTCGAGCGTTCAACACTGATGGATAGCGTTCACGGCGAACGTGAGGCTAATATTTCGCGTGTAGAGCCCTCTTTTTTTTGACAAATCGTGCACGGGGCATCTTTTACGTCGCAACTTCGGTGATATCCCCTCGAGACTCGCTCTGACTCCCACCATCACTTTCTCTTCGTCTGATTCGTGGAGTTTTTGCGATTTGGGATGATCCTCCGGAGTATCGTAGAGTCTTAGACTGTAATGAATCGTTGCATTTTTTGTATGATTCGTTTCCCATTTCGGTTGGGGTACGATGGTGTTAAGAGTTAACTAGTGGTTGAAGAATGAAAATCTCTAGCATTCGAACGCTTACGTATACACCAACCTTACCAGTATAAGACCACAGTGTAGTTATTTTTCTCACCCATCCTACTGAATAATGGTGTTATAGATCGGTCATTTTTCCTTCAATGACAGGTAGTGTAAGAAAAGAGAGGTGGAGAGAGGGAGAAGTAGTGGTCGGGGTGAATATGGAATGGGAGGGACATGGTTGTACAGAGAAAATGCCGAGCTCATGGACATTTACGAGCGAGTTTGGAGCTCATAATAGGATAAAAAGAATTACAATAAATGCCAGTTACGTAGAAACAATGGGATAATCGAACGTTCGCACGGTGAGAGGAATTAATTGATAGGATAGAACGATGTAAGCATTTGCGGAAGGGTCCTCATTTGCCTCCGGTTCCCTTATTCTTGAAGAAACTGATATGCCTACACGGTATGCGACTTTCTCCTAAAAGAAGCTTCGCTTTCCAAAAACAGGGATCCTTTTTATAGTTTTTAATGCTAGAGTAGTTACGGAAGTATGGAAAGTTGTAAAATGATATTTGAAAAAATGTTTAAACGTTCATTCGATTTTTAGATTTTCCAAAAATCGTTTACTTTTTGAAAGTGCCTCATTGCAGCGTAGCTTTCTAGATGTTCGGGCTATCGAGATTGGCCCCCATATATGACGACATTCACTGAAATATGACGTTGCGATATAAAAATAGTGAATTTTTGAGGTTTGCACGTAACATATTATGAGAGAAAAGAGGAAGTACGTGAGAGGCCGCAATATTTTTTGTGTATGTGGGCCCAGTCGACCGAGTGAATGTATTCTGCTCTAAAAAACGATTACTCATTGTATAAAAATCAGATTGATCTTCGCGTGAAAATTTGGATTTTACGTTTCGTTTTATATTATTCTGTAAACTATTGAGGCGATCGGACTACGAGAGGAAAATAGCATAGATGAAAGACATAAATTGGAGGCGAGAAGAAATCGACGACAGTGATGCAATAGAGAAAGGGAGGGGAGTAGACCCACTCAAAGAGAGCGAAGAAATACGACAGGTGTCACTCGCTCGAGAACCGTCGATTGAGACAAATATAAAGTTGATCATCGTGCAAAAAAGGAGACTCATCATGCCGCCATCTATAATCTCGCGTGCACCATCATTTTCATATTGGATAAGGACCGTCTGCGCTGAAAGACACGCACCGTGTATTTCAATCACTATGTCAATGGCTCTTCCTCTTCCAATTTTGCCACTCCGAGGCATCCACCTTCGACTACAGAAAAATTGCATAAACTGCTATAAAGTATGTATCTGTGTTTTTCTTATATATATAAAGAAGAATCGTCCTGTAAGATTTAGTCGTAATATTTGTTTCTATCTAATTATACTCCATGATTTGAATAATTTCCCGTTCCCCGCTTCTACATTTGCTAAAATAAAATTTTGTTTCAACAGCAATTCATGAAAATTTAAGAATGTTATACTATCTATTTCTGAATTAACAATTGAAAAATTATTACGAATTTATAAATATTTATTGGCATACGAGAGATGAAGTTTTTCGTGAAAACATTACAATAAAATGTAATTTTTACTTTTTTGCCAAGAAGACTAAGAAAACGAACAACATCGAACTGTAACACTTAATATTGCATAATATTAAAAACACTGGCAGCTCAATTTGGATCAATTTTGTGGCTTTCATTGGCTCGGAGCAGTCGGCCATCATGTATTCAGCCTGCGTTCTCTAGCTGTAGTTCAAGCTTAAAACGTCGCATTTTTCCCAGGATTCTTCTAACTCTCGTAAATCACGGCTCATTTTTTGGGCATCGTTTATAAATAACAACAGAGGTGTCGTAACTCAAGTGAGGCTTGCGGGTAGTTCGCTGAGTTTCCAGCTGGCCCTCGTCGCCAAGTAGCTCGGTCAAGAGAGGTTGGTTTAGCGCCAGCAAGGGGGAAGGGAGATTTTACCACTGGCGAAACATACGTCGAAAACAGGGTAACAAATCATAGGCCTCTGTATACCGTGACGGCAATGGCAGAGAGAGAGAGAGAGAGAGAGAAAGAAAGAGAGAGACTATATAGAGGAGCAAGAGAGGGAACGAGGGGGCGCAATGATCATTGACCGCAACGAATAATAGACGGGTACAAGCGATGTCGAGTATCGATGCGTTGAACAATCGAACACGTGGCGCGTGGACCGTGAAAGCGACCGAACGGAAAAAACCGGGACTGGGAAGAAAAAAATTGAAGTGATGTGGAGCCGAGCCAGATATATATATGTGTGTATATACAACGATTCGGACTCGATGGATACGACAACCGAATCGCCCCCCCCCCCCCAACTTGTTGGACTGGACAGCAACGCGATCCGGCGATTCGATTACGGAACGTCATCTCTGCGTCAATTGTCCAAGTACAAATCCTTCCTGCTCTCGGTAATTTCGAAAACTCGTCCTCTATTGTCAATGTCAATCAACGGTAATTCACTCGCATTATTCATCATCTAAGCTGTAAGTATTTTGCAACCGATCCGTACGTCGAAAATATAATGCGTATCCATAGGAAAGATAGTTTCTAAACGTGCGTTTGAATGTGAGATGTATTATGAAAAATCGTTTCGCGCCTTTCGTCAAGAAGTTTTTGTAACGTTACATCCAATGGTAGGTACTTCAACTTCACGATTTCCGTATTTAATATACAGTCGTTCACGAAAATATTCGGGCGTATCGAGTTCCTTTTTCTGATCTCTATTTCAACCAAATGTTCGAAGAACAGCAAGGATATCCAAGAAAATATTAATTTTACGGTAACAATTATTATTTAAATATTGTAAGCTTAATTTATATAGTGTCCGATAATTTTTGTGACCTGGATATTGGCAATTTCTTTGAATCTCCCTCTACGAAATAGTTTTTTTTTGCGTTTATGTTACCTGAATAATACATTCTAATATACAGAGCAACTCTATACTGGTGTCCGAATATTTTCGTGACCGCGATTGTATATCTTACAATTAGTCGCGATCGATAGAATGTGGACGAAGACTAATATTGTAAGGATATATTGTGGGAAACGGTAAAATATGTTCGTAGAAATGTTACTGATTCGGTATTGGGCTCGCCGGTAAACTCGTCCCGCATATTCCTTTTTTTACACGAATTGTGAACATAGAAGAGTCGTCAAGACCGATTCAATTCTGCTATTTCCCCTGACCTTTCATTCTGAATCGATACGTACCTAAACCCCTCGTTGCTTTACCGACCGAATTCCCGAGCTACAGATAGCACCTTCAATTGGGTTGTATCACTATTTTTTTTATTTTTTTTTCGAATCTACTGATATGATAATTTCAGATAATTTTTTTTTCAAATTTTTTCATCGATTATTAACAAAGTTATGGCCCTTTGAAACTCGGAAAAGGCTCGGGCCGCTCGAACGCTCCGGAAACCTCCGAGCGCACCCGAACCGCCTGTGACGTCAGAATGCGTGTGGACAGCGTCACTCTGTATGGAACGCTAAGCAAACGTGCACGGACTGAGCGTTTAATTATCGTTTACAAAATGTTTACACCGAAAAAAAGTTATCGTTATTGTTTTGTGCCATTGTGCAAAAATACAACGAAAAGCACACCAAACAAAATATTTTTTCGTGTGCCAAACGACGAAAGAAAGAAAAAAACTTGATTTAGTGTGGCTCGACGTCCAGACGCGCCATCCAAAACGAACTTTTTTTGTTGTCAAGATCATTTCGATCTTAAAGACGACATGGAGAATTATGTGCGATTTTTTTCGAAAAAACGATTCAGACCCGAGAAAAAAAAATATGAAGGTAAAAAAACGTGGTCGAAATTTTTTCTAAATTTCAAAAAGACATGAAAAATTTTTGAAACAAAATATAGAAAAAATGGCTCGATACAATGTTTATAACACTTTAATATCGGCGCTGCTTACGAAAACTAGCATGTTTCAGATTTCTTACGAAGAGAAGCACGTCTGATATCAGCGCGAAAACTAGCATGTTTCGACTTTTGACACGAAAACTAGCACGTTTCTATATTTGCCGCGAAAACTAGCATGTTTCGGCTTTTGCCACGAAAACTAGCATATTTCGGACATACCAGTTATCGTGGCAGAAGCCGAATCATGCTAGTTTTCGCGGTGAGAGCCGAAACATGCTAGTTTTCGCGTCGAATATCGAAACGTCTTGGTTTTCGCGGTGAAATTAGAAACGTGTTAGTTTTCGTAAGAAATTTGAATCGTGCTACTTTTCGTAAGCAGCGTCGATATATACCCACAACAAAAATGGTGAAAATCCACCATATGGTTCCTGAGGAAAGGTACATTGAAAATGAGCATTTTTCGAACCAATGGTTTTCGAGTTTGAATTGGTCCCAAAACTTTTCTAATTTGAATATCTTCTAAAACCACATATAGAATTATTAATATAGTATTTCTGAACAAAAGTAGAAAAAAATCGTCGAAAAATGTTGAATAGTTTTGTAGATATCTTAATTTGAAGCAAAAAAGATCGGATAGGCCCTTCCGAATATGTCGAACCCCGTTAAACGCGATCAGGTAGCAAGCCCCAGCAAGCCCGGGTAACGAGACGCGCATTATGACGTCACGCGCGCCATGACCAATAGCGGCGCGTTTCACTGAGGCCATAAAAATTCGAATTTTTAACGCTGATTTCTGGTGTTAATATGAACGGATTTAAAAAAAATGTTCTCTGAATATTAATTATTAATGCTAAATATTGTGAAAATAATTTAAAAAACGTTTTTTTAATTATTTTCACAATATTTAGCATTAATAATTAATATTCAGAGAAAATTTTTTTTAAATCCGTTCATATTAACACCAGAAATCAGCGTTAAAAATTCGAATTTTTATGGCCTCAGTGAAACGCGCCGCTATTGGTCATGGCGCGCGTGACGTCATAATGCGCGTCTCGTTACCCGGGCTTGCTGGGGCTTGCTACCTGATCGCGTTTAACGGGGTTCGACATATTCGGAAGGGCCTATCCGATCTTTTTTGCTTCAAATTAAGATATCTACAAAACTATTCAACATTTTTCGACGATTTTTTTCTACTTTTGTTCAGAAATACTATATTAATAATTCTATATGTGGTTTTAGAAGATATTCAAATTAGAAAAGTTTTGGGACCAATTCAAACTCGAAAACCATTGGTTCGAAAAATGCTCATTTTCAATGTACCTTTCCTCAGGAACCATACGGTGGATTTTCACCATTTTTGTTGTGGGTATATATCGACGCTGCTTACGAAAAGTAGCACGATTCAAATTTCTTACGAAAACTAAGACGTTTCTAATTTCACCGCGAAAACCAACACGTTTCGATATTCGACGCGAAAACTAGCATGTTTCGGCTCTCACCGCGAAAACTAGCATGATTCGGCTTCTGCCACGATAACTGGTATGTCCGAAATATGCTAGTTTTCGTGGCAAAAGCCGAAACATGCTAGTTTTCGCGGCAAATATCGAAACGTGCTAGTTTTCGTGTCAAAAGTCGAAACATGCTAGTTTTCGCGCTGATATGAGACGTGCTTCTCTTCGTAAGAAATTTGAAACATGCTAGTTTTCGTAAGCAGCGTCGATATTAAAGTGTTATAAACATTGTATCGAGCCATTTTTTCGATATTTTGTTTCAAAAATTTTTCATGTCGTTTTGAAATTTAGAAAAAATTTCGACCACGTTTTTTTACCTTCATATTTTTTTTTCTCGGGTCTGAATCGTTTTTTCGAAAAAAATCGCACATAATTCTCCATGTCGTCTTTAAGATCGAAATGATCTTGACAACAAAAAAAGTTCGTTTTGGATGGCGCGTCTGGACGTCGAGCTACACTAAATCAAGTTTTTTTTTTCTTTCGTCGTTTGGCACACGAAAAAATATTTTGTTTGGTGTGCTTTTCGTTGTATTTTTGCTCAATGGCACAAAACAATAACGATAACTTTTTTTCGGTGTAAACATTTTGTAAACGATAATAAAACGCTCAGTCCGTGCACGTTTGCTTAGCGTTCCATACAGAGTGACGCTGTCCACACGCATTCTGACGTCACAGGCGGTTCGGGTGCGCTCGGAGGTTTCCGGAGCGTTCGAGCGGCCCGAGCCTTTTCCGAGTTTCAAAGGGCCATAACTTTGTTAATAATCGATGAAAAATTTTGAAAAAAAAAATTATCTGAAATTATCATATCAGTAGATTCGAAAAAAAAATAAAAAAAAATAGTGATACAACCCAATTGCTGGAAAGAGCGATTCAAAACAGGCATGTTTCAAATGAGGGATTTCGTTAGGTAACGTCTCTGACATGTTCGTAATAATATAAATTGAGGTTAGGTTAACATCGTCCCGAGCGATATAAGTGTACTGAGACGCCACCTAGCGGCTCTACTCGCATTACGATCGGTGGTTGCGTTTATTTCTTATGCTAGTCTGCCATTGTTGGTGACACAACTACGTAATATCAGTAATGACAGTCTAGCCCGTAAAATAAAAAACTCATTGCACAGCTTCATCTTTCAAATCATGATCAATGTAATGGCAGCTCTGAGTATATTTTTGAAATATATCAATACGATCGTCTCTATTGCTGAAAAATCGATTCCAATGCACAAGAGTAACTTTTTGTTACGATATACTTATGTACAGGATATAGCGTTATGAATTTTTCTTTTTTTTTACAGAGTTTATGAATAGGTCTATCTCTGTCAATAAAATTAACAAGAAGTGAATAAATAAGTGAAAAATATTCTTGGTCTACGATCTCATGAAAATTAATGCGTTTATGCAATATATATGAATACAAATTTTGATATAAATAATACAAGAGATAATTTCCATATTTATCAAATATCACATAGTATATTAATAATAATAATATATAATATAAAATAATAATAATAGAAGACTCGATCAACGATTGTTGCGTGTTTAGCTACAATACATCCTTCGTTCGTCTACTCGAATTAATTTTCACCTACATTTCCGACTCCTTGCTCAGATATTTTTAATGATTTATGCATCAGCGCGAACGATCGATAAATACATATAGCCGTGTCAGGGGTTCGATGCAAATAGAAAAAATCGTGATTGGTGGCCTGTCGAATTCGGATTATTTCTTTTTTTTTCGTTTCCAAATTGAGTCCGGCTCGTGGTACGGGAAAATGGGGAGCGGAGATTACTCTGGTGACTGGACGCATAGCGAAAGACTCGGTTCACCAGGTTTTGCAGGTCGCATATACCACCGAGAGGGACGTGGTCTATGTAGCGGATTCCATTCTCTGCGTGTATTCTACATCCGAGGACCCCTATACGTGTTAGTCGTTCTCGCGTCGTTCGTTGGATGATTAATCGTTTAATTAGCAGCAGTGTTATGAGACTGGTAGTATTGCCCGTGTATGTGACATTCTATGCCAATTTGACCAAAGCTCGACATGGGGGTGGTCGGATTTGCTTTATTACTTTTTCCATCATTGTACTAATTCTAGAATATGCCTTCGATATTAAAAAAAAAGTCAGAAACCATTATTCCATCATTATTTTGAAAAACTGAAAAAAATGACATCTTCAAAAATAAAATAGACAAACCGTATTATTGGAGTAGCAACACTTTGGTCATTAGCCATGACACACATTCAGTGGACGTTTGTTCGTTACTTATGAAAGTTTTGGATATTGAACAAAACGAACCGAAAAATATGAAATAATTGTAAATAAAGAATATGATTTGTAAGCATGAATTATATAATTCGAGACATAGAACTGCACCCAAGGGTTTTGATTCGGTGACAATTTTCGTTCTCTGCTTTTATGTCTTTCCGGCTTCTTATCACCCTCATTCTTTTCATTTCATTTTTTATTTTCCCATGCATCTCCTTGGCCATGCTGTAATGCGTGCTTCGCTGAATTAAACCCAACTACCGCATCGTATTCGCACGAGGGCACAATAAAACTGCGGCAAGCTTGCACCGATACAGCCGGTCTATTCGAAGTCTGATGGTCCTGTAGGGAATTATCAAGCTCCGCAAGAATTACCTCCCACTCAGCAATGCAGCAGCCAGTATATAACCAGGCAGTTATCGCTCCAAGTATTGGCAGCACGAAATCCTGCTTCCTTGGGTGATCGCCAGAACCGTATTCCGGCCGTGCATCTACCGTCGTTGGTTGTTCGGGAATTATTTTATTGTTTTTTTTTTCATGGTAAAGGACGTTGTATGGCCGATGATTTGCCTATATAACGACGAGTTTCACATTCGCAATACTGTTTCCTTGCGGGATTATACAATGCATTTTTTGTATAGTGGATACACACTTGCCAATTCCAAATCAATGAATCGAGAAAAAAACCTGAACGTTGTTTGAAAATATTGCTGAACGTATATCTTCGAAATGAATGTACAGAAGTTACAATTCATTCGGTAAAATACAATATCTATTATATTTATTGAAAACATCAACAAATTTAGAAAAAATCAAAGTTTATAATAATACGTAAAACGCTGTTTTCACATTTCAGTAAGTTCGAATGGATTTTGTTTCCCACAGGAAAGTACTAAAAGAAAGAGAAACTTGAATATGGACAGAAAGAGAGAGATGTTCCCTGAGTAATAGCTTGAAACATAAGTGTAGAGAGTGGACCAGAATTTCAAGAAATGCCTGAGTTAAAAAAAATCAATTTTCTTTTCACTTTTCTCAAACGAAACCAAATAAGGATCAGTAAAAAATATAACAAAGGAATAGGGTTATTCTGATGGCATTTGTACAATCGTATGGAAAATAATCAGCCTAATGCATGAGGAACGGGAACGGATGTTGTCCGAGTGGGTATGGAGTGTCCTGTACGCGCATACGTAGATACGTATGCTATGCCATTCTCGTGTAATTTCAATTCGTCTGGCTGAGCTTATCGTGGGCAACTCTATAGGTTATAAACCGATGGTGTCCAACTACATCCCTGCCACCACGGTCACCCAGAGGACTGTAGAAAGCTTCGGACGGATTTCGGAGAGCTTCGATGGAAAATCATAAGCTATCGTATTTGTAAATTTGATTTTCTCTCCTCCTTATCCAACAGTGCTCAATAATTTATTTCACGATGAATTTTATTTATTCATTTATAAGATGAATTACTTTTTCCACAGCGATCAGTCGAAAGACGTCCGAGATTACTAATTCGAACTGTAAAGGTAAACAACAATGGGATGGATATATTTACTTTTATTTCTTTCATGTAATTCTTCCTCTGGGAATTCCTGTTGTTTTTAATCCCGTTGGCGTCGTTAAACCCGAACACAATTTTTGTTTTTGAACCGAACGATAAACACGAGCGTACAGTCACAGGGACAAATTTGGTGCGTAGCGGAATCGATGAAAAAGGAAAAGAGCGCGAGGGCGTGCACATGCGCACACGGTCGATGGAAAAAGTAATTAAAAGCATACAAAAATGCATTCGCACAAGGATTAGTACAGTGAGAGTGAATGTGAGAAGGAGTGAGAGGGGCGGGAGGGGGTGGGGGCAGAAATATAGCGACGGACACAGAGTAAGAGAGAAGAGGAGAAACACGGGGTGCAGTGGGGAAAGGGCGGAAAGTTCCATTCGAATAGCAAAAGCGTCAAGTGCAAATGAAAAAGCACCTCTTTCATGCTACCATAGCCCATAGTTATTTTACGTGAGTTTACACTCGTATGAGTCTTTTTTCACTCTACTACGTTCGTATCTTCTCTATTCTCGTTTTCGGGTGTTTTTTAGATATTTTTTTACTCATCGTTAACTCATTCGGCAATGGTATTTCCCATTCGTTCGGTATGGCAGACAGAGTAGGGGACCACGGGTGAAACGATGCCAAATAGAGAGAGAGAGAGAGTGAAAGTTAGAGAGGAGGAGGAAGGGGGTGGGAGACAAAGAGAGAAAGGGTATACACCCTCGAAATCAAGAGCTCGGTCATTACTTCGGTAAATATGACAATAAAAGTTTCCACGCGCTCTTTGAAAAGCGTGGAAGAGCTTCGAGATTTTGTCGAGGCATGCATTGATTACCTAATCCTCTGTCTCTTTCTCTCTCGTTCTCTGCAACAAAGTGACTCACTCATTGTCAGATGCAGGAAAAAACTGCGATCAATGGGCGAATCAAAGTTCCCGTCGGGCGTATCACTAATTGTAAATGAGAAAAATATATTTAAAAACATGTGTTCCCATGTTCAAACGATATTTCTTTCCATAGAGTGACGCGATTCGTTGATTTTTAGGGGCTGAAATAGAGGTGGCGTTAAAAAAGCATGGCTTTTTCACCCTGACGAGAAAAATGGTAATAAATTTAAACTCATTGGGGCATGATAATCTTTAGTTTGTATGCGTTATTTCATTCCGTATGGAGCAAATGATTGATGATATGAGGGAGTGAAGAATGCAAATTTTTTATTGAAATTAAATTTAAACGAAAAATTGATTTCCTTGTATTCTTTTCAAGTTGGATGTGCCGGTAGTAGTACCTCGAAAGCTTTTGTTAATGAAAAAAAACAATACTCGATCGATGAAAATTCCAATTATTTCCGAGTTAATTAAAATTACGATAAGCTGAATGATGGAGCACTTCATAATTACATATACGAAAGGAATATCGTGATTTTTTGCCATCTATGTAAGATATGTTCGATTAAAAAATCATGTCCGTTAAAAATATATTTGTGGGAAGACGATACTGAAGAATCGCTACCATTCTCTTTAATAATAATAAAAACACAATGTCCTTAAAAATTTGTATTAAGCATTGTACAGTTCTTATAAAAAGTGTCTACTAAATGTTGCGATTGAAAATCCCGAAAAATACGATCTTTCCGACGTCCTGACTAACAATAAGCACGACCTCTTAAATGACCCACTTTATCGACTCTTGCCGAATTGAGTATGAAACTTTCCCCTTTGTTATCTTATTCATGCAGAAACTTTTTGCATAATATCTTCAAATGCACAAAAGTAAGAGCGATCATACGCATAATCTGTAAAAAGTTATACCTTCTGTGGAGTCTGCGGATCTGTGAATGGGCGTTGAATAAAAATGGAAAACGAGCTGGAGGAAGGATAGGGGGAGGTATGCAGAATTTCACCACGTTACCTTCGGTCATTTTAGAGCTGCAGACGTTTCCATTGTAGGAAATCGCCGCGCAAGTGCAAACGCCCACACTCACAAACTCACGTACATCACACAATCAATACTCTATATTCTCGAATAAAAATTTGAGAATAGTCATTCTTAAAGTCACAAGATTTCGTCTTTCTAAAAAGCGTTCATTCAAGCTATTGGATACGCGATGATCAAATGCAAATGTCGAAACAAAAATGATTTTAGTTAGTTATTGGATAGAACAAAAAATTGTCAAAACAATACGAGTGAGAAGAAAAATAGTAAATAATGGCGACGATAAAACGAACAAAATTCTCACTGGAAAGACTGTACTTTCAACTTTTACATTCGGGCATGCCTTTCGCATTTGTTTATGAAAGAACCCATTCATGGATAAACCAATCGATGAGAATAATTACAATACCTACGGCAGCAATCATGAGCTCGTGTCGGAAATTATTGATATTCTGGAGCGGTATGTGATTAATAGGAGTATGAATAGAGGCATCGATCTGCCTACGGGTAATTGCAGGTATCTCCAGGTAACGCTTAGGCTTCGATCGAAGAGAACAAAAATTAGCCGGCCGATAACTTTACAATAATCGCTCAATTCACGTTTTTCGCCTCATTCCCTCCACCCTCGATAATTTATTCAAATGTTTTTATTCCATTTATTGTTTATTTCGATATAGTTATTTTGGATTATTCATCGGAATTTTGTTATCTCTTTGTATTCGTATGAATTTCGACATCTTAACATTTTGATTTAATTTGTTTAGTTTAATTTGTTGAAATGGCATCATGGCATCATGCCATCAGCACGTACGTTTGACGGCATGACACATTAAAAATGGTCAATGACAGATCCATTCTGTAGGAGGAAGTGTAACTATCAAAATATAGTCCACGAAATTAAGGGTTGTTCACGATTTATGGATCGATTGGTTTTTAGGGTTAATCTTGTGCATTCGTTCCAAAAACGACATACTGGAATAACGCACCTAATAAGACCATATTTAATGACGAAATTTCGATCAACTAGTTATAAAAGAGCAAAAATTCAATTTTGGCCTTACCCTTGTCGATTCGCTGACGGGGGTGTACCATTCGCCACTGAGCTTCATTGTGTCAAGGATTACAGTGTTTATTGACGTTCTTCCGATGCCTGGAGTGAGGCGATCGGTTCGTATGCACGAATGATGCGGGAACACGAGCGGGAAATTGGCAACTCCGCGCAATTAGCGCAACATCGATTTATTATATAATCGAAGAGATGAACTGGAATTTGACTGTTGCCTCGTCCATGTTGAACCTTCCATACCGTATATTCTGATCAAATTTTCGAGTTAAATCGATGAATTGGAAATATTCTCCGACATCAAGTAAACAAAATACATAAATAAATTTCATCAATAAATTGTTCGACGATCAAGTTCTTTGGGTGTGATTAAACCTATTATGTTATATATTTTGTTCTTTGAGCATTGGATCGACTTTCCGATATTCAATTTACTAAACGTCATATAAGAAGGAATGTTAGCCAAACAAATTGTAAAATCGCAAATAAAAAATAAGCCACCTTTCCAGTGACAGGGCGTATCGTATAGACTCGAAATTGTTATATAACATGTCGAGGCCACCGAACAAAATTGTCCTCGGAATTTTGTAATTACTACTTTTTTGTCACTCATTTGTTTCTTTTCGCTGGATTATCACAGGAATGGCAAAAAGGATACACGAATTTTGAGCTAGACAGAGGGCGAACGACGAATAATATCGGGCGCATACGCTCGCTCGCTTTTTATGCTTTATTTCCAATGATTATTATTATTATCGTTGGTATTATTATTATTATTATTCGAGCGGAAAAGATCCATGCACGGAAAGAGAATTTTCTATACCTATACGAGGAAAACGTTTATTGCCACTCCGATGGGTCTTCAACGCGTATGGTACATTGCATTTCAGATATATCCTATATAATGGCTGCGTGGATCACAGGATTGCTTTGAGAGTATTAATAACGCGAGCTTGCACTCTGGAATTCTGTCAATGCCGAGCCGATTGTGTCTGATACGTGTACATATATACCTACGTAATATGCACATACCTATGTGTAGTCATGTTTTCTGTGCGGATGAAGATATCGCGATTGGCAATCAATCCATGCACATTTTGAATATTCTATGTTAAATATTTCAGAAGCAAATCGGATCTAAGCAAAAGTCACGAGGTTCTTATCGCGTTGTTGTAATTTTGATGTTTATTGTTTGATCGATTTACTTTCCAAACTCTATGATAAAAAGGATAAAATTGTATTCCGAGGTGAATATGAATTAATCAAATAATTCTGAAATTAATTATTTTCATACGTTCTTTCGATGTAACTTTTATTACTGTTTGGTAAATTGTATTCGTTGTTCTCACTTTTTCACATTTTTAGGTATATACAAATTTCCTTGTCCCGTTATGTTCTTTCGGAGATCATAAATTCATAAATCAAGTATTTCTGGATAGCGGAAATATGCGAAACGATGAAAAAAAAACGAAGTATCCAGTTTCAGGAAACAACGAGAAATTTCAGCAAAAGGGAAATTTATGATTGCTTATTTTCCATTTTCCTCGGTGTATGTTTCGGGCTCCGGACGTTCGGGGATGGACAACAGGTGGAAAGAGGAGAATGTATATGAAAGAGGGTAACGATTCGAGAGTGCGTTGAACGTTTTCCGGCTTCGACGACGACGACGACGACGACGACGACGACCAGGAACGAGAAACAGGGCGCAGGGACAATAACGAGTATTATTGGTCCAGTTCCGTGAGAGCGAACCAAGAACGACACAATGGTTATCCCCATCTCAACGGCGGATCCATTGTCGTATAGTAGCGTACGTTTTTTTTCAACGTTCCGCCATTCGTCATCTTTCCAGTTTTTTTTCTTTCGTTCTTTCTTTCCTTCTATCATTCTTTCATTGTTTCCTCTTTTCATATCATGCGGAGTTTCGTATCCTCCTCCTAATGATAACTGGGCTACGGACTACGGAGATCATCGCTTTTTATTTTCAAGAGACCGACCAAAGACGACGCTCGTTATAGATTTTTCATTATTCCGCCCATTGCATTTTCTGGGAAATTTTTAACTTTGACAACGACTGATGGAACAGAGTCAACTAAGGGCACTATATTTCCATGAATGGGAGGAATCTCTTGCGGTATGAATAACGTATCTATCTTTTAATATATAGAGAACAGAATGGTCTCTGGTTTTTTAATTAGTCATTGTCAATTATTCTTATCTCCCACTTACTTAAATACGTTATTATTTAATAACTCGTTGGTGTCCGAGCATGTCGAGTATAGACACGAGAACGAGACTTAGAAATAACAAAATGCGGATGTGATATGGTAGACTAAAAAATTAAAAGAGCGATTGAATATGAATGAAATTTGATTTACTTGAAAGATTTCGTAGCCGTACGGAAATAAAAAATTGTGTTTTTAATACAGTGATAATTTGCCTCGACGTTGGATAAACGATCACTTCAGCCAAGTTATTCGATTAATCTTTAAACAAATATTATATTGATTTGGACCTGGAATTTTGTTAACCCTATTATGACGTTACTTTTCTTTCGAGCCAAGTAGCTAATTTCGTTGGCTATTATAATTTATCGATGTCTCTTTGGGCTAAATGAATCGAGCACTGTCGTCAGTCAAAATCATTGGGACGAGTGGATCTCGGGGTAACTTGGACTTAATCATATCGACGTTCCCGATATAGAAGACTAATCTTTAAACAAAAGGCGACACACAAGTAAAGGGAATATGGAAATCGATCGCATAAAAATATAAATTTGTAATAAGACAAGTTTTATGAAAAAATAATAAGTTTTGAAGTTTCACGGTTAGTTTAAGTCGTGGAATGGTAGTTTTCGGGATAGTTTCTCAGAACAAAATAAAAATAATGTTTTGGAGCGTTTCGAATCTACGATCTAGCCATTGTGCGTCTATCGAATGCTCTTGGCAATTTTCCAACGTTAACGCGTATAAAAGCCACGCTATACGTAACTCGATTGAAATTCCATTTAGGAGAATATTATTTTATACACAGAATCTGTCGGTACTTATAGCGCTGTATTGGTGGTTATATATACCATATGAGTACGAACCAGAATGGTCTTCGTAAAATCGTTAAATATTTAATGCCAATCCAATAATGGCAAGATATGTATTTTTATGAATTCGCGAAATTATTAAAATTGACATAAAAACTTGTAAATACAAAAGTTCAAGTAATAAGAATCTAAAAAGAAGTAAAATTCGACATGTACGTATGTTTGCCTCGACATTAAGTGAAATATTCTTAGAATAGTCCTTCAAAATTTCAAGTCGTTTCCCCAGAAATTTATGAAGTACCTAATAGGCCTTCAAAATATTTGCTCCGTTTTCTTGAAAACTAACGACTCAATTTAGTTGAAACTTTACGTGCTTAGTGTGAATTGAAAATCAGTGCATGATTAAAAATTTGTTTATTTTCTTCATAGTTCATTTATTTATTCGAATCAAATTTCTTCCTTGGAACGACTGTTATTTTGGCCCAAATTAAAATTTCGCCACGCCGAACGATTGAATCTTGAATAAATTAATAAGCGTGAAAATCGTTTCAATTTCGTTCATAGAAAAGGAGCCCGGTCAATAATACTGTGGAGACGGTAAAATGGGGTTTTGGTAGGAGAGGATGGCTACCAATTCGTTAACAACGCCTATGTTCTTCATAATTCGTCTAATATTTAATATATTAACTATTTCCAAAAAACTGGCCTATAATTATAAGAAAAATCATTAATAATAATGAAAAGGTAATAATTACATCGGCTGCAATTACACAGACAACGTGGTAAGCTGCGAATACTAATAGGCCCGCTGCGCATAAAATGCTAGCTGGCACATAAAAACGAGAATGGTAACGTGTCCTGATAATGTGTTTTTTTATTCATTCATCGAATAAAATAAAAAGAATAGGCTGCAAGAATGGAGGGAAAAAGAGAGTCGATAAAGCGCATGGGCCGGAGAGGACATTGGCACGAGTATGCAGCGCTAGCTCATTCGCGTTACCGCCAATTTATATCGGCGTGCGAGAGCCGAACTAATTTCGGAAACAACCGCTCCGGGGGCCAGATCGAATGAGACCTCGTTTTCCCGTTGGGAAGTACAGGCGGGAGTACACCGGTATAGGACGTGGACTGGCATCGAGAGCACCGAAACGGAACACCAACCTTTTTTTATCCCTCTCATCCTTGTCCTCATATCTCTCCTCCTCTCTCGGTTTCTCCCTCTATACATACATAGTTATACACATATGTGGCCATGGGCCACCCCTTCAGCCGTTCTGGCAAGCCTCGACAACCACTTCCCGCTTTAGCACCAGAGAGAGTACGTTCCTGCTGCCCCGACATCATCCAATTTTCATATTTCATTGAGTTTTATCGGGCCTCGACAGTGTCCGCTTAATTATCACGCTCCCTGCTCTCTACCTCTATATCGTTTCTTTCGAAACGTTTTTTCTTTCAAACCCTACTCGCGCTTCTGCCACAACGCTGCTTCATTTTTATAACACGCTACGTGAACGACCCTTTTTATCTTTTTTTAACTCCTATATAACAAACGTTTCTCGATAGGGCCAGTCGATCGGAAGTTGCTCACTATTTGCGATATCCACTACTCGTTATTGCTTCGAGCGACAACCAAATTTGAGATATCGCACGGAGCGAAATTACATTTGCGTCATTCTTCAGATGTATTCTCGTTCGTGGCTATTGCTCGGGTATGCAGTAAGATCTCTCCAAATTTTTCGTGCATATTGTTTACATTTTATCAAGCACACTTATAATTCTTCGATGTATTTAACATACGTGGGTGTTAGCATGAAAAAAGAACCCTATTTTCATCCTACTTGTGGGGATATCGTTGACAGCTTCTTTAAATTATTCTCCGGGCAATTCTATGGTTAGATTTACGGAAAAGGTGCTGTCGAAAATTTTAATTGTTCGTTGTCTTGGTCTTCAAGAAACCGTTAAAAACAAGTAGTGATATTGCGTTCGAATAAAAATCACGTAAACATTTCTTCGGTGACATTTTCATGTAAATTATCGTCACCATCGGCTTTAACGAACGGCTGGATTAGAAAAACAGTTTTTCGATACAGCATCGCCGCAAATCTTTTTTAAATGGTGACTTTTTTCGGTTCGGCTTTCTTTGTAGCTGTTTCCTGCGCAAACGTGCCAGGTTCGGGTGTGCGACGTCCTCTTCTTCCACACGCTGGGCGTCAGTTGCCCAATTTGAAGAGGAGCGGTAGCAAACGCTTGGATCCATCGTTAAATGTTACAGTGCATGTGCGGCAATTTCAAAACTGGTCGAATCACCTACGCGTCGTTTTCGGCGCAATTCCCCAAATTTTATTTCTAAAATGTTCATTTCAAGACAGGAGTTTGCTCTCTTTCGTACGTTGGCTTTCATATCCTCTTTTGCATACCACGAATTTATCTCTACACGGTTCATTCCATTTTATATTATGAAAAATTTCGACGCCTTTATCAGCAATTTTATTTTTAAATGTCATCGTGAAATTCTCTTCATAAATCTGGAACATTTCCAATAGTCCATAATCTCCATTTGACTAACTTTTAGCTCGGGATCCCTCAGGATCCATCAAAGAACCATCGCCATTTGTATCCGGCCATTCAAAATATCTTTCTGCACCGAAACGATTTTCACAAGCTTTACAAGCAGCACAATAGGATGATTTGACTATAATATCGAACACTATGCCGGCTGCATTCTCAATAAGCCCCGTGGAACCTGGCAACGATCGAAATCCGAGCTTTCTCCAGGCACCGTGTCCAGACAACCAAACTGCCTTATCCCCTGACAGTTCAATTTCCGAACTTCCTCGCACGACTCACAGATGGTGCTACAGTCGTAGCATTGACGTACCTTTTATCGCCGCATTATACTTGACGTGGATCAAAATTGAAGAAAGATTTATTAGACCGTAAAAAATGTCAAAACCATCGTAACTGATTCCTTATAATGATAATAAATTTATAATTGTTATTGTGGATACTGCTAAGCGACAGGGTCGATAAATGCTGTATTCGTACCGTTGAAGCTTATCGCAGATCGAGCGACGGGGCAGACGAGTAGACAACACGGTTTAAGAAGTGCTATTATATTAGCCATGGTCTAGCCCACTCAGGGAAAGATTCGATGGTCGTAGTAAATCTCATATTCAGTCGGTATATACTCTATGATATTGTATAATAATGCTAGTGGGTAGAGGAAGGGGCGTTATAGTTACGCGTTACGTTGTGTGTCGTGAATTAATAGCCGACGGCACAAATTGGACGCGTGGCCTAGGCGCTACATGCACGCACATAGGTGTATAACTTAAGCATCAGCGCGTAGTCTCGCGCGGAACGACCATGCGGTATGGGTTAATCAGAATTAATTAAGTACTGTGGCATGCACGTCATTACTTCGTTACCGGGTGACGTGTCAAGTGCCACCCGTACGTCCGGTCCCTACATCATTCTATATATATATATATATATATATATATATTTATGTGTGTGTGTGTGTGTGTGTTTGAGTGTATACAATATAACCAATAACAAGGAATGCCAGTAGCAAGCTCGATATATACAGTTGACAGTGGATCGCACCTCTTTGGCGTCGTCCGTGAAGGAGTTCGAGGCGGAAAGGAGGGTAACGTCAAGTTGGGCGTTACAAGACTCAACTAACGAGATATTATTAATGAATTATATGCGCCAGCATGCAGTCAATTCATGCACAATCTTCGCATCATACCACAAAAAAGAAGAATAATGATATACGAAAAATATTACAGAGACAAACAAGATTTGTCTTGCTACCAAGTTTCCTTCGCGTTAAAGTGATATTTCTCCATTGATATTTAACCGTTGTCAGAGGAATCGGCGGAATATTGTGTGGTCAGGTTTCAAATTTGTAATTTGCAATGTAAAGTTCTGAGCATTAGAAGCATTCTTTTTCTAATCGTAGAATTTTCAATCTGGCATATTTAAAGTACTAGTGTCGGGCACCTAATCATTATTTTCCGATAAAAAAAAGGCGAAGTCTTGTTATATAAAAGACTAAGGACACCTGGGACTATTCGAACGCCCTCTGAAACAATGAAATTTAGAAAGGACATCAACAGGATAGGTGGATGTTTGCAGTAAAGATGATTGTTCTATAAAAACAAATGCGACAAAGATGGTCATGTTGTGTTCGAAGAGGTTGTTTCCTCATAGTAGGCTAAGAGGTAAGGTCTAGAAATTAATCCGGTAGTTGGTGAGGTCAGAGATGTAGACATTCCAGCTGGTCTTAGAATGCCCAGGAGTTTATACGTAGCTATATCGCTCGACGTATAATAATAAAATAACCACAATTAAATTATAACCACTTATATCTCGTTTGTTAAACGGATACCTAAATCGGCCAAATAACTTGAAGTTTATGCGCACGACATGGCATAATATTGCGTACAGTAAGCTGAACAGTAAATGCAACTGTGCCCTTGCGGTTACGTCTTCTACCACTGGGAGCTCCCACGGTAATCTCTGGTCTAAGGGATGGTTCTCCCAACGGGCAAGAATTCACATCGCTCATTCCAACCCCTTCTTACCGGGGCCAGCCTTAGAAAGGCGGTGGACGGGCAGTGTCGACATTCACGGGGGATTTGTAACAAGCTCTAACAAGTGGATGGTTCGTTGCCCATAGTCCTACTGTGCCGTTATCTCCTCTAGTTTCGTTCAAAATTATTATCCTTCCAACCCCCCCTCTACCCCTTCGCCCTTCACCCCTCCCTCGCCCTTCCCATTTATAAACCGAGCAACGAATATCCTCTATATTCCGGTACATCGTCTATCCGCTACGGGGCTACAAAATATTCAAATTGCTCGACAAAAGTATGGGCTCCCCTCGAGCGTACCGGCCTTTACGCGGAATTTGGGGTTTACAAAGCGTAAAATCATGAGAGGCAATGTGTCGAATCTTGTCTACTCGTTCCAGATGTGACGATAACATTCAAGGGACGAATGTCAAACAGTCGAGGGGTGTGGCTTCTTTATCGCGCAGGCTTTCTCATCGATGAAAGCATTCTGCAAAGTATGCAGTTCTCGTGACTATGCGCGTATAAATTGTATATTTTTTTGCGGAGAGACGTTTTTGTATACGCACTTACGCGGCCGCACTTGCTCGCAGGCTTGTACACGTATGCGCTCTCGTGCTCAAGCTCATGCACACCTATGCGCACCTTCACCGACGAACACACTGCGGCGTATCCTTTCTTCTATATATATCTTATTCATTCTTTCACTCTTCATTTCCTCGAGCCGCCAGTCACACTTGAACACGTGCAATAGAGTCTTTGCTTCTTTACGTTGTATGTTGCATCGGTCCCCCGTTTCGTAGCTCTCGCATGATAACTAAAATAAGGGACAAGGGCGGTTTCTTCAAGGGTTGAAAACGCGTATAGTCCCCGGTTTCCAGCGCCCGCCGAGACGACACGTATAAACTCGTAGTCAGCCCGTATCGTCGCTAACAATGTCGTTGAAGAGCTTCTAATTAAATAAGAAGTATACGGGAAATATAACCGGAAAAGTAAAACAATACCGAGCCTGCGTGGTGTCTAGCCGGGAGACAATAAGAAAGTAAGAATGACTGGGCATTGAAAGTCAGTGATGATAAAATTGTGGTGTGCTGATGGGATTTATTTTGAACTCTTTTATGATTAGGAATGGCATAGTGCATAGACGCTGTATGACTAAACTCGCAATAGGTATCGAAGCTCCTGAATCCCCTACTAAAAATTGAATAGCAGTTTCCGACAAATTATCCAAATGTCATTCCAAATTACATTCATCAACTACATAAGTGGTATTAAAACCGCATGCTATTTTCGAATCAACGATTTGTTGCCGATTGGATATCTTTACATTACATTTTCGACAACAATTGTATAATTCAGTAGATATATAGCTTCTCCCTTTGAATCTTTCCTCTTTTTATGAGAAAGTTGGCCTATCTTTTCTGAAACATATAAGGCAAATCACCAACGAGATTCTCTTACCTACCAATATAACCAATGGACCACACAATCAATCAATACCAACAATATAACCAGATCGAGAGACTGTATGCAAATCCATCATGTTGAAGCCTTAAAATGTTGTCAGGATCCCGTTACTAAAGAAAAGAAGATACGCCATTATGACCGCTGCACGAAGAAGTAAACATGTAGAATGGGCTCCACCGGACCTTGAGCTTGTGACCGTCGGATTGCGGAACAAGCGGTCTAACAAGTGCGCTAGTGTGAGCATCATTCTTATTGAAAACGTTTGCATATATCCAATGGTAGATTATATGATTTTTGCTAAAAGATCAAATTTATCCAGCCAGTTCAATAGGTTACTTGGACGATTTCCGGCAAAGAATTATCAAGAGTAAGTTGGCCGCATTGCATCATTGTTGATGCGAAAAAAGTACCGTCATTTTTGCGCTGGACTAACAGTCTCGCGTGCACTAAAAAAAAATTGTTTGACTGAAAAAATAGTCCATTCGTAAACAACGTAGCGCAAATATTATTGAACCACATATGATGACATAAATGATATTGAGGCAGGATATTTTGTCGACGCTAGACATGTAAGAAGCTTCAGAGAGCTCAGTGAAAAGCTTGACTGGGGTAAGGTTGGAGCTTGTCTCCGTTGTCAGGAATGGCTGAGCGTTCAGGAATGTCCGGACGACGATGCACATTCGCTAACAAGGTGTTGGAGAGGGTGCGAGGACGAGCGGTATGAGGCAGGGAGATAGTCGGAGAGATCTCGTCGTCGGCGTCACCGTCTGGGTAGGTCAACGTGGAAGAGTTTCGCCTCTCGGGGCTGCTCGCCCAAGACGAGGAAAATGGAAGGGAATGAGGGATAGAGAGGGGCGCTGCAACCGGGGTGGGCTTCGATAGGAGGACCGACGAAGCCGTAGGCGGTTCCTAGTGGAAGCTCACGAACGTTAATTGTAGTACCCAGGCTCGACGTCACTGTCGCGCTGCAACAACTCAGCCGCGTGAGAATCGCATCGCAACCTCTTTTCCACCCCTCTCTGTCTCGCTCGCTTCCCCCCTCTGGCTTTTCTTCACCCTCTTTTTTTATTATTTTTTACTCTTACACACACGCACATATGATCCACCGTTCGGGACAACGAGGGTGGTGAAACTGTGAAAAACATTGACAGTACTCTCTTCTTATTAATTCATCGCATCTCGCGTTACAAGAACGAAACCCAAATTGTCCGGTTTCACGGGTTCTCGAGGATTAAAAGCACTTCTTTCCGTGATGTAGTACTTCAACAGAACCTTAAAGTTCTCATCGGAATGTAAAGAAGGGGATGAAAATTATTATTAGTTGAGATGAACACTCTCAATATTATTATCTTTTCATAGTCACTTTTTAGCATTTTTGCGGTGTTCACGCTGTGCCGAACTGACCTAGTCGCTTTATCAACCGTTTTTAAACAATATCGGTCCAATTAGGACGAAATAATTAAAAAATATCCTTTCAAAGACCTCAAGTTCCTCAAATATGAGCTGTTTTACTAGACAAGTAGCACGAATCTATTCTCTATTTATTTGAAATAAAATGAATAGGTCATACCGATGACATACGATACCTCGAGATGAAATAATTATTCCTAGATCGTAAGACGGCGTGTATTTCATATTGGAGAGAGGGATAGATCCATTCCCTTTTATCAGGCCAAACTCTATTAAACTAGGAGCCCGCAGCCATGCCGCTCGGGACGTACCCGCACGACTCAATCTTTCCCCTGATCGAGCAAGGAGGATTAATGCGTCTAATTTGATCGAAAATTGTCTTATTACGGATTACTGGAATATCGATCGAATCAAATCGGGTTGTTTGCTTGAAAATAATATGCATAAAGTAGTAGAAATATCATGTCTACAGAGCGTGTTAATAACGTGTTGAAAATTGGACATACAGTATTCTGCTTTGTTATGTGATGTACATAGGTATATATATACCTATAATTTGGCCCGTTTTGTTGTCTGAATAGCGAGAGAAAGAAGAGATACCAGGCCTGCGTGCACGCAATCACGTGACTGCCGTGCCCAGAGGAAATAAAATCACAATCTTCCAGTGTACTTCTCGCACTGGCGCGTGTAGACCAACGAAAGGTCTTTCGTCGACAAAAAATGAAGAGAAAAAGAGAGGAGAATCGGATTGGCCAAATGAAATGGGAGAAAAAGGGTGGAGTTAAACAAAACGACATGGAAGAGTCTTGTGATTAGAAAAAAGAGCAAACTCCCACCGTGCGCGCGTCAATTTGTTTTTCAAGACACGATGGTTGTGTACAAGATATGTTCCGTAAAGAATATTGCTTCGAGAATTCATTGAACTTCCTCACCTTAAGATCCAGCTCTTTTTTTTCAATATTATTTATTTTTACAAAATGTAAATAGAAATCGAACCGAGAACTTTCAAGGCGCGTCGTCTTGAACATTCTCTCTCTCTCTCTCTATCCCTTCCTTTATCTTCAGGTTGGAACGTTTTAACATCGCTGAAGAATCTAATTTCGTAAAGTGATGCGTAAGCCTGCTAGCCTGGTATATGAAATGCGAAAGCCGAAATCCGTTACACGAACCAAACCCGATGGGGTGAGTAGCGCTTGTAAGTAGCGGCTGTTGAGAGGTGATATCAGAATGGAAGAAACGATGCAGGTTGTACTCTCGTTCATTCACTGAGAGTTCATGAAAAAAATATGTGAAAAAAAAGTGATATCCAAATAAGCAAGGTAGAGAGAGGGAGAGAGAGAGAGAGACCGAGGATGGGATGAAAGAAAATGAAGATACGTATGTGGGGGGGTATGCTCGATCCTCGTTCTATGTAGAAAATTGTGTACGTGTGCAAGCTCTCAGTCACTCTGGGAATACGTACTCGGTCGCGCTCACGAAAGTTTCGCAGATTTCCCGGGGCTTTAATTAATTGTGCGGCTACCAACGTTGCGCGGGGGGGGGGGGCGTGGAGGGATGGAAGCTCGGATTTTATACTCTCGAAGAGTGAGCGAGAAATAGAGGGCTGGAAACGTTAGTTCCTTTCACAGAGCTCGAAAATCTCTCAAAGTAAATCCCTCAACGCTCCCGAAGCCATCAATTAAATAATTTTATTCGTTGAAAAATACGAGAGAAACTTTTTTGGCGACTGTGAATTTTCTATACCGCTCAGAAAATAAATTCTTCGAGACTTTTAGATAAATGTAGGTACACACGTACGAGCGCAGAGTTAAAAGATGCGAATATCGATAGATCCGTCAATTCCTCACGTCTATCGTATTTCTCCCTCAGGAAATATACCAGTATGAGTAAAGTACACATCGTTGAAGGTACAGCTGGGTATTCTGCCAATCCATGCCAAGTCCAAATAGACTGAAAACGCGGGAGAGAGACGAAAGCTCGCCAAAAGAAGACAGACAGACTCACAGGCTGAAATGTAAGTATTTCTCTTTCTCTAACCGTGTGCCCTGTCGTCTTTCCTTTTTGAATTCTCGTTTCTCAATTTCTCTGACGCTCTTCCTCGATTGTATCCCATGTGAATGGAATAACGAGACTAAAAGGGAGAGTTCTCTCCAGGAAGAAAAAAAAACGAAGGAAGGAACGAGTCTCCGGGTTTCGCGAGATTTGCTGTACTTTGGTGCCACGCCCTGGGCTAGTTATTTACTTCGGAGCATCAGAAAGTAAAGAGAAGGAGGCTGGTCTGTTTTTAAGAACTTTTCGTAGAACGTTGGAAAAAGAAATTTACGATTGCAGTGCCAGACGATTTCCGTTTATTTTCTCTCAGATTTTTCTCCTCGCTCTATAGCAATAACGGTCTTGTGGGCGTAAGCATTTCGTGTGATTTTGATCATAACTATTACGAGAAAGAAATCAAATGTAAAAGGAAAATTATTTATTTTAAACTCCCATTGCGTTCTTATTCATTGCCGTATATTATATGTCTCCTTATATATTCAAAGTTGTCGGAAGATTTTAGAAAAGAAAAAGATGCCTATTCTTTATATCTGTTGCAAGCCCCCAATCGTCTTCGAATAAAAATATTAAAATATATATTCAAAACGTACTCTTATCAACTAACAATCACACTCCATAAAAGCCGATGCGATTTTCGGAGGTTTGGGCTTTTAGTCGGATCGATTTTTACAAGAAATGTCCCATCTATATATATATCGATATATGTATATTTGTTCATCCCAACTCGAAGGAATACAAAGGTCGAGGCAAGCATTATAGGATCGACGTAATACGGAAGGTACGGAGGGTCGCCAAGTTGCGGTGAACCATTCGAGCATCCCCCTCCAAGAATCATACTAACCTACATTGCGTTTCTACGCTGTAAGCTATGAGGGGCTGATTGAGAAAGTATACCGAGCAAAACGCGCACGCGAGGGAGACAGAGAGAGAAAGAGGTAAAAAATTTGATTGTGATCAGAGCCGAAACTCATATTGCCAATTCAAATGTAAAAGCAAGGGTGACGAGTAAACTATACTGTCAATTCTGAATGATTAGACTAATATTAACTTTATTCAATGAACGGTGACCTATACCAGGCGCATGAATATCCAACGCTCGAACAATTCGAAATCAACGAGAGTGTATATTTGCCGCTTGGTGATAACTGGTATGGATAGAAGGAATGTACAGAAAAAACAGTATATTAATAAATGCAAAATGACATTTAACCGTTCGAATTCAAGTCTGAAAGACGAGAGATCGGGTTATTTTCAAAGCCATCAAAGGTTATCGACGAATTGATCACGTATGGGAGCAGGATTTATACGTACACGGCTTTGACGCGGGATTATTTTTAAAGGATAATACTTCGACGGACAGAGACGAGGCAGGGTTCCTCATTGGCTTTTTTGTCGACCAGTTCATACGAGAATCGGTATTTCGGCCGACGGTGCAGTGCCGTCCGAAAATACCGGGGCGGACAATAATAAAGAGGAAAAGGCGAACCGAATAAGCCCTTCTTTGATCAATAGTCCATTGATCTAGGTGTCCGAGGTGGGTAAAGATACGTTTGTCTTATTACAGATGCAAAATTCGAAACGAGCACACGCGTCCACAACGTTCCATACTCTGTCATCAACGCTCTCGGTCTTATCAGTAAGTGACCGACGTTATGCAGTAGTAATAGAAAATAGGGAAGTTAATGGAATTAATAAAGAAAGCCACAGCATAGCTGGCAAATGGACCTTGAGTGACGTTTCAAGGGTTTGACACTACTTCTTGAACTCATGTCAGGATTTTGAGAAGATCTCAAATTGAGTCAAAAGTTTGGCCATGATGCGGTGGAACAAAGCGGTGAAAACCTCGAGTCTTCTCTAGGAGTTTGTACGCTCCTCAAAGAATTGTAAGCTACGTTACAAATCTGCGGAGCGTTTGAAAATATCGAGACACGAGTTGTTAATTTTGTTAGGAAATACGTCACCAGTAGCGAATGTCAATGTTATATTCATATGTGCTGATGCGCTTTTCCATGTTGTGCACTATTCACTCATTAATAATAGGAATGGTTTGCGTCTAAACCATTTGCTTAATTTACATATCCATGTAAATTAAGTCATGTAATTGTCACATAGTAAATTTCCTAATATTGACGAATATGGAGGCAGTACCAGTCCTTTTTACCAGACACTTCGCAAGGAAGTGACATTGGCGGTTATGGCCGTTATTGCTGTTGTCGTCGTGGGTCTTGAGTGTCCTTTGTATACCGTGATATCAAGCTAGTGGTGTAGGAACTACACTGGTAAAAGTTCGAAGGAGCTTCGCAACGATGAGCACCGGTAGCCTCTGAAGGCACTTATCAAAGTGCTCCAAGGAGAGAGAGAGTTAGATGTTCCATAGAGCGTGGCCGAAAGTACCTACACTCGTATTACGACGAATATCACACTGACATAATCCGTGACTCCTTTTTATGAACGCGCACAGACACACAAGATCGACAAATATACGATGGAAAATTGACTGGGCCTCTTTAAGGCGATCCCTTTCCATATGGTAAAAGAGGGAAAAAAGATTATCATAAATTATGTCGAGGTGAGAAACGGAAACATTTGAAAAAAAATGTTCATGACCAACGCGTGCTAAGTTAAGCATTGCGACGGAGAACTGAGGTCAGCACGTCCATCCCATATCAGAAAGGGAGGAAGAGAGAAGAAGAGAGAAAGTTGGTTCGATCATGGAACTTCCGACGTTCAAGAAAGCATGCCACCCAAACCCCCTCCGATGAGAGAGGAAATAGAGGGTTCTTGCAAAATCCCAACATGACCAGCCTCGATTAATCAATGGAAGACTCGGGGCTGGAATATAGAAGAGGGAAGGAGAGGAAGTATAAGGCGTGTGAGACACGATAACGACAACGACGATGACCTTTCGTGCGGCGACCGCTTTGACGATGCTAAAAGCGTCTTTTACCCTTCTACCATTTCATCTCTGTCCGATGGTCAAACGGATACTGATTTTTACTGCTTACTCTCTCGGGATGCACTTATATACCTCGGCAGCTATGGAGACGAAGTAACGAGGTTTGAAGTTAACTGGTAAACAGGGACCCCGTAAGCTTGGAACTTGAAAATTACAGCAATCTACAGTAAAAGTATCATCCTTTTTAATTGATCACTTCGCGCTGGAGTTCAGAGATTTGTAAAGTTTAGAGTTGCCAATTACAATAAAACATTAAACAATAGTAGTAAAATAAATATTTACGAACCTTACAAAATACCGCGGAAATTTTCTTGTTCGCCCCTGAAAAATGACCTATGGACGCATTTCATATACCAGCAGAAAATGTTTCATTATCTTTGAATTTAGCAGAGGGATATTCTCGGCAAATCGTGCAAGCTTAAACAAAAATCGGCTAGGATGCAAACATAGATAGTTAGTATTTTTAGTGTTGTATTTTGTAATTTTTCTAAGTTTTCGAGAAGAATGCTGGTGTGCGTCAACGTCTGCCAATTTTTGTCTATCGAGTTAAAATAATAAATTGAAATTGACACCAATAAGACATAAATCGAAACGTTGCTTTTTCAAAATGGACTATCTACAAATATTCACACACATTTATGTATTTATTGGAACGGTTGAAATTAAACGTTTTTAATTTCAAATCCTTAATCAATATTACGAAGGAAATGTTTCGGGATTTATGAGGACCGCAGAGAAGACTCGAGTTAGATGTGAATAAACTGGAACGCATAAAGTGAGAAAATATATAACGCAAATTTTAATATTGTTCGCGGCATAACAGCCCAAGAAGTCTACACACGCGTTCATAAATCTGCGAAAGCGACATAGAGGCCGTGCTAAGCTGAGCTGCCTGCGACGAAATTTAATGGTTGCAACGGTATTTTCTCTCGCCACTTCTCTCTTCCCGTCTTTCATACGGTATATCCTCACGTAGGCAAATTTAAAGGACGTAAGTAAGCGCGTTATCATCACAGATATACACAGTGCATCCGCGGCCTCTTTAATTCCTGAATGCTCCACGCCGTGAGCGACCTAACTCTTCCTCTTGTCTTCTCCAAGTAAGCTTTTTCTGACTCGCTCTCTCTCTCCCTCTCTCCCTCGCCCTTTGTCCTTCTGGTAAAACTATATAATATAGAACACCGAGGGAGAAATAGTCTTCCACAACCCTGACCGACGACATCCTCGATGTAAAACACACGCTGCTTCTCGACTCCAACTGTCTCATTAAGGTAACTTCTTGGCGGACGAGCCACGACCGTGCCACGTAACTTGAAGGCAACTTTTTATTACAACCTTTCGTTCTGTCCTACATTTTCTCAGTACAACTTGATATTCTTCACCACCTAAAAAATGCTTCAATGGAACAAAATTTGTCCGTCACACCAACGCTGTAAAGTTCGTCATTGTTCGTTTCGTTATTCGAAATTATAGTGTAAATTGAACAATTTTTCATGCTCGAGAAATCCCCCTTGACTGGTCTTGTCACTGGATGAATTTTTCGAAGGCTGACCGAGAGCCTTTTCTCGCAGCTCCAATTCCTAATTTGTCGTTAATTAATGGAAATACATCGAGGGTGTGCTCAAGCTGCGATGACTACCATGAAGAAAACACAAGCGAATCGACGAGGGTAAAACACATCAGGCCGTTCTCTCTACACCGTGCACAAGCTCGCGCAATATCCACTTCGTGCAGAGTTCGCTGAAGGGTATATAAGAGCGCCCTGTCATTTGTCACTGTCCAGAACAGAAGTAAACGCCAAGGAAAATCGACCTCTTACGTGTCATCCCTCTCACATTCTCTCTCTCTCGATATTTCTAACTTTTAGCCTCGGTAACAGAAACGAAAGAAAAAGGACGTTTTTTCATGAGTATGGAATATTGATCCGAAAAACTTGTGAAGGCTAACGCTACCAGTAGTTTTATTAGGATTTTATAATAATTGTCGAAGGCGCGAAGCATTATGCAATCCAGTCACGATTACTGATTTCTCAGCCTGCAATCAGCTGATGGATCGAAGTAGAGAAGAATAAGGATTAGGCACACTGAACGAAGGTTAATAAATGACTCTTATTCATCTGTGAAAACGCTTTCCATCTGTGAAAAGTTATTCTCTACAAGAGGAATATCATCAAGGTTGACCGAACACTGCCGAGGTCTTCATTTTCACCCAGGTCGCTGCTTATGTAGATAAAGCCCCTTCTGCACGGGAGCAGTGGATATCGATTCGGTTAGAGCCTTTCTGCCCTTTCCGGTCTGCAACATCTTCTTTACTCGATCCTTCGATGGTGGAACTCGACCGCCTCCTTGCTCTCTTGAATTGTGCGCTGCCCTTTTTGATTCATTATAGTTTACTAGTTTCTGAGAGAGCGCAGATTGCTCTTGTACCAAAGCTGTAATCTGGCTCCACGCAAGGAGCTCTATTGTCCAGCTTTCTCCAACTGTCACTGTTTTTCTCTCTAACTGTTCATTCCTCAGCTACTGGTTTTGTACTTGGATCATCTTTGGCACCTGCGCACATGTCCTTCTACTTCGTCAATGATACTTCTATAAATACATCTGTATATATCCAAACGATTCTATCGACGTGCCCGCTATCATGTAGAATAATAAAGGAGGAATATACGGGGCGTCCAATTTGGTACGAATCATAAGTATGGATGTTGTTTATAGAAATAATTAAGTATCTATCGGGCGTATAGACTAGGGTTTAGTCAATCCTATAATCAGTTCATCAACGCTTGCTTGACAAAATCTTTCCGAAAGCTTTCTTATTTTTATTCCATCGGGGTGAACATTCTGAAAAATCCCATCATCACGTGTATGTGTTTTGTGTCACTAAATTTTTTGATAAATTGTAGTCCCAGGCATTTTTTTACTGAGTACCGCATAAATAACGCTCAAATTTGTTGATGTCTGATTTTGTTAACTTTTATGCCCTGACATATTTGACTTTTTATGAATATTTGTTACCTAATTTAATAAAACTGAACAATGATACAAACAAAATAAATACGATTTTTTAGTTTAAAATGGACTGAGCAAGGTTTCATCCATTCACAATTATTCGATTAACCAGAGAGAATAAGAGTAAACCAATTTATACAACAATGAACTCTATAAATCTTCATTGCAAAACATATGTACAAAATTGGGACAGGGCAAGATAAATATTTCTTTAAATTCTTTTTTTTGTAACGTCATATATATTTTCTCTCCTCTTATAATTCTAGTTATTGATCCGTAGAAATGTTGTAGTCTTATTAGCAATAAGATTTTAATTCATCATATGTAAAGTATGGCGCTTTGAGAATAAAAAAGCTAGATTTCAAATATTTGGGAATGAGAATATCCGGCATTGAATTGTGGCATTTTAGGGTTAAAGACCCTTACATTATACCGCGCGTTCCTAACATTTAAAAACTAATTATTTATGGCAAAATAATGATATATCACTATTTTTACACTCATATGTAAATACGAACGAATAACGGACTTTTGTAGACCCGCATACATACATGTACACATGGAGGTACATAGTTTTACAGTTTTATGAGGTTGATTTTGTTTACCAATTCGACAAACACCGAGTGGAAACTTTGCAGAAACAGAACAAAGCAAGTCTGGGGCTCATTTTCTCTCGAATAAAACCCAAGGCTCCAAACTCTCTGCTTAACAGTAACCCTTGCGAATGTACGAAATGAAGCGGGAAAGAATGCGGAAGATGGACACAGTAAGCGGGTTTTCGTAGCAACAGCGGTAGTAGTAGGGATAGTAGTAGTGCTAGTAGTAGTAGTAGTAATAGTAGATAGAGTCAAATATAAGGCTGGAAGGCAGAAATGAAGTGAAAGCTAGATGAAATTAGGAAGCGAAAGTGAGAAAGAGAGAGAGAGAGAGAGAGAGAGAGAGAGAGAGAGAGAGAGAGAGAGAGAGAGAGAGAGAGAGAGAGAGAGACTTAAGGAGGAATCGGTGGTAGAAGTACGGGAGGACTCGCTATCATAGAGTTTTCCTCGAGTTTTCCAGCAGTTATGAGCAGGCAGAGCGAGGGAATGAGGGAAAAGGACGAAAGAGACAGACAGATAGATAAATAGATAGGCAATGGTGGTTGATATTCTGGCTGGCCGAGGAGAGCGTGTTAATTCCCATCCGCGTTCCCGGCACCAGGAAAGTACCCTTGAGGTATGGGTTGAGTGAGAGCGCTAGAGGGAGAGAGAGAGAGAGAGAAAGAGAACGAGAACGACAACTTGGCATCCCGTTCCTCAATTTCTCTCTCGCTCTCTGGTACAGCGATTACAGGAAGAGGCTGGGAATATATACCGACCTCGACGGTGAGAAAGGATGGAGGCACCCGGATGCGAGATAACGTTTTCAATTACCTGCAGGATGTGACGCAGTTATGAGTCAGCTACCTAGGCTCCAGATGGCTTGTGGTGTACGGCTTTTCTATCATATACTAACGTATGTACATATATATATATATATGTAGAAAAGAAGGATATATATATAGAACTCGTTTGAAAGTCTGGCGAGAAATGATGAGCCAAGATGAGTGAACGGGTATGAGGAAAGCGAAAGAGCTCTCGTTGAGAGAGCTCAAGAGGATCGTCTTCTCAAACACCTTCGCGTATAATATACTTATAGTAAGCTATATGAAGATGAATACCCAAATCCAACGCCATTGCTTGCCTAATACTTGTAGAACCGCGTGCTCGAAGGAGATAAAGTAAGGATCCGATCGGGACAATGGATACGCAAGGAAGTTTGAAAAAAAAGGTAGCTAGTGCCGATTCGTTGTCGAAAGTTTATATTGTTGGTCGGAAACAAAACGAGGAAGAAAAGTCCGTTTTCCTCATCAACCATGCGCAGATACGAATGCCATATTGCGTTTATGCGTTACTTGCTATCAAAGGTGCAAGGAAAACTCCATTCCACTCGATACGTCTAGGAACCTGAGGAATATGAGAGCTTAGAAAGAAAAAAAGACAATAACAATGGCGAAAGGAGCCGATCCAATTAGTGAACGACTTTAATGCGCGGAATCGATAGAGACGCTGGAAAATGACGGGTTTTGTTCCCTATAATCCTATGATTTCTCGATCGAGGAGGATTTCGTACTCCCTTTCTCGTACTCTCGGCTTTCTTTCTCATTCTATGTTTCAATCTTCCTTTCTCTTCTTTCAATTCTCTTTTATAGAAATATATAAAAGAAAATTGAAGATATATACATAGATATAACAAATACTCACCATTTTCTCGTATCATTTCATACTCTCTCTTTATCTCTTTCTTTCCGAATTGCCACTGTGCTACTTTTTGCAAAGATTCGATTTCATCCAGCATTGTATGGGTCATCCAGAGAACCAAAGCATAGTAAGCGCAAGCTCGAAACTACGTGCTACAAAACTGTCCTTCCCTTTCTCTCTCTTTCCCTTTTGCTCTCTCTCTCTCTCTTTCTCGTTTTCGCCCCTTTGCACATCTCCCACATTCTCTTGACGGTGGTAATTTCACGGCGACTAACTCTGGATGCATTTTATCCTGGCGAGTAACGCCACGCTCGAGACGGAAAGGAAATAAATCAGTGGCACTGGCCGACCGCGAGTAAACGATCCTTGCCACGTCCACTCTGAACCGTATCGTACTCCTTTATCTTTTACCCACCACCCACATCGCCTATCGATAGGGATCATAGGCTGAGTATTAACGACAAAATTCACCCGTAATCCACGTATGATTCGGACCAAGAAATTTTTTAAACCATCACAGTGCCAATATTTAAATAAGCCTTTTTACTTTTTTTCGTTCAGCAAAATCTAAATAAATAAGGGAGGCCATTATCACTAATAATGTACAAGAAATATCGATTTAATACCATAATAACGCTGTAACGATGCCATTTAGAGCTTATAATAAGCAATAAATATAGTAAAATTAAATTTGAATGCACTTGTACTTTTATCATATGATTCTCATAACTTTTTAATCGTGCAAACAAATAGTATCGCCATTTTGGTACCAACATTCTTAAAATAAATGAAAAAATCGGCATTATGAAAGAAGCTCATTGTCAGTCTATTCAATAGGAACTTTTCATGAAACTACAGCTGCTACTTTGCTGTTGTTTCATTCAAGTATCCCGGAAACCAAATCCCTCTTGCGAATTTTATCGTGCTTTCAACATCTTCAAAAAGGTCTGTTAATGGTCGAGCTCTGCAAATATGAGAGTTGTCTTATACTGAAATGGATTATCATTACAGACAATTTCCTGTTGAGTTTAAATATAATTAATAAACGTTCATTTTTGTACTAAGCGACAGTCGTATTCAATATTAAGTGTTTAAAATGGAAACGATTTTTAATATACTGAAATTTCACATTTCTCGAAAAACAGGTGCAAGCTTTTTGTTTTTGAAACATACCAAACAACCAAGTGACACTTGCATATTGCTTTCTCGTAATTCCAGCACATCCACTAAACTTCTTTTATGAAGTACCTACCCCATATTCATTGAGAGACTCATTTGGTATCTACGTCAACATTTTTTGAAAGTTTGCCAATTATTTTTCAAAGTGCTCGTTTCGGAAATTAAGCTAATGATGAATTATTCTAGATATACAGATTTGCAGAAAACGAAAATTATGTCGGGTCAGAGCTATCATTATGTTTGATCATGTTCATAAAACTCCTGTTATAGGTTCATCTGCCTTCTAAAATTAGTTTTTTCACCTAAGGCTTTTTTTAATATTACTATTTCCTTGAATGAAAATATTTTAAGTGAGAATAATGCTATTTATTCTAAAACGTGGCCATATTTCGAAAAATAAATAAAATCAGAGAAAAATTTATTGTCCTTTAACTATTGTTTACTATATAACTATCAAAAGAAACATTACATGAATTTAAAAAAACATTAAGCGAATTAAAAAAATTCATGGAAAAAAGTTTATTTTTCTGACCGTCGCAGAATACACGTATAAAAATATATACTTATGTATATATATTTTTTTTCTTCAGACGTAATCTAATATTGTGCTATACAATTTTCTTTGGGCTATTTAGTAGAAAAAACGATTTTTTTGTTAACGAAAGCCGAAGCCCGGTATTATGTGGGATACAGAATAACATCCAGTTAAGCGCATAGAGTTCACACAATACTCAGTTCACCATATAGGCAGGTTACGCGAGGTCTGTTCGAGCACATAGGCATGCGACATCGCGTGCAGTTATGCGCGCAGGAAGTTGACGAAGTGTCGACTTCAATAGTTACAAAGTGACGATAATTCCAGATAAGAAATACCACTAGAAACGAAGTCATGAGCCATTTAAGACGGTACATAAGTTTACTCCCTGGGCGGTGGACGTTGGATGCAACTTGACACAGAAATCAGTTGCTGAAAATTTATTCAAATATTGTCAATAAGGTAAGCAGAGAAATATTAGATCGAAATAACGCGTATAGATGGATTAAGCACAAAGTGCGAGAGCAAGAAGTTCACAAGGACCAACAGTTGGTATACCAGTAGAAAGAGAATTTGTTTTATTTCTTCTTCAATGGATATTATGTATTTTAAAAGCCTCGGCCCAATTTATCGATTATGATTACTCGTATTGTACATATAATATGCGTCGAGCGTAAAAAAATTCATTTTTGTTTTACCACGGACGAGGGCCATTGGATGGATGTATGTCGTGATGAGAATGGAATTCACGAACAATAGGGGTAAAATAAAAAATGAGTGACATTATTTCCAGGGAAAATTAACCGTTTGCTGTCCACGTATTCTCTTCTAAAAGTTGAGTAAATTCATTAACGTACGCATCGCGTTATGGCTGCAATATCGAGGACCATAAGCTGAGAGTGGACATTTGTGTGTGGTTTTCAACGAGAGGACTATACTGTCAGTGAGAGAGAGAGAGAGAGAGAGAGAGAGAGAGAGAGAGAGAGAGAGAGAGAGAGAGAGAGAGAGAAGCAGAGAGTGAGAGAGGAGAGGGTACATGATGTAAATATATATATGTATATGCATCATGTACGGTAAGTACCCTCTCCTCACTCCCTGCTGCTCTATGCGTGTATATACACACATTTAATGTCGTGGTGGAGAGCACTCAGTAGTAATAGTCCGCGGCTAGTCGGATTAGTGCCAGGAAATACATAGCCCGAAAACAAGTGTGCGGGCACGGATCCTACCACCGAGTTATTAGAGATATCAGGAATTTCCGGTAAAGATGTACCAAGAGAGAACCCGTAATCATGGTATTTATCTGCCCATATACCTCCATATAATGAAATGGTTTCGTTCGCGCCATCGTGCACAACACTCGAGGGTGAAATATAGCGAGTACCAAGTTTGAAAGCAAAAAACCCATACCGGTTTAAAAAGGAAAAAGCATATACCATTTCTGTATATCAGGTCTGCCGACTAGGACGACTGAACTCCCATTCAGTGTAGTCATATGCATCTCTCTTGTTCTCTCATTAATTATCTCAAATTTCTTAAGAACCATTATCACCAACAAAAAGGTTTAGCATTAAAACAATGACAGTTGTCCAGAAGCGAGACATCAGAAGGAAGAAAAGGTTTATCAAGTCGAGTGGTTAATAAATCAAAATCTGTTTTACACTAATGCAAACTCCTATGACCATCTTTCACTCTTACATAACAATAAATGCTGCTTTTTAGGGTAGGACGTAAATTATACATAGTCTCGGGTCTCCGTGAAGCCTCGTGCGCAGTCCTTGGCAGTTCGATCGTAACTAAGGCTAAATATTGGGTCGAGATTCTCCGACAATAGGAGACGTCAGATTTAATACAATTTGATGAATACCATGATGTAACTTTGGCACTATCCGTCGCTTCCTAGCATATCATATTAGCGATTATCTGCACTTCACACACAACCACTATTCAATTGATTAAGTTCTCTCTTTATTGGTATGTGCGAGATTGCGTTCTCAGAGCAAACGCGATGGTAAATGGATTGTGACATTTTACCTGTTCTCCGAATAATTCTAGGCACGCGTGATACGTAAAATTGAGTCGAAGTGCTGCACACTCCAACCCCTTTTTGTTGTGGCAAAAAGTGGTTGATTTCAGTTTCATGCCAAACAGTTGATCCATCCCGAGGAATTTATGGATCGCGTTTTGCGATTCTCTCTCCCTCTCACCCTCACTCTCGCTCAAGGCATAACTATAACATGTTACTCGTCATCACGAAATATCAACATAACTTTACAAGCTTTCTATAGTTGAGTTCGAGTGTTTCTTAAAGGTGGTTAACATTTTGGGCGAATACAAAGCGTTAACCCCTGCACAATCTACTTGCAAAAGAATCAAGTGTTTGATTTTATTTGAAATATTCGCGATCTTCGAGAAACACGGCCGTACATTGGTTAGGTCATGTTGAGCTTTCATGTCGTTATAAGCTTTGGTCGTATAACGAAAATGTGGCGATATGTTGTACTTTCAGTGTTTTTAATTAAATCAAATCAAAATAACTCTTCAGTTTTTAAATGGCATGCATAAAAGTGAATCCCTCGGTATTGGCAGCCCGACACGATGATGTTGTTAAAATTTGGTAAACTGATTATAGTAGGTACTCCATGTAAAGCACACCGTGGAATCTCTATAAATGGTAATAGTAGCTTAAATCAATAGCAACCATAAAATATATATGCGAGATTAATTGTAACACGATCGCAAACGAAATTGGTATTATAGAGCTCCGGATATTCTTACCATTTTACTTGTATTCAATAGCGTGCAGGTCATAGCTCGCTTGTGCAGTCAACTACAAGTTTTCGCCCCCTTTCATTTTTATAATTTTTTTATTTCGGCCTATCTGATTACATTCAACTCCTAAAAGAATTAATCTAAAAACCGTCCGATAATTAAACTTTGTATCAAGACGTTTCCGTAACTGTTGCACTACGAGAACGACGACATATTTCACTTACATTATTTATTTTGTCATCTCTATTGTTCGAGGATTTATTGCCCCAGTAGCTATAGGCACCATCAAGCGAGAAATAGTGCGAAAAGTTCGTAGAATCTACCTACTCGTGAATATATGATCTTGGTTCCAAGGCCAAATCGCACAGTTATTTACTTTTGATTTTCCTTGCTTGGCAATAATATAAATTTACGCTCACACCTTCTGTCGGCCAAAGAAGCATTAGTACATGTTTATTCCTAGATATGTCGTTTTGATTTTAAAAGAATGTTTCAACGGTAAAATCTTTTCTTAATTCACTCAAAGTTAATCAAATTTAAAAGTGGAGAGTTCGTGTCTTTAAAAACTACCACTTTCCGGTTGCTCCCCCCGCGGTCAGAATGTTAGGTGATATAATTCATGAAATAGATATAAAAATTATTTTATTATATAGAGAGATACTATTATGATATACCGTCCTGTACAGAAACTCGTTGAGGTCATGGCTGGACTCAACGGGCCAGAAACTAAAGTACGTTGTTCCATTATGCGTGTACTCATTGCAACTTGTAACTTTCGTATACCACTGTGATCCCTCTCCTTCTCGTGCTACTATCATCTAACCTTCCCTCTAACAATACAAGTGAAGTAATTACATTTGTTCGACAAAACAAATTGCCCCCTGTTTCTCGATCTCTGTATACGAAATAGGACAAATGATATATATATATATATATATATATAAACAGTGTATATATATTTATATATATATATACTGTTCCAAAAAATTGAAGTAATTGTTTCCCCTCGATAAAATTGTCCATATTTGATAGCACATCACTGTCGTTGTATTCGTCATACAGAGATAAAAAAACACAATTTGAAGCGCGAAGTCTCTTCTTTAAGGAGGTTGAAGCGTTGTCCATGCATTAGACGAATTCCAAGTTTAATTGTTTAAAATTCGTACGAACCTTCTTAACAATAATACTCAACTGTGGGTCAAATTTGAGAAAGTTTTACCGTCTAGAGACCGAGTTATTTATTGTCAAAAATCGTATTTTTTCATAACTTCCCGTAAGATCTCGTGTTAAAGTTGCGATTTTAAACACTGAATATCTCGATTACTAGATGGTGAAACCTTCTCAAAATTGTTACCCATTATAATACGATGCTCAAGAAGATAGACGCAAAATTTCAAAAAATTATCTTGGAAAAAATTGTATCTCATGATTTTGCCATTACTTTGTATATACTATTATGATTATGGCGCGTGAACCTCCTTAACGTGCTACGTGTTTCATTGATTTCTAACAAAGTTACATGTGAAAAAGCAGGAAAGGGGTATCGTTAAATTTTCATCTAGTAGCTTTGGCTTATACGTTTTACGTAATTTCTAGCCCAAATTTTTTGATTGCATTGTAAAGTTTGAAGATTTAGCTATAAATTTATTTTTTGATATCTACGATACAATATTTTTCACGGAGGTAGGGCTACTTGAATCAAAAGTAGTACTATTACTTCAAAGTTCAATATCTACTGAATAAGCTCACATCAGAAGTTAAAAGAAAAACGAGGATAAAGTAAAAAGACTAAGCTTTAAAATGGTTTTATGAGAATAGAGAACAGATTTTTCTTTTATTTGTTACAGTGCCTTAAAAAATAGTCAAATTTTCCTCTAAAATCAGAGGAAATCATCATCAGACTTCCATTCAGAAATGACCCCAAAACGTCTCTGGACTCTATTATCTTTACAGGGTAGAAAATCTCATATTTCAAGCTTCAAAATGGTTTTTTGTAAATGCGATACGATCATTTTTCAACGAGATATCAATGTTCAAACTTTGCACCGCCGGAATTAAACATTACCTGAGGTGTAAAACTGGTTATACCTCAAGAGAATTTTCCCGGTCGATATGAGACCTCGCTATCTTTTTACCGATTGTTTTACATCTGCAGCTTTACAAGCTTTCCTTATGAAAGCTGTCGCTCAGACATAGGTACCCCACTCGGCCGATTGATCATGATGAATTGTGTATGAAAATATAAGAATCGTACGTCACCGCGTAGATTCAAAGACTCACCCTCTCAAGTTTATTTTTATTTTACTAAAATAGTTAAAAATTCACGTATCTCGTACTTATTTATTTAACGTGTCGAGACAAAAATAAATTAATAAAAAATAAGCGACGTGCAAAGTTATCAAAATTCCTAGTCCTACTAATCAATAATTGGTATAACTATCATTACTTATTATTTAACTAACATCTTATCTCAAACGCATAGTAGTATCTCATTAAATCCGTTTCTGTAATATAAAGTCTCCAGTTCGAGCTTAAAATTTGTGGTTGCCATAAAGATCTGGCCAAGGATCTCGCATCGTAGCTTCTTGTTTCCGCAGGCATTGCACAGAGGTAGAAATAAAAGCAGAAACAGCAGCGAGGTATCAGACGGAGGGATTTGAAGCTCGAATTTTGACGACTTACACGAGAGTAAATGCGTTTCTGGTAGCTCAGGTTGGGGAATGAGATTCTGGTGTGCGAATTGTGTCTCGTTGGCGACGTCTCCGCGTTTAGGAACGTTCTCAAGGTCCCGAAATAGAGGAAAATTGTGGGACCGAGAGAAAAGAGAAATTGAGTGGATGAAGCAGGCGAGGACTTTCATGCCCACCTCTTTCCTTCTCCCTTTTCATTCCGTTCGCTCGTGCTCGTTTCCTCTCTCTCTCCCTCTCTTTCTCTTCCGCTGTCCATCTCTCACTCTCTCTCGCTCTCTCTCTCTCTCTCCTTCTCCGTTCGTCGAGCTGGATCTGCATATTTAGCTAAGGCTCGCGCCGCGGCCATTGGAATTGCAAAATCGCAAATTGGACTTGTTTGAGTCGTCCAGCGCACAGCCGCGAGATAGAGAGAGATAGAGCGAGCAACAGAGGGAAAAAGAGAGAGAAAAAGAGAAGGAGAGAGCTCACAGGGCATGAGCTCGACGAACCGACACTATCTCGTCGCTTCTCCGTTCCGTAAAGTTTTCGAATTAACTACACCGCACCAGGGGCAGACTCACCATCTCTCACCCCTGTATTATACGAATTCGCGCGTGGGTGAGACCGAACGAGGGGAGAGAGACATAATATCTGCCCTCGACGCAATAAGTGTCGGCGACTAGACTCGATATAACAGAGATTAATGAGATTGAGATATTAATGGTAGACAACTATACGGATGCGAGAGGATCCTCAGGAACTTTCGACTAATACAATTATATATTCGCGTTTTTTCTTTTCTCTCGTTGCAATTTGTCTAGGTGATTGAAAGGGCTCTTTAACCTCCAAGTATTCGACTTTGGACCTAAAGAGCCTTTTCACTGAAAAACTAACACATTCCAAAAATATCGTCTGTGTTGATTTTCACACGAAAATTAATTATAAGAATGCGGAAATCCTTAATCAGACAATTTTCGAATTATGACAATCTTTCGAAATTAAAATAGACGCGAGACTAGAAATTTAAGTACTCTGACTCTTCAGTATTGCTTAAAGGTGTAATTAAAGTCGATATAGTTATATAAATTTTAAGTTTTCAAAAATGTACGTTGCTATAAGGACGTTCTCTGAAACGAATTAAACAGCAGTTATAAATTCTTGATTAATTCTCGATTCGACAGTTATTAATCAATTTTCATCAAAACTCAATTTACACAAGGTTCAGTGATAACGTTCGGAATCAAAAGTAAATTATCACGTATATGCGTGTGCACAATTGTCATTTTCACATTTAGCTCCCGACTGCTCGTAGAACAAATACACGAAAGTTATGTATTTAGAGTCAGAAATGAAGGCAGGTGGTACATTTATTATATGTTATTGATGTTTTTCGAAAGAACAAAATATCCACTGATAAATATTCGTTCGATACTTTTACAACTTAATATAACGGCTTTATGGCGATGACTTTTCGCATCGATTGTGTTCTCGTAGCAATAAGTAACATGTAAAAATTGGTGCAAATACCGTTCCAAAAAAAAAGTAGAGAAATCAATAATGCTAATAAAAACAACCGGTATGTATGTGGGCATGACTAGTACCGCCAAGGCACAAATATTCGATAAAAAAAGAAGATAGAAAAAAATAGATTTCTGAATAGCAAACTGCTGACTGTCGTCGAGAGATGCAGAACAAGAGAGAGCCCTCGGGCGTCGTTTGCATAGTCATGTAGACTATGCAAAGTACAGCGGCTCAGAAAAGGGTTATTTTTTTAGATTTTGTTCTCAGGGAATAAATAAAATACTATCAAAAGGCAATTTTCGCCGCTTCGTTCCTCAAGAATTGAATACTTGAAAAAGCATGATCTAAAAAAGACGAAAAGCTGCAAATAATAAAAATCATGAACGCCAACTTCAATACAAAATTATGGAAATCATAAAAATGAGAACTCTTTCATATACAAATATGTTTATGAATTAAGGTGTATAATAATTCAACAATATTAAACAATATCTACTGTGGTCTGTAGTCACAATAGATTTTCAGGGGATGTGATTAAATTATTATATATATGACTGAACAAATTTGCCTTTGAATTATTACAACATGTGAGAAAATTTGTAAACAGAAATGTTGTTATTTGCATTATTTCAATATTTTTTACTTTAACGTATACCTATTTATATCGATCGAAGTATATAAAAAAGTAAAGAAAACAACAAATAATCATTATAAGCTCATATAATATGTGAGAATTGAGGGACCGATTTGATTGAGCAATTTTAGAAAATGCAAAGGTTTAATGAGAAAACAAGAGTATCGTCAATATAAATAGGGTTGACAAGGTTGACGAGACACAGAATGAGCTTGATTCCTCTTAACGGTTCTTTCGAGACATCTCCGGCTATTTGCGACAAAATGGGCACAAATGGACAGCACATCATATAAGCTGGTTTATTGGACTTTGGATGTTCCATTTTATCACGACGCACCCCAAAATTCTTCTGTATATAAATATATATAAACGATAAACTACGTACATTCATCAGACGAGACAAGTGAAAGAAGAGTCCCGTAAGTGATTCGATCGTTCCTCAAAGTCCCGTTTACTTCTCAACCCCAGTTTGCCTCGAGGCAAACCGATGAAGGGAGATGCTCTATTTCTTCGGGGCTTGGTAGAAAGACAAAAAAGAGACCCTTTTTCTTTCTACCAAGCAGCGGTGACACGATCGAGCAATCTCCGCAAAAAGAAGTTGCGGGCTTGTGCCAATTTGCTCGCGAAAAGACGAATAGCCGATCGTTTGTACATAGCTCGGCCAGGAGAGACTTTTCGCAAATTTCGGTGTTTGGTATCGAAGGAAAGAGTCGAAGAATAACATCTGCGATCGAGTCGAGGAAAAAGAGTAAAAGAACTCTCAAGTCCCGAGGGCTATTCTCTCGATTCGTCAGTTGGTCCATCTCATCTATAATAATGCCATTCTGATAAAACAAAAAGTGAGAATTGAAACTGTCTCATCGCTCCTCCGTAATGCTGGATCTTCCATGAAGGTCCTTTTTTGAGTATCTGTCTTTTTCAATCGTGGCTTCGCTATAGAGACACAGAGTTCTGTTACCAAGTACGATAAGTTAACAATTACGAAGTTCTAAATGTTCTCACACCCGAACCACTTTACCGAATCTTGATTAAATCGACACTAAAAATGCGCATCTTTTAGTCGATTCTCATCGAAAGTTTTTGTCAATAAGTTTCATCGCATGGGAAATTTGTGAACTTAAAACTTCTTTTAAAATTGTCAAACTTAATCTGGAATAACATTGATGATAGTTCATTGGTATTAAAAATTTCAGCCTGAGAACTCGAAACCGGCGAGTGCTAGGGAGTATAGACATCTTTAAAATTTGCTTAAATGCCAGAACACCCAGTCAACGAGTTCGGCAAAAATCCACACAAATCGTATCCAATGAATAAGGCAGCTCTAGTTACGTGTGGAAATTCATCTCAATCAAGATATCACAAGTGTATGGTCTGACGCGGTGGTTCGATTTTTGTATTTTCATTTTGTGCACACCCACACACCTCCAACTTCGTGTGTATACTTGTTCGCAAGCATAATTTTTTTATTTTATCGTCTATTTTATATACTTTGGCTCAAAAGTCATGAATTTTTCTCTCGAGATCATAAATATTGCGAGAAATTGAAAAGAACGAAGGAAGAAAAAACTGCCTTAAAAACAATAGAAAACATCCAGCATAATGAAATTTGATTGAACGAAACTTGAACCTTTCGGCGTGGCAGCCGCATGATCATATAAAGGGATGAATGTGAAAGAACAAATATATGGAAATCAGATTGAATAATAAGGGGAAAAAGAAAATTAGAAAACAGGAAAAGTACCTACTATACTTTCGAAAAAGTGTACTCGTACGGTTACTACTAACATCGCATTTGATCGCAGCGAGGGTTTCGTACGTGGGGAAAAGAAAATATTTCGAAATATTATGCGAAACGAAACTTACGTGGTCTGGACAAATGTAAAAAAGGGGAGAGAAGTCAGGGAGAAGGTTATGAACGTGCAACTGGAGACTGGGGTTCAAAGGTAAAAGGGAGAGGGTAGCCCATGCAAATGGAAAGTTATGCCGCAGAAAAACGAATATTGAATCAGCAGCCAGTCGAGGATAGCTATATGTACGTCGTAGTCGACGACGCCCTTGTGCGACGCGAGGGTTGAAAACTCGACGGTCTTATAGCCCTCTATAGCGTTACCTTCTCCTCGTCTTCTTTCGCAGGGGCTCACGCTTGCTTTCATCCTTCAAGGCTCGGCGTCGTCGCCAGGAGCCGATCCCATGTTCTCTCGTGAAATATTTCTCTCTCTCTCTCTCTCTCTCTCTCTCTCTCTCTATCTCTCTCTCTCTCTCTCCCTCACTCTCCCTCACCCTTTTCCTTCTCCGATATGTATCGACGCACACATACCCATCGACCGCTTTCTTCACTTCTCGTCGCATCCTCCTTCCGCCTCTTTCCCCTCTCTCCGTCTTCTTCGTTTTCTTGTTCTGGTTTTTTATTACCTACCCTCAAGCCCTTCGTTGGACCATTCGAGCTTTCTCTTTCCACTACTCGTATCACGCAGGAGTCTCTTCGTCTATGTGTGTGTATATATATATAAACCTAAACGCGAATATAGGAATAAATGAGAAGCGAAAGCATTGCAAGCCAACATTATATCTCTTTGGTAGTCGAAGAATCAAGTTTCTTCAATGGGGTATCTAATCGGATATCACGTAGAAGAGAGCTCTCTTTTTCAGTTTCCAATTGTTATTTGCAATATAACGTTGCGGCTGTTTCCGGAGACCGCAACGAATTCAATGACGAAATGTAAAAGAAATCGCTTCGAAAAATGTAAATTGTTTTCACAAATTATCGAGGAAGTCGTCAGTGTCTTGCTCTTCGAGACACCAACTATGGATCTTCTGGTGACACTGTAGGGCTCTTGCCAAATAGTATTTCGCGGTTAGCGATTAGTTTTTGACATTTCTATTCCACAGTTTTCACGCAAATTGATTCTTTGCACCCTATTGTCGATAAGGTAGGTTGTCTACCTGATGACCTTACGGATTTAGACAATGCCTTACCTTGTTTTAAATTTCAATTTTTAATTTGGTGCACCGTTTTGCTAACATCAATCTATTGTATTTCTTATTTTCCTGATCATTGCTCTTTCCACTTCAGTCTTCTAGCGATAGTTATACTTGACTCACTTACCCTTCTTTTTATAGGGTACATGCCGGTTCCCACAATTTTCTCGAATGTTTTGTCTCGAGCTTTTTCTGCGGCACCGTGTAGCTCTGAATTTACTCAATATCTATCTCAATATTATTTTTCCGTTTTGCTGTTGGTATCTATACCTAATTCCTATTCGTATTTTCATTATTATCCAACTGCCATGTTTTCCTATCTCTTTACCAAACTGGGCAATACGTATTATATTTATCATCTGTGATATATTAAATTCAAGAAATTCATACATGTCACATTAATATTTTTTTTGAAATCACCAGTTTTGTAAATGCCTATTTTGCAAATGTAAATCTTTAAAACGTCATTCTTTTCCATCGAATTTTATTCATGGCCTTGTTGTTATGTGAATTTAATATTTCAATGAATATTTTCAGTTGGTGACACATAACTGGAAGTAGGTTTTGGATTTTTTGTCAGTAATTGTATTGTACCACAGATGCATGATCTTTTTTTTTGGGCAACCTTACTCTTTTTCTATGTAAGATTTTCCTTCCCTTATCATATTCTCGTAATTACACTTACAATTCTTTTCTGTAATGGATAAAGTCTTGCGGTCGTTAAGTTATACCCTCTTAATGCCACAGGGAACGCCAATGCGATGGGAATTCGAGAACACGTAACTTGCAACGGATATCCTTAAAGCAAACGTACCAATTTTCGAACGGTAAATGGTAGTTGGACACGCCACGTTAATCGATACGGATATATATTCGTTGTCAATCTAAAAGTACAGGCTGGCCGATAACTGGTTCCTTTCCGAGGACTGGTACATTCACCCCAGACAATTGAAAAACAGCGTTACCTCACCTATGCAGGAGACTACCATATTCTTGAAACGTGAATTTTCCCAAAATTAATAATGGAGAACAAACAAATTACTAATTAAGCCATTCTTCTAAGCCATTAAATGCGTTTCTCTTAATTTTTTTAAGATCTTTATGAGGCATTATCGTTTGATGGTAACTTTTACGTGCTCCCGAACACTTATTGTACACATAACACATTATTGCACGTGTTTTTTAAAAATCATATGTTGTTTTGAATCATTCTTATAAATCGCGGAATGTTTTTTATTCTCGGTTTTGTTTACTTTCTTCCCTTGTGGATGGTGGAAATAAATTTGTCTAAGTTTTGTTTCCAGAGTACTTAAAAAAGTCGAAAACGTCAAAAAGTAAGATTTGAAAAACGACTTTTCGGATATGTTTTGAGTGTTTTGACGTATATTATACAAGTTTGTGTACTTTGCATGTGTGGATATTTCACATTTTTGGTTGGTCTCGCTGTAACTGCGAATATACAGGTAAGTACTATAAGATATTATTAAGCGGCATTTGATTAAAAAAAAAGGATAGGCAAAAGTGTAAGGATTTTAAAACTTTGTTTACTTCAAATAAATCTTCGATTTTTCATAATAGGTGTCTAGTCTGATCTTCGTAAATTCTGAATTATCGAGCACAAGCTTGCAAAAATATCGTATATGATTAAATCTTCCACTTCTTCGAAAAGTAGCTGAAAACCCTTTCTCTTCATTTAGTATTTAACAAGCGAAACTTTGCACGTGAAAATTTTTATAATGCTTCTTCGTGATATTTCAGAAAGTCTATCACTTACGAGAATAAAATTCTTTGCAGAATATTTTACAAGTTTTCATTTGTCGTCTGTGTTATTTGATCTTGTTAGCTTCTGTCAGTGTTTTAGTCTCGCGATATTTTGTGGGTATCTTCATTGTCTTCTATATCTTATATTGATGCGCGTGATAGATTTTGTTGCAATAAATAATTTTGCTTTCAGTGCAAAAGTGCAGTAATCGAAACAGTAGAAGCTACGAGTTTCCCTGTATCCAAATATTCCCCAAATCTAAATATATTCATATAAATCAAAAGATTTCGTGTCCGGCGTAGCACTCTGTACCAGTATTTTTTGCCTTTTTATTTGGTTTCGTAAAAACGCTTGCACAATAGTTAGGTATGCACGAAGTATAGGCCTACTCGAAAATGCAAAGTACCTTTATAATTCCTATTACATTCCATAAAATTTCGAAAAAATTCAAAGTTAGCGACCTTTTTGTTTTATAATGGGTATCTACTTTTGCCTAACAGACCATAGAGCCAAATACACGTGGGCGCTTAATTTGAGAGAGGACCAAGAACGCTACGAACGATCGAATTATTTATCGATGCAAGCTCGTGGTCATCCGACAGTTCGAAAATGCTTAACACGGGCAATGTGAGGCAGAAAGCAGTGAGGTTCCGATTTTCATTGTGGGCTATTCGATCCCTCCATTCGTATGTGTCCCACGCCCTTTCCCCTTCCTCCTATACATCCCCTTAAATCTCTGCCATTACACCTCTTATTCTCGTTTTCCCACTGCGACGAGAATTATGTAGAAACCCGAAACCCATTTAATTATTTCCGAAGCTCGAGTTCGGGGTTTTAAGGACTCTAACAGATATGCCCTTATTCGACACGCATTTACCATCAATCCTAATGAGATAGCTTCGCCTGATACTGACGTTGGTGATTTTATCCTAAAGCATGTAATCCCCGGATTTCACCAATAAAGCTCTCGCAGAACACTTCGATTATTTTCTACTATCGTCAAAACAAAGAAAAATCACGGGAATGGTATAAACAAATGACTATTATCACTCAAATATATTTCGTGTCGAGCAAATATTTCATTAATATTATATTTTTAAAAAAGGATTTTCATATGGCCATTAGCTATGTCCGCATGAAATTTTATCGCGCAAATGTCCTGCCTTGCGAATATACATTATTAATGAAGTTCGCGTCGAATTTGGCACTGGTGCGGTTTTTCGCATTTATGGCCGAATCGACACGCGCTATTAATTAATCGCCGAGACGATACCCTCGGGGGATTACCATGGGACATAATATACAATCGATGAGTCGTGGAATGATGAGATCTTTCACTGATATTCGGATTGTTCTAGAGGCGAGATGAAGTTGTTAGAAATGTGGGGTTGCCAAACTTTTTACCGTTGTCCTCTGCACCGTTATAAGTATCCCAGGAGTAGATATATAAATGTATAATAATCGGCTGATCTATTCTACAAAGTATAACACCAAGTTACGAGGAAATTTTCATTTTGGTGAATTTTGCATATGGCTTCGACATTTTGTCAGCCGTCACCCCTATATTTTTATTCGTTATACCGCCTGCATCTTATTGACCGATTGAGACTGTAACGTCGCATGGTAAATTATTCCGCGAATTTAAAGAGAAAATAGTTTTTAAGCGGAACGCAGAATGTTCATCAATTCCACCAGCCCTCGGTGTAATACTAAGAAATCCAAACTCAAACGAAACCTAAACCCTACACGAAATAAATATATCAAGAGTCAGCCATGAAATATTTTCTCTCTATTCTTATTGCATAATGCAGAAGATATATGACCAAAGTTTAGCTTACACCAACAAGATATAATTCGCCCTCGCATATTCCTCCTCTGGTGCGCACAGGCACGTTAAGCGCACTTAAGGCGTGGGTGATGAAGATGCCATAGGCTATAAAATCGTAGTACCCTCCGGTACCTGCTGACGCTTCCAAGGGCGATAGAGCGACCACACGCTACAACGATCTAAGCACGATCCTGGACTCAGTTCCCAGATATTCCGTTCTCTTGGCTATGAAACTGATGAGATTGATCGGGCTCTCTCTCACCACTCCTAGTCTTTGTTCTCGAAATTGATGGTCTTTGTGATAATATGTTGGAGGAGTTTTCGTTCAGGGATTTTCATTTACGACTTCTATTTAAAATCTAATATTATGTGATTTGTTTTAATGACTCATCGAGCTATTTGGATGCATTGTTGACCGTTTTACTCGTATATGGAATTTAGCATTGGAGATGTCGTATGTCAGTCCCAATCGGACACGACAGGGCTAGCTGTTATCAGTATGAGTGAGGTTACGAGGTCGGATTTTCGGACTACTTACTGTAGCGTATAGCTTATATTTATCTGGCCCACGCTCATCGTCAGCATGGCTCGAGAAATAATATTTCTTCGAAATTCAGTCGCCCAAGGCTGTACAGCAGAACGATTCATTAAAGTGCCGTCGCGTTTATAATAGTTTCCGGAGAATTATTTTTCCATTAGCCGTAAGTGGGTTGTGGTTCCACCACCGCATCAACCCCAATAGCTCAGAGAATATTGTGCCAACGCCGGCACAACCGAGAGCTATCGTTAGCGTTGCGATGACAGTCTCGAAGAAAGACATCCACGACCGCCTTAATCGATATCGACGAGAATTGGGCCGTCTTTTCCCACCATCTGTCGAGTGTTCCAAATGTGTGTGACAGAAATACCCGTCTTCTCATAATGGTTGATGCTCTCGACCACTTTTGAAGGAGGACGGGATTGGAACACTATCGACCGTCGTCATTGTTATAGATCCCCCGAGTTGGAAGACTCGCCCTTCTCGGCGCATCGCATTCCCATCAGCCTCATTCCAACTTTATCTGAGAGATCGCTGCACCCGAGCACGTTGTCAAGAGATCATATCTTCTAAGCTCTAGTGCGATTTGACTCGAATACTCTCGAATCGTATAAAATAGGTTGCGGGCGCGTATTTATGAGCTAAAGTTCAGCTCGATCTCAATGAGTGATCAGTAGATAAGAGACGGTAAGTGACCCTTGTCAAGGTAGGGTAATGCGCGAAATTGTTTGGCGGACTCTAGCTTTTGTCATCAACAACAGAAGCCGAGATTCATCGTGTCGTTTCGGCGTCAATGCTTCGAGAATGCAACGCTACCAAATTTTGTAAACGGTCAAGCGCCAGAGATAATTCTGGAATGGACAGAATGGCAATAAACCTGTAGGACCATTGATTCCCTCAGTATTTGTCATTTGTTGTGATTTTTATCGCTTCTGATGGTATAAGACTGTCTAAATATTGCCGGCACGGTACGCTCCTGCGGGCAAGTCCGGTGACAGCTTTTGTTCCCGCAGAGCTCATCAGCTTATTTTCTTGATCTAGTCCTTTCAATTTGTCTAAATGACTTCAATTTCGTTTTTGCGCCGTTTACGAGCACGCTGTGGAAGATAATCTATTCGTTTGTCTGAATCTCCGCCCAATCATCATTATCGTGAATTATGTAAATAATAGCTCCTGTCACTCTGCACATCTGTGCATCTGTATATCCGCTTGTGGGCACATTTGTGATGTAATCAGAAAATTATGAATATATCTCAAAAATGTCTTGAGCCATTTTGTGTAAACTGCACATGTTACTCGTACTATTATATATATTACCACTTTGGTTTCCTGTAACTATAGCTTAAATTGCTCTGCGATCTTTTAGGTTGATATTTACTTGAATGTTTACCTACATAAACATTGAGGATAAACGGGCAAAAACTTTACCAATTTTCACTATGATAAACTATTTTTAATTATATAAGAATAATAATTAATTACGATATGAATTACACATTTTCCACTATCATAATTGCAATTTTTATTCGAAAATAACAAAAATTGGCAATGTGGTAGTTAGCCTTGTAAACGATATTTTTTTTACCATAGATTTTGTTGAAATTTTGGACAAATATTCTCTATAGAACTATCGAGATCGTTATGTAAGATAATTTTCACACCTGACCGTTAATTTTTTATAAATTCGATACCAACAACTTTTTAGCAAACAATTAGACATCTACGTTCAAAAAGTCGCCATTCTGTGAAAATCAATATGTTAATAATTAGCAACGATAAAGACTTGTTTATTCTATCTATTCAAAGGAAAAAATTTAGATGACATGTTTCAAATAACAACGAAGAAAGATATTTTGGCCACCGCAAAATTTATTTTTGGATATGTGCCTTACGGGACTAGTTGTTATATTCATAATTTATATTCTTTTTTACTAAAAATTACAAGTACGACAGCCGAAAGTATATATATTGAGATGTATATTGTTATTTTCTTATGAAAAGAAGTTTTTAGTCATAAAGCAATTGTCACAATTCACCGTGTTTATCCTCAATTCACATCTACGTAGCCCCCTTAGTAATTAACTTTTAAAATAAAATTTCATGTAAAAATAATCTAATAGGCAAACACGATTGTATTTGGTTCATAACAGATCGACGAAAGAATTAAGTTTAAATAATACAAACAATATAAGTAATAATAATAAACAATATAACTTTACATAACAGAACAAATTGTTATGTCCTGATAGCCAAATATTTGCACTTTCCACTTTGGTTTATTGTTTGTTTTGTTGTATCCTGAGGTCGTGCACAATCAACGCCCCTGTGTACAACGCTTGGAGGTTGTGTTGAAATCGGGCATTTTCCGGTTCGTGTACCAGTCAACATAAATTCGTCGCATGAGATTTGGGTGCCCACGACTGGTGGCCCGGAGACTAAACGAGGGAGGATTTTGTGAGCGTATAAAATAGCTGTTGGAAAATCACATCGCAATATATATACATATAGCTATGTGAATATTGTCGATATGAATGTTACTATTATCGAGGGTGAGAATCCCACGCACGAAACGATAAATACGAAACCCATAAACGATACAATTTCATTGGTAAAAGCAACTTGCACTCATTCGTATGATGTGACGATCGAATTTCGTTCACGAGGGGGAGGATCCGTTATTTTTCTCGCCATTTTTTAATTATAGCAAAAGAGAGCGACAGAAACGTTTTCGTGTCGAGAACTCGTGTGGCACCGGAAATGCGAAAACGATTGACGCATTTCCGCGAATAAGGGAGGATGAAGAGGGTTGATATGATGGGGGATCGAAAATGCTCGTTGGTCCTTCGAGAAAATCGAATGAGGAAGTTCCCCATGATGGAGGAGTTTGCGCGAGAATTTCGAGAGAAAATAAAATACAAATTTCTCCATCCTCCATCGTGAGTTTACAGAGGATAACTCTCGGTCGTATCGATGTCGAGTGAGACAGAAAGTGGGGGAGACACCGATGGCATTTTCGACCCCTTCGGGAGCGTTTCGCGCACACCGAAATGCCACAACAACGACGTCGACGAAAACGAGCCAGTCGGAATATTCCATTTTAACCTCAGTCGATACCGTTGCTACGAAGTCACGGGAAAATATAGGGGTAGATACCCTCGTTTTGTATACCATCGCATATTGCGGCAATGAATTTTCTATTTCGTCAACGTGGCTTGGGGCTTCGATATAATAAATCATTCAATAACGTCTGAAATCAAGCAAACTCACCAAGGCTAAGAATTTGACTTTCTCTACATGGTACAACGCATTGAAAAAAGCCCGTTTTCTTTTTATCGTTTTTTCATCTAAAGCCTAATAATCTGATTACTTTCGATGCATACAGTTATAATTAATAAAATTGTACGCATAATAATTCCATTAGTTACGATAATAATAACGCTCAAATCTTGTATCGTGCAATTATAAGTATATATGTGAAGAATCTTACAAATAGTTCATATCACCCAACGAATGCGTTTATTTATAAATATCGAGAACTTCTTAAACACATAAAAATATTTTTTTTTATTAATAAAGGTATTACGTCCATAACAATTTGTGTAATGATCTCATTATCGTAATTACAATACAATTTAAAAAATGCAGAGGCATCGGACGAATCATTTAACAGTAAAGATTCGGAAAAACTGAACAGGTCACTACGAAACGCATAGAAAGATTCAATAAAGAGGCGGAACAAAGGCTGTTCAATGAGTCGAAGAGGAGTCCGGCGATCTCGGCAAATATAAATTTAATCTACGTTTCTTTGCCCGCAATAAATTTTCATTCCATTTATTAACTTAATAATTTGAGAAAGTAATTCCATAACGTTTATATTTACATCTTGTAATGTAAGGCATTAAGTCCAACGAGACTTGTGCTAAATGCAAGCTCATTAAATAATTTCGATACGCAAAGTGTTACTTTACTTTCGAGTGATGTAAAATGTAGACCGTCCATGTTGAATAACACTCTATATCGATACCACTCAATATAGCATCGCAGCTGCAAGAGCAAACGAGGCGAGCGGCTCGTGTTTTCTCTTTCTCTCTCGCTCTCTATTTCCCTCTTGGTTGCCCTATTATTTGAGGGGAAGAGAGAGGTACAAGAATATACCTCTTGCACTCGCTCTCTAGCGGTTACTCAACTTCACACGCTATATGTCTTATATATAACCAATAAATTGTTAGTGTACCGGCGGATAATACGCATAAAGCGACTCAAGCGTGCAGCCCTCAGGAGATGCCGCAATCAAGGATTACGACGGGTAGACAAGCCCGAAAATCCGCCGGAAAATATGAAATTAACACCGTCGAACCGGTGGGCTCTCCGATCGTGGTAAAATCGACTTAAACGAGCCAAAGAAGATTTAATTTTCGAGGATTCATTAAAGTTGATTAATACGAGGCAGGAGGCTCTGGTCACGATATGATTCGAGGGTGCACATCCCCGCAAAACAAAAGCGAAATTCACTAACCGACGGTGCCTCTGACGCACTCTCCCAGGTGCAAGATCCAACAAGGGTTGGGCCCCGACAACACATTGGCACTAACAAGTAAAAAAATCGACGACCTCTGTCAGTCATCTTCAGCGGGAATAAGATCAGGTGATATATCACGTATACCACCCTTTTCTCTAGGCAACTGAACAGGATACTCAGCGACTATGAAACTCTCGAACTTAGGGGGTTTGTATTTTTTACTCTGTGATTTCATCGGTTTAGAGGACATCTCAGGTTTCTGGCAACGTTCATCGCCGATATAAAGCTTGAGAAGTCTTACTCGAGCTTCGAAACTTAAGTGAGAAGGCGAAAAGAAGCCCTTGAAGATCGGCGTCTGCGGGTGCGCTAATACTCGGTTGTTGAAATCGCTTTCCATATTTCCCTTCCTACGACAACCGCGTCATGTCTTCGAACTTTACGAGGAGCCTTAAAGCCTTAGTTCGCTCATTATTGTTATTATCGTTAATATTAACGTTATTATACCCATGCGACAGGAAATTATGAGGCTTGCACACATATTCGAGGGTGACTTTTAAATAGTTGGCTGTAGTTGAGTGTAGCGAATATCGTTTTCTTAGCCCATTAGTTATATGGATACTCAAAACATCCATCTCCATCCAAAAAATGTTATAATTGTCTCATTCGTGACGTAATCGCTTTTGTCAATAAGGAATTGTAAACGAGCATTTTCGTGTTTACTAAATAATCGTAATGATTAGAAAACGATCATTCACTCCCCTAAGCGATTCGCTAGAAATGAGTGAATTCAAATTTGTCATTAGTGACTGGAAAGATCACTCGAGCAATTTGTGACACCTAATACTTATTGTTAGATAATAAAAAATGTATACATAAAAGGGTCAATATTGACATGAAAACCGTTGGCAATTATTTGATGGAAACGTCTGGCGGAGTTCTGCTGCGGATTACCATAATGTCGCGGATACGCGGTGAGCAATTATCGTGGCCGCAATCGATGGAGTGGTGCTTCAAAATCAATACACCCTATTTACTAATTTTTTCGGAAGCTTTTTTATTCGTCACTACTTTCGCCAATAATATTGGATATTTGTCATTATCATTTCTAATATATTATTGATTATGGTTTCTTTTAATCGTACTTCTTTAATTTGCGTATGCATTGCGTTTTTTTGAAGAATAAATGAGCACATATCACGTTACGTACGATTAGGACGCAGTTTAATTAATAGTACTAAACATTTCCACGCATACACAAATTTGGCCTATACATTTAATAATAAATAAGTTTATGAAAACAATCGTTTTGGTTACATATCAAATCTCTTAATTAATAAACAATTCTGCGTTAATTATTTCTCTAGCATTATTCACTGAGGTCACAGTGATTCGTAATTCAGAATATCCACACTTTGCGATTTAACGAATTGCAAGAGGTTCCAAGAGGTCACTGTATTAATGATACGATTTTTAGATAGCAACCGTTCCTAAACAATCGAGCTCGGGAAGTCGAACGAAAGTGGGAACGCGGCTGAAACGCCGTTTATCTTTTGGTTCTGTGCTATCTCGTATCTACTCCTCGAAACTGTCTTACTCCCGAGGAAAATCCAATGATTATGCTCTCTATATAGAGAAAGAGCAGAGCGATAAACTACGAATATTCCATCAGTTGTTTTCATCACAAGGGGGGGAGGGGGGAGGGGATGAAAAATATACGTATATACTTCTTATTATCTTGAAGAAATATCAAGGCTCGTCGTCGTCGCTAAGGAGAATTTCAAAAGCCGATAAAGCACGGGGGTTAATTAGCAAATGAAATTAAACAGCAGTTGCAGAGGGTGCCTGTCTCTCTCGCTTCCTCATTCGCGTACTCTATCGTTATCTTCGCTAACTGCTGCTTTTCGAGTAATTATAAGAAGTTAAGGCGAACTATAAGGCGAAGCCTACCTACATCCTTCTACGCCCATCTCTCTCTCTCTCTCTCTCTCTCTCTCTCTCTCTCTCTCTCCCTCTCTCTCTCTCTCTCTCTCTCTCTCTATATATATATATATATATATATATATATATATACTCTCATACGGATTCCTGTTGTCCTTGTTTCGCAGAATTCCTTCTTGTACATTCTCTCTTTCGAGAGTGGTCATACCTTCCTGTTCTCTTGCTCCCTCCCAATAACCTCCGCGTTCTCTTCTCATCTTCATTTTCTTCTATTCTTCGTCTTATCCTCCATCGTCATTTTGCCGTCGTTACTCGAGAGATTCTCTTCATCTTTCCCAACCCTTGCGAAGTCTATGCTCGTATCGAGAGAACCTCTATCCGCTCTCTTCTTTGTCATGACACAAGATCTTTTAGCACCGAGTGCCTTCTATTTCTGCCGTTAAAGGGGAGATCTCTAGATCCTCTGAACCCGTTATAATAGTTTATACTTTATACATATCCAGAAGACCGCCCCGTTAGCTCCAATCAAAGCTAAACCCACGTCTCTCAACTTCCCTCGTTATTTGTCTCCTGTTCGCTCACTCTGCATACTGTTTTCTCTCGTCTTATCGTCGTCCTCATGGACATTTCCATGAGAGCTGAAGCTGTTCAGATTTTAAATGAGGGAGAAATAAAGAGAAAGATAGATAGAGAGAGAGAGAGAGAGAGAGAGAGAGAGAGAGAGAGAGAGAGAGAGAGAGAGTTGCTGTGGGCAGTTAATGTTTAATGGTGCTGTTAAATACAGTTTGTTATTCGAAGCATGGGATCTTCTATGTGCCACCTTTATTAAACGTTTCATCGTATGTTGTCAAGAGCTGTTCAGCACGAAAGACGTTTCAAAAGTGCGCCATTCGATTAGTCAATGAAAATCGTTGATATAATCGGAAATCGAAAATTACTTTCAAATAAAATAATCGACTGAAAAAGAAAGAATAAGAATGTTAAATTGATTGCGGGATATGAAAGATTATTTCCGCAACGTTTAAAAATACCTCGTGTCGATTTATCAAATTGTCGTTCGTGCCGAGGCAAACAGTTACGTTGATGCCTGACTCTATCGTTTGGATTTGGTCCCGTAACAGCCTTTCGGACGTCCATTTGGAAGATGCATGACTTGGCTCCAACATGATCCGGCAGGGTGGCTAAGCTATCCAGTGAACAGGTTTCCATGCAGAGAGATATCGACAACGATAAGATCCACGGACCTTTTGGTCCTTGCCCATACGTGAAAAGAGTTGGCTCATGTTTCAATTGTTTTTACTGAGAATATCTTGACAAACATATTTTCCGTCATGGGTGAATTGTTTTTTATCATCTTTTTCTTTACGCTACTATTTGGATTATGATCAACAAAGATATTTAACTGCGCAGATTCTTTACTATAAAAAAGAAATCACAAGACCTAAGGGATCCCAAAACCATAATTTGTCGATTGAGAATGACACCAAAAAGACGTTTCTCTCGACTATACGCATAAATTTCGGATACCTCCGGATCTGGTTATTAAATTGCTCGAGGTATGACGAACCATCTGGGTTACCACTCGTACCCCCCCCCCCCCCTGTAGGTATTCAACCTGAAACAATTTGACCTGAGTTAACCTAATTTGACCTGCCCGACCCGACCTGGCCTCGTCTGACCTCGCCCCTTCTTTTCTTTTTGTGCGACTAAGGGAGCACTCCCCGACCTCACCTGACCTCACCTGACCTCACCTGTCTCCACCTGAACTTACCTAACCCGACCTGATCTACGTTAGCCTTAACTGAGATATCCTGACATTCGCGCGTGACTACGTACGCACACTAACGATAGGTAGGTCATTTTAATAACTGTCTAATTGGGCGAGTTGCTGCGTCTTCATGGTTCTCCCGGAGGTTTTTTAGTTTTTACGTTCTGCTGTCAAGTCATTCCGGTCCGTATATATTTCAATTTTTGTGAGTCAATACTTTATAGAACTATGATTATCTCCGTCCTTTATTTATTCTCTATCTTGTGTTAAGTACAGCTTCCATATACACCTGTGGTAGAAGCTTCTTTCGTCATTATCACTTTTATCGTCGTTCAGTGTTGTATCGCTTAGGGTTGCGTGAAAGTTCCCTGCTGGCTTCGTTGTATTCATGGTGTCGACCTCTGGTGGTGAAGAATGGCCAAATATTCATGCACCTTCGTATAATTCACTTTCGTGCCGAGCTGTACGCTATTTGCTTCTTATTCATTTGTTTTTTAGAGATCTTCCTTGTTATGAGGGTTTGGCCTAGTGCACCTTTGGAGCGTCTGAGTTCTTCGAGTCGTTCCTCGCTTTATAAAAATAATAATTATTATTATTATCTGCGTTTGTAAATTCGAGAACAGTGTACTTCTTGTGCGATTCGCAATTACCAGAGGGCTTTTCAGGAGAATTTCTTTGAAGATTCTGTCGCAGTGCGAAAATAAAACTCCGTCCAGCTTTTGTTTGTCACGCGAGTTCTCAGTTTGTCTTTTCATAAACTTTCGTTTCTGTCATTATGTTCTTGATCCTTTTCCGTGCCTCGTCAATATTTTAGTTGCCTGTTATTGTGTATGTCTCGACGTGTTTACATCTCCGTTTGCTTGAAGTTGTCTCGCTTTATTATTGCTTTATCGTCGACAATTTTGCAAATTATTTCTTGCTTACTATGTTAGTTATATCCCGGGATGTTTTACTTGTCCCACAAATTTGGAGTTTGATATAACTGCAGGCTCTACAACCGATTTTGTTCCGCATATGTTGATTAACCGGTTTAACTCATCAGATGTCAGTTGAAGTACTGATTTGAATAGCCGCTTTGAATGATACTATTAGCTGGTAATACCTAGTTATCTATCGCGGTCGAACGCACATGATCCCTCGAATGCTCTTATTGCTAGAATATATGGCATGTGTGCTTTCGCACTAGACTCAATCCTTCTGAGCACTTCATTCGACTACTACTAGGCGAGCGAATAGGGGTTATGGATAATGAAGATCAGAGAGTAATGCAAATTAATTAAATAATTTAATATTTTTCAATAATCTCGCATAACGAATTATACCTGCGTGCAAAGTACATGGTGGACAACTATATTTAATCTTGTCGGTCTTGTATGAATTTAAAAAATAAATCGGCAGTTTTAACATTTTTTACGTGAGCTAATATTTGCCCTGGGGAGGTGACGTTTTAAATAACCGTATATCGGTAAATAAATCTTAAAAAATTAAAGAGAAGTTTCTATTGCTCGAACGCGGTGTGCTCCTCCATACCTCATTGTCAGATCTCTGGCGACAAGACAAAATTCTTGAATCATGGGACATACCATGTGGCATAGAAGGCCAACTAGGGTCATAGAAAACTTCCTCACTACAACCCCTAATGTTATACATGGTGGCCGTAGCCGCGGCAACAGATTTTTATAATATAAATAAATATATATATATATAATACATATACATATATATTCGCTGAGAAAAGCTCGCAATTCGCAGAGTTTCGAATTCGGATCGGGATGGTAAGTTGGCGACGCACACAGTCCTTCGGAATGCTCGTACTCATACAAAGTACGAAGGGTTTGAGTTTTGCGCATACCCCGACACGTTTGAATGGCAAATATTTGCCGAACAAACATTCCTGGCTCGCTCAAGCTGAATTCGAGGCTTTACATTTTTTTACGCCTCGTCATCAGTTTTGCTTTTTTCTCGAGGTTTGCGAACAAACAACGAGAGAGAGAGAGGGGGGGGGGGGGGAAGAGAGAGAGAGAGAGAGACAGACAGACAGACGGAGAGATGGAGAGAGGGATATGCGAAAACAGAGAAAAACGAAAGTCTGGGTTGCCGTTTTCGCAGAGCGAATCGTTCGTCGTATTTTTCAGAAATTTCTGTAGACAAAACCTTTCCCGGAAAAAAATTGAAAACAGAACTTCATCTCAGCACGGAAATGACAGATTCAATATAAACTTGTTAATGGGAAAAATTGAACATTTCGTTGATTAAAAGAAACAACAATCGTCAACTGATGTTTCATACGTGTACATACCATACGTATTGGTGTACATTTATCACCCTCAAGGTATACAGCAGTTGCTGCTACTACTCGTCGTTTCTTTTTATTTTTCCTTGTTTTCTTATTCTTCTTCTTCCTGGTTTTCAGGTGGGTTGAATTACAGCCGACGTTGCTTACAAATACTAGTCTGACCGGTGATTGGTGCGCTCATTACGCCTCACGCTTCTAATGACGCTTGCATCTCTCCTCAACAGACAAAAGCTATGCGACAACTACATTGCACACAAATTGTGACGTGGCAGCTATTGATTACTTCGCTCACCGTTTTTTACCGCGCCTTGTTCCTGTATCTGTTTCTTTGTGTTCCGTGACAGTGCCACATGACACTCGCATTGCTCCGAATTATTCTTCATTCCAATGGTTCATCCTTGCAAACGGGACATCATTGTACAAATGCCTCAACAAATAAACGAATCATATATAACGTGATTTTCGCTTTGCCGTTTTGTGGGTCAATCGTAGTCAACGAAAGAGTTTTCGATCGTACGATTGTACGAGAGAAAAACATGAGATGGTAACCGAGGTCATACCAAAAATAGCTTCCTCCATGATCTGACAATATTAATTATAATTCATTGTCAAAATAGTTTTGTGGTGTTCGAGTGCGATGGACACACATGTAGAACCTCTTGGTCGAACAATCGCATGCGAGGCGAAGGCGTAAAGACGAGTACGCGAAAATTCCCAGAATTGTTTGCAACGACTTCCTTCATGCTGGTTTCGTTACAACCACTGGCGTACGTTCCGCTTTTGCAGATGTTTCATGCAAGAGAGAATCGACTGTCGACAGTAGGTAGATAATAGAGGATGGTTTACCCATCGCTTGCCGCATGATGGTTAATCTTCTTTCAATCCATTGAAAAATCACTATTCTCATGAATTCATTCATTAGACGGGTCGTGTTTAAATCGTTACATTCTATCAAGACGTATCGGACTGTGGACACTTTTTTACCCTGATGTATATTTATACAGAAAATTGTATGCGCGATCGGTACGACAATAATGTCAACATGAAACGAAAAGTACCTCGGACTTTAATAAATATCTATCCTGCGAACGTGACTCGTAATGACGAACGTAATTGCGAATACTGCGCAATTTCTGTTTTATACGTTATTATTTCAGTCTCTGAAAAAATACTAGCGAACAAAATAAAAAATGCAAAAATAACGTTTGTTTGTAAAATATTTCAAGAGGAAGATTGCCGACGGGGTTATCAATGCCTCGTGGATAACATACCTACTCCTTTCATCCCCAAACTCTTCAATGTCACCGGCAAGCACGAGCGAAATTAATAAATTGTTTAAACCCAAGACGACTCTTCTTTTAGTGCTGGACTAAAGGACCCTCATCAATTTCGTTTCTCTAGGCCGGTTGCACGACCCTCGACTGCCTCTCTGCCTGCCACGACATAAAACGTCTCATTCATCCTCTAATTCCACTTCCATCATCCTCTGCCCCAAGAATACTGTGCTACCAATCCGACGAATACGGATCTTCCGAAATGCGCGGCAAACTTTTTGTTCAGTACAAAAATAATCCTGGTACAAAAAATGTTATCAACGATCTTCATTTCGAGTGGTTCCATTACATAATTTGAGAAAAGACTCGGCCGTCCAGTTTCATTCTTTCCAAAATTTATAATATATTCAACCGAGCGTAACCCTGATATAGCTGTCTCATAACTAACGACTTATCGCATCACACTTTTTCTAATTGCATTTTTTAATCTAAATAAAAAATGACAGTCTGGCAAGTCCCCTTTTGCTATCAACATCCTTGTTCTCATGGTGAAAGTGGAAAAAAGAAACACTAAGAGAGAGAGAGAGAGGGAGAGAAAGAGAGCGAGAGAGCGAGAGAGAAAGAGAGAGAGAGAGAGAGAGAGAGAGAGAGAGAGAGAAAGGGAGTGAGGATGAGAAAAAACGATAGCGGGGCCAGAGGAAAAACTGGGAGGTGGTGCTAGAGCGTATCACACAAGCCCGGGAAGAGCTGTGAACGAGGTTTTATGTATGGTCGTGTATATATATCTACAGAATAGAAACTGGTGGGCGAAATGGTGGCCGAATGAGAGGATGTGTGTGCGTGTGTGTGTATGTGTGTGTAGGTGTTCCGGAATGAATAGCAACGTGAAAACAAAAGCACCACCAGCACAAGGTTACAAATGGCGTGTATTCGCGACGGCATTGTTTTAAATGGCTGTCAGACGCCCGGAATTTATCCCGTTTTGCGAACGTGACAAGCACGCGCAGGTCGGAGGGTTGCCCCGTTCCTATGGTATAAATATATATATATATATATTTATATACATATACATATATATGCATATATGTGTATTGGGAGACAGCCTCCAACCTGTTAAATTTATTTATTCACCTGGACGGAGGGTAAGAATGACTATGAGGATAATACTTGAAGCATATCTAGGGTTTCCATCGCAAAGAAAATTTTTCAGGATAGCTAACGTGTACTCGAGAAGAACGAAGACGGAAACAAAGGCAACATAAGCAAACCGTACGTCTCCTACTACAACGTTGTCAACGCAAAGGGGTAAAAAGGAATTTATGAGAATTAACTTATCTCCATTGCGTTGGTGAGAATATGAATATATCATTTTGTAGAAAACCCTTGAATTGGGTAGATTATTGTTGAAAATACCATTTATTACATCGCTTCTTCACTACGATTAAATGATTAATTTTTGTAATTTTCAATTCATAATTGTATACTATTTTTTGGGAATAATTAGATCTAGTCAGGGAATTGAAACATTTTTATTGTTTATTTTATTTGCTTAAATTCCCGATGTAATTGTGCAATATTACCGATACAAGTTTGCGAACAACATGGAATCTCCATCAACATAATGGTTAATTACGATTATGATAGGTGATACTGAATTTTCGGTTGTTGGGCGTTTGGTCCAATTTATCGCGAGCAATTTACCGCAAGGTATTATATTATTTTGGAATGCCGAAAGCGATAAATGAGATGACATATCGTAAATGAGTGATGAACCGCGAAAAGGGTATTTGATGTAGGCGACCATTTCTTTTCTTAAATTGTCCAAATTAAAAATCTACAATTAATTCCAATCAAGGAAATTGTGAACAAAAGTCATGATTAGAAAGGTACGAATATTCGGGTGAAGAAGAGATCGAAATATTGTATAGGACGGTTTCTAAACTAACGGTCTCATTACAAATGATATATAATCCTGCGCACGTGTACGTAATTACAAGAAAAATGACCGGTAATTAGGCACTGGTCGAAATAAAAAGTTTTTATAATTTTTAGGTACCTATCACTATAATTTTAGGTGAAAAACGAATTTTCTAAAATTTAAAAGGGTTTCCTACTATCGCGTGGTAGGTATATTATTTAAAAATTGATCTCGTCATGAAGATTTATTCGTGGAATAATTGCACGTCTACTTATAATGAATGTGAACTAATTGTATTTGCCTGGCGGACTGGAACCTCGGGTGGGGCTAAGAGAATAGCAAGTTGAGGATATCAAAGTACCTACAGGGTAAAAATGACGGTGTTCTTACGTTTTATACCATCCAGCCAGACTAAAGATCTTTTTTATCTTCGATATTTCAATCGACACTTTTTCTAAAACATCATAGCGACTATTTCTTTACATTTAAATGTTGTTCTTTTATTCCTGATACGACACAACTCTGCGATTATTATGGTTCTTATGTGAATACGATTTTTTGCCCTGTATATGATGATATGTAGCCCAATAAATCAAGGACATTTTTTATGATGAATTTAAATTAAAAATAATTATGATTCAATTTTGTCAGCCCTGCGATAAAAGTTTTTATCGGGCACAAATCCTGTTTACTAAGTTTTCGGGATAAAAAATCGTGCAAGTACCTTGTATTATTTGTATTACCAGAAAATTATTTAATAGTTTATCGATACAATTGCATGCAAGAATGTGAAACAGAATGTACGTACTCGATGCAATTTTTGTCACTTTAGCGGATAACGAAAACTATCAAGAGCGAGATAATTGAAGGTATTGAAGGTTGTCTATTCGACGATGAAACAGGACTTTGTTCGTCTCCCACTTACATGAGGCTTGTCGATAGATTCGTATGGATCATTGGAAATATGAAATATGCTCAATTCCATTATCACTCATTGGCTAATTACAATGATCAAATGTTTCAACATTTCCAAAATATCGTGTCTATAAATTGCATGAAAAGTTTGATGATGATACTACGGAATGCCCTCGATCGACTTATTTTCCTTCCTCTTCTTTGTCTTCGACCGTTCGAGAATCTATTCAGTTTTGAAGCAACGTCGGTGCAGGATATCTGCCGTCCAAGTTTCAAATCACGAAATATATCTATCTTAAATAAACTACATATATGTATATAGAAAGCCAGAGGACGTTAATATAAGAGAACAAGGATGAAAGATTCTTTACGAGTTCTTTCTTCGTAAGAGCTTTGCCATACCAGCCGCCAGAAAGCCTCCTGAAGAACTATCGTGGCATCGGGAATTGGCTTGGATGATGGTCGACGTAGAGGGCCTCCACCCTCCGCGCCCCGTCACCCCGCACACCCCCTGCCTTAGCTCCCTGCTCCCGAGGTTCGCTAATTTATCGACGAAATTTGCATCGACAACGGCCATTACCCCCGAGTAAGTGGTGGCTGAAGGCTCAAGATCGAAAGCTCCTCTGGATGGGCTCTCTACCCTCCCCGCTTACCTGTAAGATAGACTGTACTGGCATTACCTATAAGATAGACTGTACAATTATCAGGAATCTATCGGTTCATCGAACGTTCTGAAATGGCTTATAAAAAATATGGATAATAAAGAAAGATTATCTCGCGTTGAGTAAAAACGAGGAGGAAGGAATGCACAGCGCCCAAATCGTCCATGACGTCAATAATGTCGTTGTGAGTTCGAAGCCAGTCAGATAAATGCAAATATTTTTTTGGTATTCGGTAATAAGTTTCGGGCCTACCTAATTTTTGTCGCAAAATATTTTACGTATCGTGCAATCGGGTGAACATATTATACATTGTGGGCAACCAAATTTTTTATGATTGACATAAACAATGAGGGGCGATTTAATTTATTCAGGTTTTTCGTCGAAATGTTAGTTTCATTCGCGTTGAGGAAATCATGATTGTCCCGACAGAGAGTCCACGAATGTGTCTTGTACGCTCGAGATATGAACATACATATTCAAACCCTATTACCTTTCGATACGCCAATTTCAGGGTGGACGGGTGGGAATGGGAATCGATTTAGGGAATAAGCTCCCCCTTTCTCTCTGTCTTTCCGGCATACTTTCTAGCAATCCTGTTCCATATACATTCATGCTGCATCGACCATATCTCTTTGTCGTTTATCGTATAGCTGTATAACGACGAGAATACATATAACGCATTAGCTTGGCAATGCCATTAGCTATATACAGGAAAAGAAAATAACCCCAGCCGGGTTGCCTATTTTGGAAGCGAAAGCTCGAGCGCATGCGCGTTATAAGAGCGAAAGGGGTTAACATTATCGCGATAGAAACGGAGGGACGTCTACATGCGCACACGCACTTTGGCGCACGTCAACGATTACCTTATGACTCGTTGAAGTCAATTATGCTAGTGATGAAATTGTATCTGACTGGTATGATCTATCGCATGACTGGACAAGATCAGAAATAGGTAAAAGATTGGACAAGGTATTTGCGATTTAATATACTAAATGTATATTTTACAGTGAAAACCCGTTTTTAGATAGAACGCGTTTTTGTGGTTAAAACTTGTTTATACTAAATGCATTTGTTACTACTAGAATTCTCTGTCTATAACTAGAATTTACTGCATCTACAAATTTGAATGTTACAATCAGTTTTGACTTTGAACGTTATATAAAATTAGTTTTAACTAGAGAAATCTATTTGAGTGAAATAATTAATTTTAAACTAATTAAGTGTTGATTGAGATTGAAAAATATTTATTGAGAATATTGGGAATATTGATGAATGACATTAATATTTATTAAAGTGATAAAAAACTAATCATACACTAAATGAACATTTTTAAGGAACATCAAAGAGCCATATCGGTGATATTAATTGAAATAAGTGCAGTTAAAATAATCTAAATCATTTTATTAAAATGCATTTTGTCTGGTTGAAACCAGCTTTAACTGATATTCATTTTTGAATAGCAATAAATTCTAGCTTATTCAGTATACACTAGTTTTAACTAGAGAAAACGAGTTCTAACTAAAAAGGGATTTTCACTAGTAACATGTATACTTCTTTAGCCATAATTGGTGCATCCTTTATCAAGGGCTCGTGAAATACTGCATACGTGTTTTTTTTATTCGAAATATATGTTCAATTGTAATTAGATTATCGCCAAGTTTAGCGAGTGAATTTTCATTTGGAAACTTTTTGTGAAGATACATAAATAGTCTTATATAAATGTCATACTCTCAATTTATCTCACCTTTCTCCATACCAACAATGGTGCTTTTTTGGATGAAAGTAACATCATTTCAACACTGTTATTTGCACATTATTACATTTTTTCTCAAGGTTTTTTAGCGTTTTTTTCATTCTTTGTCCCTAACACGGCAAGATCATTGTTATGTCTTATTTCAATTAGCAGATTACCTATCATTCGTTATTACACGATATATTAACCATTATTTTATATCCAACGATTTTTCTTTTATTATTTCTATTCGTTGTTTTTCCTCTATTAGTCCAACTGTGCGCGGAAAACACTATCGAAAACGGATATGTGAGTGTTTGCGCGGAAGACCGTGCCAGATCGATTTCTGTGAACATCCTTTAGCATATGATCGTATCATGACGTCACGTTTCCTTGACGTCATAGCGTTCTCTACCGCATGCGATGCTGACGTCAAGCTTGGCAAAAACTTTTGGCTAGTGGTGGCCCGGGTCACCAGCCAAAGCTCATAAATAAAACGAAAATCAGTATATTGTCGTAACACCTACAGCTAAAAACATCCCGTGAAATCATGTAGAAATTACTTGCATAAAGTTTGGAGTCAGTTCAAAAAATATCGTGGACAATCCGAAAATACAAATTCATTTGATAGGATGAGAAGCTAATTTTAGTTAAATTTGCGGAGAGGTTTGCTCATCAGCCTTAAGGGATTTGCTACTGACTAGTTAGGTGCTCATGCATCTTGTCAAAATTGATTTACTCCAGACTGAGTCAGCATGGAGAATGTCAAGTACGACGGATTTACTATCGACGCATATACTATTAATGAATATTCGCCTCTCGATATGACTCGTTTTATTTTGAGTGTAATTGCTCATTTCCTATGAGATGCAGCGAGAAAATAATTGGTGTTCATATTTGGCAAATTTAACTATATCTGGATTCGTGTATTGAAATATTCGTAAATTCTATGCTAAGCGTTGCTAACAATCCATTGTGGTATCAATGTACCTCAATCGAAGTAACACGTTGATTAAGAGTATTTTATCTTGGTTATTACTCATTAAACGTACATATATCGTTACATTATGTGCTGTTGAACAGCTTTATGAGTAAATGAAAGTTAATATCTGAACGCTTGAATTTATTCACGTTATTCGATTTGGTATTGTTATGGTAACGTATATCTGCTACGCAATATATAATGACATTCTCTGATGGGACAATTATTATATAATGGTAATTGACAATTTACCACATAAGCGTAATCGAGCGAGCATCGACTTTTTAAGCATTTTATAAAAGGTGTTAGACAACTATGAAGACACGTAAAATATCCAGGCAGTTGGTGTCGATGCAAACAAAACGCGTTATTTAAAATTATTCTGCGATGAAAATTTCAAACAATGCGATCGAGCGCTTCGCAGTTGAGGGATAACAATGTTTGTTCTCTTACCGTATGGACACATTGTTCGTTTATTAATAGTTATTTTATCAAGATGTGCAAGGGCAACAATGTGTGACAAAAAGTCCTGAGTGGGAGGGGAAAGCGCGATCAAGATTACGGCCGAAATATTTAAGAATTAATATTTCGGCTAATGTATATAGCAGAACAATTTAAAAAGAAAGGTTGTGCTAGTACTGAATCCTACTGTCTGGGTGTTTTCTGTGCGTTCATAGCTACCTAACACCCTGTATATTTCGCAATATTTTTCATTCCAATGAAATAAAGAAGTGCTCTTCATGGAGTTTTACTGTATTTCTCTGTTTCCTCCAATATCGGAACACTTGAAATATTCTTCAAAATACGGGACATTATACTTGTATGACAGCGAAAAAAAATCACGGACCGTTAGCAATTGAAACTATATTTTACAAAATTTTGGTCCATTCTGAGAGTGGAATTCTCCATTATATTCGTATAAATAGCAGTGGAATGGGATTGCAGCTGGTGCGCACAAATCTAAATATTCATTGCCTGAAGATAGAAGTAGACGAACGGACGAGGGGCAATGAGGAATCTCTGGAAGATCTCCAAGACTACCTGAGAAACTATTCGGGGGTGATTAAAAAACCAGGAGAATCAATGGTCGACACGAAGGGTGCAATATACATGAATATGTACTTTTTATGGATAATTAAGCCGACTTATTCAGCTTGGCAAAGATTTTAGTTCTTCGATTAAGATAGTGTAACTCTCGTTACGTATACAACTTCTCATCACCAAAAACTTCGATCAATTAGCCATTGATCATAGGTGAATTAAATTTGTGGGCATTTTATTACGGAGATGTAGTATCGAGAAAATTCTGGTAAAAAAATGTTGAAACGTATCTCAAAAAGCAGACAAAAATAAAACTCGGTTCTAGATAGAGTAGAAGAGCTTTTTCATTGTCGTTCACATAACCACATACCGAATTCGATGAAGCTCTGATCAGAGACAGGGACATGTGGCTCGTACGAGTCGCGAGTTGGAGAGAGCGATAAATTTTCACCGTACATACGCTCGTCGAGCTTGAACTGTCATTCATAGTGTGCATATATATATAGGGGCTTATATAGGTTCGCTAGTGGATGGACGATGTGTGGCCAAAGCTGCAATGCAGCCACTACGTCAAGCTGGTCACTGAGCTTGGATTTGCCAAGTTTGCACGGCGGAAATCACTGATTCGCATTTGCGATACACCCGTGGACAAAACGGCGCGTGGAACGAGCGACGAACGCATCCAGAACTGGCGGGCAAAAGCTTTCCGCGTACCAATTCCCTTCCCACACTGGATTTGATGAGTATACTATAGCGACATGGTGAAGCGTGATCGTGACGATCATAGTGTATTATATTCTCGGTTGGTGTTGGGAAATTGGAGGGACCGAGAGAATTTTGAATAAGCGTCGAGCGACGCGAGACCGGCGAGAGAACGAATTAATTTTCACGATTAAACGTGAAAAGCCATTCTCGGAAAGATTTTCATCCTTTCACTCTACGTCCCTGCTGTACGCGTTTTGCATTTTTTATATCTGATGAAAAAGGTCCGCGTTTCCGTACATTTTACATGTGTATTTTCTCTTACTACGTCGTCAATTAACGCTCAACGATCGGATCGTTAATCAGACATTTAAACGCGAAATCGTGTGTCGCTTAACAATCGTTTATCTACGTCATCTAGTAATCCACTTACCGGGCCGAATTGTTCGAAGTAGTTTTTGACGTCCTCGAGTGTCGTCGGTGCCGAGAGGCCACCGACGAATATCTTCTTTGTCCTTGTCACCATCTGTAACAGATTCAAACGAACGTTTCTTTATTTTTTGATCCATTTGTTAAAATAACAATAAAATTATAATTGATTTTGGCAAGTCCGAGATGGTTTAAAGATTGATGGCTACACGACAGGCTATGGACATTGATGACTGAGGTCAAGTTGCAAGTTCCCAAATTACGTCGTTACTTGCCTAAAGAAATTTATTCACCTTTTCCAGGATACTTGTATATACAGTCATGAAGATACTTCGAAAGAAGATACTCATTATTGTATTCAAATTCTTGCAACAAGCACAAAATCGATTTTTTTCAATTTCAGAGTGTAGATTTTTTTCATTTGTGTGTCAAACATTTTCAAATTTTCACGATGTTTTATAATCCTGGTGGAAGACAATAAATTCTGTTGGGCGATAACAATGTAATTCAGAAACTCGCAAATTTACTTTCATTGATGAGCCACGTCGACTCCTGTTTGGCCTTAGCCTCGAACACCTTCAGTCATGCGCCCAATACCCCAATTCTTTGGGATCCGGGAGGACGGGGTTCTGGGTTCGTTGGCAATTTCTACAAAATTCCTAGCTAGTTCTTTAGAGTTAACAAGATATGAAAGTGGCCTCCATTTAAATACAACCCATTTATTAAACATTGTTTTTCATGCAATAAATATGCGCGAAATTCCAAGTAAAAAGTTTACAAAGTTTAGTGAGCACAAGATATTTTTCAAATGTTTTGTTGGGTATTAAACATTAAAAAAAAAAAAATTTCTACAAGATTTCGAAAAGTGTAAGTTGATGTCATTGTTACAACAATCGCTTCACCGTTTTCTAAAAAACGATAATGTTACCGTGGCCTTGCTCGATGATCACAATCTCGATATCACCAGCCTACCCGCGCATGCTTGATGTGCTTTCTGCTTGCTGGCATCGGAGGACATTTTTTTTTATAACATACGTATATACATGACATAGCCGGCTTGTATTTACAATTAACTCATGATTCTTGAGGAGAACGTCTATTTTTATTTTCTCTTTTTTTAGAACGCAACACTCTGCGGCTTTGCGATACGCGCGCAATTAATAATGCGACAGCGTAATCATCCCTCGTAGCTCTTGGTGAGGGGGTTTTTGACGGCGATCCCCTCGAGAGGGTGTGCGATAGAGTGGAAATCCAGACGAGTGAGCTCGTGGTTGTCGCCGTCGCTTCACCCCTCTCTCTCCCTCCCACTCAGCTCGTTCCATCTCCCTCCCCCTTTGGCTCCTTTTTTCCCTAGAATTCCCAACGAGGGAGGAAATGATAGCCTGAAGAGCAGAGACGACGAGGGGGAGCGTGAAAAGAAAAGCTGTGCGCGGTGGGCGTTTGTTCCCTGCCTCGAGAATTTTACGTAGCGGACTCCCTCGCTTTTGCCTTCTTCTCCACCTCTCCCTCCTTTCGCTTTGGCGGAAAGCGAAGCATTTTTTCCACGCACGAAGAAATCGCCAGCGAGAAATATTAGCGAGAGATGACAGTGAGAGAGAGAGAGAGAGAGAGAGAGAGAGAGAGGGAAAGAGAGAGAGAGCGAGTAAGACGCGGAGAAGTGACACTTGAGAAATGGCACTGCGGGAGGATCAAAGAAATTGATAAGAAGCCCTCGAAGATAAAATATATCATTGAGGGGACCGAAGTAACGCTGACCAAGGGGTTGCAATATTGAAAGGAACAAAAAATAAATACTGTAGATGAAAAAGTACAGGATAGATATTGATGCGAAGAACTTTCGTAGGCGATTTTATACAACGTTCAACTGTTCATCCTCTCACAATATACTTGTTTATGTTTTTTCTAATAAGAAGTTAAATATATTTTACTCCAATAGCGGAATCTCAACGTTTTTCATGGCTTTTTGCGATGTTTGATACATTCACACGAAACCACAAGCACACCGTCTTCCGCGATAGCTCGCAGGATGAAGTATGTAATGCGGATATGTTTATGTAACAGTTTATAGTTCAACCCCTACTATGTACATATAGTACATTCCACCAACAATTAACGCTTTATTCGGCAACGAGTTTTCCATTAGTCTGCCATTTTAATAACGTTTTTATGCGATAAAAATATAACATTTAAAAAATTGAGACTTTTTACTGTAAGGGTTTTCGAGAAATTGTGAAACTTTTTAACATCAATTTGCCTCAAGATTAAAACTAATTGTTTTTATCAAAGAGTAACTATCTAATGAGGTTTTCATTTTTTTTTACTTAGACTTTTTTATAGTTTCAGCCGAAGTTAAATATTCATTTTGAGTTACAATTATAAACAATAAAGTAGGACATTGACGAAGTAATATGAATTTTATCAGACACGAAAATAGTTTGATGTTGATTTTCTCAAAAATCCATACAGTTAAAGTGCTTGTTCTTTCAAAATCATTAATTTTTATGGCATACCACGAGAGGTCGGAATAGCAGACAAACAACAAATTCGGTGCCGAGCGGCTCGTTGGTTAATGGTGGAATGACCCATGCATAGACGTATACGAACCTTCTGGAGTGTTAGTCAAGAGCAAGATGGAGGGGTAGGTAAGAAGCTTCGGTGGGCTACGTCGAACGGGGGTGAAAAGCCTGAGCCATGGGAGAAGTACAAGTGGGGTGAAGAAAAAAAGTAAATAAAAAACACGAAAAAAAGGAGGAAAAATAGTCGTAGCTCGAGAAGCACGCGCGAGGTATAGTGAAAAGAAGTAGGATGGTGAGAGTAAGGAGGAAGGACGGAACGAAAAAGGGGCATGGAGAGAACGCGGTGAGAGTGAGCCGAGAGAGGCGAGCTCTCGAGCGAAACCCACTTGCCTTTACGAGCTCTACGTGTACTTCTCGATAGTTGCAAAAGCTCCGGAGGTATCGAGTTTCCCCTTCGAGATGGGAGCTCGTGTGTATGTGTGATGTGCTCGAAGGGTGCATGGCGGCAAGGATGGCGGTAGAAATTTTTCGCGCGGGATGCTTTTTTCCAAGGACCTTTGCTGGCTATCGCCGCTGCTATTGAGGATCGAGAACATTTCTTGTAATACGTGTCTACTTGACGTTGACCCAAGAGGAAAAAATGGACGGCGAACGAAACGAGCCCCAGCAACCATAACGATACACCCTTATGCCCTAGTTTTGTGTTGTTCTCACGAACATAAATAACAAATAAAAATCGCGAAACGTAGGATGAGCTGGCCAAGAGAAATAAAGAAACAACGAAATCAGAAAACTTTGAAAGAAGTGCAATGCGCGAGGTAGTTCGATAAAATTGTCACGCAGCTTTCGTGAAAGGTGTGCGATAATCGACTTTTATTCATTTTATTTTTCGTTATATTTCCAACTCCATGGGTGACCACTCTAAATCGATCCGGACAAACGCTTCCGGCATTCTATTTTCCGGATGAAATCTCTTCCAACTTAATCTTCGTGGCTTAGCTTTTTCACAGACTTTAGACATCGTTCTTCCAACAGCTTGGCTTTAGATCGTCGTGCAGAAGCGTGTATATCGCTGATGAGACAACCAATGCGATTGTCGAGGTGTTCGTGACTCGAATCGATTCATTAACGCGACGATTATCGCCTTAAATTGTTTGGCTCGTGAAAGCACTGACCAAGCCTTTATCCTCGATTGCTTTTAGTCCGAATGAAAAGCGGTGCAGCTCCGATAGTTTGTGCACAGACTATTAAACCTGATCACAATTCTCTTAGAAACCAACTGAACTTCCGTTTGGAATAAGTGACCCTGCTGCTCATGATTACTTTCACAAAAGCCACGCTTCGAAGTACGATGCTGACCTCCATGCGCACTGAACGTGGTTTTTAATAGTTACGTTCGATGATTAGAATAGTGATAACGACCATTGCGTAATGTTGCTTTGGGTACCACAAATAGCGACGACCTGAGCGAACTTGAACTGTATTGAGGCCTTGATTCATACACCTTTATAGTGCATATCGTGAGCAACAGAAGGAAAAGTCACCCGGTGGCGATAACGAAAGCTGATATCGCATCACGATTTAGTAGCAAAATCAAATTGATATGGAAGCTGATGGAATTTTGCCTCGATAAAGTAGTAAAATATCACGGGATATAACGAGGTCCGTGATGGGAGCGAAATTATCCCATTTGATTTTGATATGTGTTGCTTAGTTGCAAATTTTTCAGTTTGAAAATTTGGTTTGTTTGCGAAAGTTTATAGCTTTTTCTGTGAACGCTGAGTCTAATAGAGTAAGCATGATTGGTACGGCATATAAACTACTATACCTTTACGCTGTTTCCATCCGAATTAAAGATGAAAAGAGGAATAATGTAGAGAAATCGTATTACCATTAAACGTTACAGGGGTGATATTCTTCATAAAAAACAGCGTACTTTTCAAAGTCGTAAATATCAGATGCCGAACATGTTCGACGAATTTTGAGTCTAGATTTGGGGCTGATGCGATGTAATAAGTAAATGTTTGCCCGAATCCGTAATACCCACGGTCACATCATACAAAACGAAGAAGTTATCCCTTACAGAGAAGAATAGGGAGGGAGAGCGAGAGAAAGAGAGGGAGAACGAGAGAAAGAGAAGGAGAGCGAGAGAAAGAGAGGGAGAAACAAGTGGATATCGAGTAAGAGCAAATAAAAGATTCGAGAGACAGCTGGAAAGGTGGATCGGCGAATGGAAAAGAGATGAACGAGTCTCGTCCTTCCATGTGCTTGGCCAATCGGCCGGAATCCCGATAATACGGTCGTTTCATAATCCGGCTGTTGAATTCCGAGTACCGGAATTTCGTTCCTACGATGTATCTACTTTAAAAGACAGAAATGATAGAGAAAAGAGGGGCAGAGAGAGGAAGGGAGAATGAGAGAGAGAAGAAAGAAGAAGAGTCAGCAGCAGACGGTATTTCGTGTGGATTTTCAAAAGAAGAATCAGTGTGCGGTATCTATCGAAGTTGGACGTTGATGGTTGTCTATCCGGCCTGTACCCCAGCGTACAATGGCGGAAGGCCACGAGAGAGATACATAGACGAAGCAAATGGACGGGTGTAATGAGAGAGAAAGAGAGGGGTGGATGAGAGAGAGAGAGAGAGAGAGAGAGAGAGAGAGAGAGAGAGAGAGAGAGGATAGAGGGTGCGCGATAAAGATGGTGGGAAAGCCATGGCTGGCTAGAACTTTCTATCTAGGCGCATCTCTCCCCGCAGTGACTTCCAATTCACGAGACTCTCGAAGCCAAGACTTCTTTCTTCTCGTATATACCCTCGGCCGTCGTTCCCGCTCCACTCGCAACTATTTCACCATCATATCCCTTCCCGCCACCTTTTTTTAATCTCTTCTTTCCTTTTCGCGGGTCTCGAGGCGCGTCCACAATTCTTCCTCGCTTTCCAAGGTAAAGCTCCCTACGTCTCGTACGCGTACCAACAAGAACCACAAGAAAGAGATAAGGGAGGGGCGGAGAGAAAAGGTGGTTAATCAGCGAAGTGTATAAAGTCTATATAGAGGGAGAAAGGAAGGAGGGATAAAAATGAAATCACGACTACTGGGATTCCACCGAAAATTAAATAAATGTCTCGGTCTTGCTCTTGACTTTCTCCTTCTTTCCACCGAGTTGGCTTTTTTTTATTATTATCTCCAACTCGCCCGCTGTTCCTTCTCGTCCTTTCATATCCAGACTTGCTTCGAGAGTGGCTAGATAGCTCGAGTCCTGGACTCTTCTTAACCATTCCGAGAGAGAAGAAAAAAAGAAGAAACGAAGAAAGAGGGAATAGTGTCCGAAAGACTTCTTCGAAGGGAGGAATCGCAATCCCGAGGCTGGTTTCCCCTCGAACTCATCGGCGAGCCAAGAGAAACAGTAGAGAAGGAGGCTGGGGGCGTTGAAAAAGCGCAGTTCTAAGAGTGAAACACGAAAGGGGAATGACTACTACTTATACGAATGAACCTACCGTCCGCTTGTTTCTCATCTCTAGCTCTATCTCTCGTTCCACAACATATATACACCCCCGCGAGTGGGGAGAGAAAGTCAATGACGAAGTAATTCAAGTTTCTCGATGGAAGATTGGCCCTTGGAAGGATATAGACAGAGGAGAAACGATCGCATCCTCCGCGAGTCGGAGAAATACAGAAAAGTCATTGTTACAACTGGAGTGACCGAGGTACGGAGAATATAATGTAAATTTAAAAAATAATTTGTATACATAAGATACCTATCGTTTATTCTTGTCCTGAAAAATAAGATTTTGTTATAAATTTATCAAATTCACTTGATGGGTTTATGGGCTCAATTAAAGATATGTTATTCCACATACATAAAAGTAGAATAAAACAAAATTGAGTTGGACAAAATAAAAAACGTCAAGCTATTACAATTACAAAACATTTCATGCAAAATTTTTACACATTCGACTATTATTGCTCGAGTTATCGTTTGCACCAGTTCGAAAAACGTGGTTTCGAGAAAAATGTATTGCAATTGAAGTATTGTTTTTTTCAAGAAACATTTACCCCAATATCCTTCAATCTACGTGGAGTAACATATCTTCAATTGAGCCCAAAAACCATGAAGTGAATTTAAAAAATTCATGAAAAAAACTTATTTTTCTGATCGTCGCTGTGGGGTCCTGCTTTAAGAAGTCTGGAGCAAGCGTGCGTTGAATAAGAATATCAGCGAAAAAAATGTGGAGCTAGCGAAACACCCTGTTCCCAGTTAACCGGATCATATCGTTCGAAATATTGTCAGAACTCGGGCTCAAAATCCAATGTTGACATTACAGAAGGTTGGAAAGGTGGTGATAACGCGACGATCCGAGGAAATTTAATACAGTTTTTTACATGTCCACTAATACGATCCAAAAATACGCGTGATATATGAGATTTTGTTTTCCCTCATCATCGCAAACTCATCGAATGATATTGCATTCCAGAATGTGAAAGGATTCGACGCGATTAATTCCAAAGTCCACTAAAATGTCATGAAACAATAATTGGACTGTGCGCTACAAGTGAACGAGTAATAGCTGTGCAAACGTGTGCAAAAAGCTTGGAATTCGATTCAGATTTATGACATAAGGTTGGAGGGTTTGGGAGGTGGATGGACGGGCAAAAAGAGAGAGCTTCAGTATTCAAAGTACTCGTTGTGAAAACAGGGTAGTTTTTGCATGAGGGAACTACTCACTTCCCCGATCGGTACCTTTCCTGCTCACTCACGTTCAAAACAGAGAATTGAATATACAAACCGCGGAACGTATGTAATTTTTAAACTAATTTCGTCGGTTGACCGAAGCTTTTGTTATCGATTTAATCGTTATAATCGGTTGGACAAATAAGCCCTTGGTACAGTTCTATGAAAGAATGGTCGGACTATCGTTAAATATTTCTCGTCTGAGATTTTTGTCCGAATTTATTGCGAATTAGCAGCGAATCGAATATATTTATTAATGTTATTTCGTGTCAAATACTTAGTATGTATACACGTATATGCACACCCACACGGATATACCCTTATAATCTGTACCCATACCATACGCAAGATACGAAAGCGGATAACCAAAGGAAAAAAAGGAATACAATCCACGACGTGCTTTGTCGGTCGTTGGGGTAGATAAGAGAGAGTGCACTTTGTCGACCACCATCCCTCCAAAACCTTGACTGAACAGACATAGACATACACATGCACGCGCGCACATATTCGTAAGAATAATTCCTGCGATGGTGTGCATAGAGCGAAACGGTAAACGAGAAACTCTCGGGTCAGATGTTCGTATATACATACATACGTCGAGAAGAGAGTTCCACTTATTATACCACAGCATTATGTAAATACCGGAAGGCCATTACAATTTTACAACTTACCGAGAGTACCTTTATAGTTTTCATCGTTCGCGAGGTGTGGTAGCGGCAGCGGTGGTGGTAGGCGGAGAGCGAACGGCGGGAGGGTAGGGTTGGACTGACGGGTATAACCATCGTATACGAACTCTCGTGGGGAGGGATGGCAGACATTTTGCGAGCAGCGGTAACGATATACAAAACTCTTCGTGCTCGTGTTTATCCGAGCTACCCTCCGTCAACGTTTCGCTACTTCCACCTTTCCCCAGTCTCGCTTTGCCATAAGTAAGCTTCGGTGACGTTTCGTTTTTTTACTTTCATCATTGCGAGAAATAAATACTCTTTTGATCTTTTTCGGCGTCTTCCATCGACAACATTGTATTATGAGTTTATTTTATTACTATTAGGTGCTGGTATTAACGCGCATCCTCAACTATCGGTGTACGCGGTCTTGTACTTTTTCCACGTTAAGTGGGTAAGTCGTTATTTCGGTTTTTTGCGTTTTTCTCCTAGAGTTTTCGAGATATCGCGCAAAATAACGGCATGATCTTCATGAGCGAGCAATTTCCGATCGAATAGAACTCTTTTTAATCGTCTGAAGGGAAATTTTTATTTTTTCCACCCCCTCGAATCGCGAGGTAGGGGATTAGGCTAAAAAATCGACGGTTCTGAATTCCTTTATTTTACACATTCCTAGAGCTTGTAGTGATCGGAAATTGCTCGCTGATTATGAACTCTAGGGTCGTTTTTCGCTCGCGTGAAAAATGATAGGTGTACAATCGAAAAAACGTGAAATTTTACAGTTTTTTCGCGATTTCGCATATGAATTTCGAACTATCATAAGAATAACCATCATTTTCGCGTTATGCGAAAAATTTCGGATGGAATAAGACTATTTTACAATCCTAGTAGAGAAAAAAAATTTACCCGCCAAGAGGCACTTTATGTGCGAGCAACCCCCTTTGCTTCGAAAAATCGCAATTTTCGAGCATTTGCCACGGCTACAAAAATTGAGTGATCCAGGTGTTTCTTGACACATTCTTTTTGTCTCGACGAGCTCTTCACAAATATATTTGTATAATTTTCTTTGGAATGGACGAGAACGGAGATGCAGTATCACGAAAAGCTCATTTTTCGATACCCATCGAAATCGGCGATTCATTGCATTTCGATAAATATTAATCGTTTCTCAAGCTCTAAGAGCCTATGTCGATCGCAAATTTCCCATACAACAAGAACATCATGATTTCATTTTGGATTTTTCATGATTCATCGACTTTAAATGAAATCAACAAGAAGGTGATAATTGTCGTAGTTAATTGCTGCGACGCTTGGCACTAGTAGTTAAACGAGAAGGTTATTGGGAATAGAACGTAATTTCGCGTATTTATTATATCAAATATGTCTCACGATTATATACCAAGATGTTTTTACTCGAAGGATGACAGTTAACTGCGCAGCGGAGTGGCAAATAAAATTTATATGTTGAAATTCCTGGCTGGAGCCAATCCAAATTTGTATGGGGTTCTTCCTTTAGTCAAATATTAGGCCGTTATAAACATGAACGGCTCCTTCACGAAGCGTTAACCAAAATCGTATGGGCAATGTACAAAGTTCAGTGATAAACTTGGATACCAAATCATCATTCAACTTATTGAGTTTTCCGGATACGAAGTGAGGGTCTGGCAATTGGTTATCAGTTATTATGCAGACGAAATCGATATTTTCAAGACTCGGGAGAATCGAAGGAACGATGGAATTCAATGGAGAATTCCTCCTGGCCGGTCTGATCAGCTCACCAGGTGGACAACCAACTCTAGCGCTTTCTCTCTCGCTGGCTCTCTTAGGAATTGCCAGATATACTGCAATCTGAATGTACACAATGTACATAGCAATGGCTGAGAAACGTGCTGGCACGTTCAGTGTGCCAAGAGGTTGAATGTTGGCCTTGCATAGAAACTCTCGAGGGAGTGTTGGATCAATCTCACCAGCGACAGCTTGTACTCAACCTGATCCTATATATACACTAGCACTCTACATAGTACCCCCGTGTGTTTGGAATCTAATTCCGTCGGGCCAATAAGATCGGCCATGGCGAGAATACGCTTGTACAAACGGTTCTCGAATACCCCGAGAAATTTTAGTGATACGATGAACCCAACGACCGCTACGCCGATTGCCTCTTCCCAATTAATTCTTGGTACCAGCGAAAGATAAAGAAAAAAAATGAGGTAAGGTATACCTAAAGAAGAAACGGGAAACGAAGGAATTGAGAGAATCGTGCCACTTTGCGACTTGTAATAGGGATCCGTACAGTTCCGGCTTGGGAGGAGCTATAGCTTTCCCATAACTTTAGTCCCTCTATGACTATAGCTGGCCTGTGACTACAGCCCCTCCGTGACTATAGCTCCGCCATCGCTATACCACCCTCCTGAGCATAGGGCATAGCGACGGGGCTACCGGAAGTATATTATATACTATTATATATTACGTATACGTGGCATACAATTTCATATAGTCACGGGGGAATATAGCAACGCAAATTATACAGTACCTAATCTGAGAGTTCGGCTTGCAAGCGACAGTGATTTCGGTGGAGACGGGATGTTTTTTTAATGTCGAAAGATATGTGTGTGTGGATGTTAATTCGGAGGGCACTAGCCTTGCCTTCTTTAATTTGAGGCCACCATCTCATGTTCGACAGATACCCGTTCCGATCTTTTAACAGTTCTTAGATTCGGTTGGTGTCGCAGCCTCTTCAACACCATCCCAGTATATTCCGAAGGACCTACAATTTGGTGGGCTCTGAACCGCTGAGCTCGCAAAAACGACATTTGGAAAAATCCATTGTTGCCAGCGGGGGATTCGAACCCTCAACGCTTACGTGGCAGTCCACGGCCTAATCGACCGTGCCAGTGCTTGTTTCCTACATGTATATATATATATATATATATATATATATATATATATATATATATATATATATATATATATATATATATATATATATATATATGAAAAGACGCTGAAGCGTCTGGACATGTATTAAGGGTGTTCACGGTTCAGGCGCAAGGCGCCCTCGCTCGTGGGATCCCAAACTTTTGCACATAGAAATTCTTGTACACGGCAGTAACCAAGGTTGTTGCCTCATATGTATTATAAAAGCAAGGATATATATTTTCTGAAAATGTGTCATCACTGTAGTCTAGAAGCGGATCTCGCATTCGAATGTGCCACGCTAACGGTACAATGTGACGAACGGGTGGCAAGAAAAAGAAAAAGAAAATCAGTGCACACGGCACCACACTGAGGAATCCCATTGGCGCACGAAGACGTCGCCAACAATCTGTAAAAAGAACAAAAAAATCAGCAAATGCAAAGAGAACAGGCATCAATTAGGGGTATAAAAAGGCGCAAGAACCAGACAAAATTATCAAAATATCCCTTTTGATCCGAGTAGGGGTGAGAAGGATAGCAATCCATTCCAGGAAAGGAGGAAGCCGAGGATGGTAGCAGATATTGAGGTTCCACGGAGATCAATTAGGAAATGTGCTTATTACCACATACCCACTCTCGTGTAACGTCGTATAAGTACATAAAATCACTATATCACGAGTAACGTCGCACAAGTACATAAAATCACCATATCACGAGTAATCACTTTTCTGTGGGAACGCAACAGGCACAGGCGGAATTTCTCGTCGACACGCTAAGTAACGGGTCCACATAGGGAGCTATCCGAGGCCATCTTACCAGACACTTGTGAGTGATCAATTGTTCGACCACGCTGAGCAGCGACACGCGTGCACTCGAACGTTGGTCACTGTTCACGCACTCGATACATGCTATCACTAGCAGTATGAAATAGGCAACCGCCCGAATTACCCGAAAATTAATTCAGAATCAGCACCGAGGTGGGTAGTTGGCCGCGGGAATAAATGAATCGGTAACAAATATTATTACGAAGAGAGCATAGGAATAAATAAATCAAATTTGATTAAGGCAATATCGTTTATTTTTGTAAAACCATTCAAGAATACAACAAAAGTCGGATTAACTCAAATTGAACTAACCTAAACCACCTTCCAAGCAATCAAATTTTCGTGTCCAAACCGTCAATAAATTATATCGAAACGTTAGATCGTCTCAATATATAAGCGGTTCGTACGCGAGGTGGACGTAAGTTGGATTGGGCTGGAACGCCTCATGCATAACTGTTTATATGGGACTGATAAGGGGAGAATAGTAAAGAGTAACTCCGAGGCACTTTTCGATGAGGAAAAATTGAGTCGAAGAGAATCGAACGATAGACTTGTGGTGAGGGTGGAGAGAAACGGTCCTGAGTAAAATGGTTGTCATCTCCAGTTGGATTACAAGGAGTTTCATCCCAGAAACTAGTGTCTGTCTCTCCTCCTCTCTTCTCTAGTCGCACAGAAATGTTCGCCTTGGATGCAAGCCAAACCTTTCTTTTCTTCTTCCCCTCATACTGATAGTATAGATATTTTCTCCATATTTTGTCTATGGTGACGCAGTCTATAATGATATTAATGACGATATGAACAACGATGATGATGATAATAATAATTGCAGCAACAATAACATCGATATGATCCGTTAAAGCAAATAAAAAGTTCAAATATAAAAGGTGATATATTTCTTTGATCGGACTTCCAGTAAACATTATATTTAAAATATTTTTCCCCGAACATCTCGCTAGTGCAATAATAAAGAGCTCGGGGAGAGTAAATCTCTCGTGGTACAGAAATACTCAATTTTTCGCGTTCACCCTTACACTTTACAAGTTAAGCCAGGCCATAAATAACGAACACGAGTTTGCCCGGGGAGGTTTTCGGATGCGAAGCAATGGGCGTTCTCGGCTCTTTCGTGCACCAGTGCGAGTGGGTTCTGTGGGTTATCGGGAACCGTTGATCAAGGCGCTGCTCTCACGCTTGCCTCGAGAACCCCCAGGCTTCGGTATCACAATGTCCAGTAGCAGTTCCGTGTCTTCCTTTCTTCTCTTCCGACCCGCTCTACCCTCTTATTCTCTAACGGCCACTTGCTGGTCATGCATCGTACCGCGATCTCACATAGCCAGTGCACGACCGCACCGAGAATTTCCTCTCGGTAACAATACTCATAGGTATGCATTCATGTTTTTTAACCTGTTACTGTTTATCATGTGCCGAAAATTAACAAAATTTTCCACTATCAGATCGTCTCGGCATCTCTTGCACATACTACTCACGTACGGCATGATTGCATCTGGCATTTCCTCTGAAATAGGTGTATTATTCATTCCTCTAGAAGCTTTAAGTTATTTTCACACTGTCACAACGTATAATGTGCAGTGAGCTAGGAAAATCGCGTCGTGGGAGCAGCAACCCTGCCAGAGACGAAAGAGGAAAAGGATCTCATCCTCTCTCACTGCTCGCCACCTTGCGACTAGTCGACGAAGACCCCGTCGTCGATGATCGATCGCACGTAAATGGTGCGCATAGACTCTCCCTCCCAAACAGGGACGTCAAACGGCACAATACAGCCAGTAATTAGCCATTGCATGGCTTACGATGATCGGACAGTGATTAGTCACTCAATGATGGGCCATTTTTGTTCAATTGCTGTCAACATGCAGTTGGCAGCAGCAGTGCTGTACCGATAGTTGGTCATTCTACAATTAACAATGGTTGGCCAATGACTGGGTTTAACACTCGTCCTTCCCTGACAAATAACCGGCACACAGATTCTATTTGCAATGCAGCAGAGCCGATGGTATGCCATGGTCGCGCTAATACTTTGTTACTATTATTATTCTGTTCTTTATATTTTTTGTCAGAACGATTATATTTATGTTTTATGCTTATATATTCTAATGGTTCTAATTTTGAAAGTGTAGTTACAATATTCTATAATATATTGTTGGTCCAAACACAAAATATATTGAATTTTTTTATTATATTGCAATCGGATCGCAGGCGGAGTATCCGCAATTGCATATCGGCCAACATCAATATATGTTGTTGCGCCGATATCGATCAATGCATTGGACCAATATTGCTCGATATATATGCCTACTGGCGTTCGTTATAATGGCGCAGATTATCGGCACTAGTATAGGCCCTACGTTATCTATCATCCAGCTATCGGGCCGATATCTGGTCGAGTATTATTGCCATTGCCGCGTCATTCGTGCTACATTCGCAGCCAATGATGGTCGTTGCCCAGCTCGATTATGAATCCCTACCTGGGCTTCTCGTCGCTCAAAAACTTTACGACTTTATAACTTAGGATTGCGCTTTTCACCGTGCGCAATCTTAAGTTTCTACCTGCCCTTTAATCATCAAAAATTAGCAACGATTTCGCACATCATATGTCAAAGAGGCATAACATTGGGACTTAGGATATGTTTCTTTATCAACGAAAATACCCAAGTCTTATTTTTGCCTTCTTGTAGGGGCGTAAGTTCCTTGAAAATTTCGGAAACTAAGGATCAGAACCTTCAGCGAATCTTATCACTGGTCTATAATCTCTACTCCGATGCGATTATCTTAGTTTACGAAGGTTGATGGATGTTCAAGGGTGTACGAAGCCAGCAAACTTGGCGTACAACAGTTATCGATCATATCTAAGCTTGGGACCCGAATAATATGGGTTCGGAATTATTATGCCGTCATTAGTCGAAATAGGGGGATGGGAGGTACCTTGGTGACCGGAATTCGGGTCTGGGTTAGACTATAAAGCATATTCGGACTGTCGGCGGCATTGTGGTGAGAGTCATGCGATTTCGTCTTCCTTGTTAGCATTAACCGAGCTGTGGAAATCGTAAAAGTGATTGAAGATAACTCGCTCGCACGTTATGACTCGCCACTGCCAGTCGAATCATCTGGGGTCTCACGGGTGAATAGAAAGCCGAACGTGATAGGATTTGGTTTCAACTTGTTTGGTAATTTCGAGTTTTACGTTCGTTTAATTTTGTTGTAAAGTAATGGACTAATTGTTCCAGGTGAGAATCCCAGTGCCCACAGCTGTTCCTCTATTACAGCAAGGCAACTGGTGTCGTATTGAGGAAATTGCGTTCAGTAACGACTTTACATGGCCGTCACATCGTGAATTCTGACTTGTCCTGATTGTAAATAAAGCATCGAGACGAGAATGGCAACCATATTATGACTGTGTTGGGGAAAGGACCGAGTGAGAGGACGTACATATTACGTGTGCATATGTGTAGGTGGAACCCACCGACTACTCGTTCTATTCCGTGAGCCAACGAATGCCCGATAGGTACTCTCGGACTTCCGGCCTTTAAGCGATTGTCCGACCGGGCTCGGAGCCCCCATTATTTATGGAATCTCCTGACGTTCCATTCGGACACGAGCAGTGAGAGGGGAGGTGGCATCACCCTTTCATCCCTCGAGACAAATAGCTTTCGAATCACACCACAGGGAATCTTGGAACTCGTGAGAAAGACGTCAGAGCTTTTCTAATCGCAATGGTTAATTGATGGAAAAGAAATGATCTATGTATTTTCATCTGAAATACAAAGAATAATTTTTCTCATTTTAGCTGTTTATAATGTATGGTCATGGTGTAATAACTATTCAACCGATGGTTTGATTTTCAAGCAATACGCTCTGCAAACGAGGCGATATGTGATAACTAATCTGACGCAATCCAAGAAGGTTCCACGTAGCGAAACTATGGTTATCAAGGTTGAGACCGGTGACAACATGAACACTTTTGTCCAGGTTGTCAACAAAGTGGACTCTGAGGAATCATTCCGAAGTAGTGGATTCATCAAATGCTCAAAGAAATCATGATGTACAATATTGCATTTCTGCAAAACGATCTTCGAATATTCTTAGCTGAAATAATAATGATTAACTACAAATTACGAAAGAGGCATTTGGAAACGAGTTTTCCATACTTCACTACTACACTTTCCCGACACATGGGTATATGGTATCAACTTGAAAAGGTTCAAATTCTGTAATAACCCGAGATAATTTTATGTGGTAAACCTGAAGTTGGGCGCAAAAGTAGAATAACGAATCTTATTTTCTTATGTGATTTTCGGACAATTGATAGACCCGTACATATTTGAAAATTCGCTTGAGGATTTTGCTTGAAAAGTCTGTAGACACTTGCTCTTAAGGCGATGTGACAGATCTTCTTTATCGTCAGCGGGAACCATGCATTTCTTGGCCAAATGCCAATTCCTAAATGAATCACCTGAATGGGCTGAGATTTGAGTATGTGATACGGTTGAAAATCGTACAGAACGTAAATATCACAGAATTTCGAAAATCGACAAAAAACTTAGAGATTTCGTTACCAAGTGGCAATTTTAGCAGCAGATTTGCACTTTGGTTAAAAAACTGTGATATTTAGGTTCTAGACGAGAACAAATCTGACTTACTGAGTATCCACTTATTGATGCACGTGCAATATTACAAAAATGTAATTTGGTTGAAAAGAACATGGAAACGGCCCGTAATAGGAATTGGTATAATAGTCGTGTACGTTGTGTACGTAATGCACGAGAACGTTCGATTCTCGGTTGCGAATTTCGGACTTTTAAAGTATTCTGAAGACTTTTTGAACCATATATGCCTGCCTGAAAAAACGCACGTCGAAACTCGACCGAGAATTTTCGGTCTCGGCATTCTGTAGATTTTTTTTGAATAGGTAACCCATAATTATCGATAAGTAGAGGGATTTATAAATTTAGAGATTATATTCAAATTTTTTATTAGCAGCAATGCACTCCTGAACATTAATGAAGTCTAATAAGAGCCCAGCGCAACTGCCACAAGAATCTATGTAATTGATCTCTACTCGCTTATACACCGGTGGTCTATATCACAGAAAAATAAGAATAGCATGCCTGATTATTAAAATTGAAACTTGAACATTCATCGAAATGACACTATTTATGGATTCATTAAATTTGATCGAAGGTCAAAAGATGAAATGTCACCAGGGAAAGTACAACGGACGTTATTCGGTCAAAAATCTTTTTCGAATACGTGACGCCATTCCAATGAATATCCAATGGAGGGGATTGCAGACTAGAGAAGTTCCAGCGATCTGGGAAGCCAGTGATGCGATAAACCCTTGATGTAATGGACCTCACTATCACCAATGTTTGCCATAAATTATTAAACAATGCAAAAAAATCAATAACGATAAGATTGTTGAAGTGGAGTTATATTATTTGAAGTTGTAATCGTTGTTGGATGACGATATTGTGCGATCAAAACAAGAATCTCGCATTATATCGGAACGTGCAAACTTTTGGCAATATCTGTACCACCTGCACATGAATGAGATATTTAAAACCTTTGAATAGACGCGTCATACTCGAGAAACCGGTCTTGAATATAGAATCTCAATTTCATGGTAAGGGGTCTTCAGAAAATTACCTCGGAGCGTATGAAAGTGGTATGCACTTTTGTTTTACATTTGCTTGCCGAGTGGACCAATCGGAGGGTGGCGGGTACGTATGACGTTCCGCAATGCTGTGTCGCAGTGTACAAATGCGTAATGCGAGCGGTCTTATGGTCATCGTAGCGCAAAGAGGTTACGCTCGTGTTTCTCGCATTTCTCTCCCTTCTCGTAACTCTCAGTCCGTGTCTCAAAGAATGGCGCGGAACTTGCACCGTGACTCAAGGCTAACCGGGGAAAACTCGTTAGCTCTCGCTTTGAGTATGTATAAGCGTTAATCTCGTTGGAATGGTGAAAAAAATCTCGATTTCTTCATTTCGCAACGTGTGCTCATCGCGTTACACCGACGATATCGCGTGTCTAACGGTTTTCTGCTTCCTCATTGCTTTGAGCTTTATTTTGATCATTTGTTTGTAATTACTCAAATGAGAGGATTTATGTAATAAATATACTGAATATTCTAAATGTTATAAATATACGAAATATCCTAAATATTATAAGTTTAAAAAAACATCGAGGGAGAAAAACAGGATTTCGAATGTATTTGATAAATCTGATTAAAGCGAGGAGCGAGGAGATGGAAGTGTAACGTTACTTTCTATATAATATATACGTACATTTTTCATGATATAGGTATCGTGCATAATCGTACTGTTTTCAGAAATCTGTAGTGTTGCAATACTTTGGTATTTTTTTGCATAGTTTTTAAAATTCATTTAATGGTAATTGGTTGGGCCCATATAAATTATGAATCGAATATCTTTGATGAACAGCCAAAACTTTTACACGAAAGGTTTGTAAAAAAATTGTATTTATCAAAAATATTTAGTTAGGGTTTTTTTAATGGGACGCCCTGTATATACACACCTACCTAATTGAAGAGGGTTACCTAGTCCGTGACATTCGGGTTATTGCTATCTTAACTTAAACTGTTTGAGTTGCGACTTTATCAGATTATGGGGAAATTCCGACGCCCTAAATTAGCGAGGGTGACAACA